>CM062816.1:1746860532-1747106689 GCA_031772625.1 Pinus tabuliformis | reverse complement strand
CATCAAAATTTTACCATATGACATAATTACTAAATTTTATCAAAAAATATACAAGGATAACAAAAAGATCTCTGTATATCAGTCTTATTGTCATACTTTATCATTAAGGTTACTGTTCTTATCAAAAAACATTATCAATAGTATCAAGTTACTGTCTATTAGAAACAAGGGTTCTAGCTTTCTCTATGGGATCAAGATATCCAAAATGATAGATGTTACCCAAACATAAAGTATACCAATATATCAAAGATCAATATTAAGTAGCTTCATAAAATCAAGAAGTTCATAATGTCTAAAAGGTAAGATACTTGTTCAATACCAAGTATACCATCCCATCACGAGTACCATGAATCAAACTTACATGAATGAGCCATTGTTGAAGGTGACATTCATCATACCTTAGGAATTACGTATCCATCCAATGTTGTAGCTAAAACATAACATTGAAACAATGTATCATATATACCTTGTAGCATTGAGATACATGTGCACCTTGATAATGGAAGCTGGAGCACTTTGTCAACTTTTTCATCAGGTTTCTCATTTCCCTTTTTTTTCTAGCACTATCTCTTCTCGTCCTGCACTAGCCATCTTTTCCTGCATCTCAGATGATCCTCAAGAAGGATCCACTTATCACATTTCACTAGGAAGTTAGAGGTATCCAAATAATCAAATATACTTACAGAAAATATACACAATAATAAAAGTAATAAACTCAAATAGGAATAGAATAAAAAATAGGTAACATAAATCTAAAAGGTAATTATCTTAATGAGAGGTGAGCTCTCAGCCTTTAAGAGTCATGACTATCCATTGACCATATAACATTGTAGCCGTTAATATTTCAACCAATTTGACACAAATTCTTGAACATATTCACATTAGTCATGCTAGGGTTTCTAAATTGCATATCCCATATCTTTTCCATAAACTAGGTTTCTTCCAATCCATAACCTGATAATATTCATTAAACCCTAATAACCAAATTACCTAGATTTTCCTTAAAACCCTAGCATTCTTTTAGGTCTCCTCCATATTTTCTTGCATCCATCAAGGGTGTCTTTATAGGGGTGACTTTCAACAAATTTTATTCATCCCAACTCTGATACCATGCTACTTTTTCTTAGGGATGTATTGTTCTTTTCTTTGATAATTGCATTTTATTATTTCAATATTAAATTCACCCCATTCATCATAACATTATTCATATTTACATTTTTATTCAGCAAAATATGATACTATATAGAAGGAAGAATATGATTATCAATGCAACAAAACATAAAAGAAAAATAGAATAAAAAAATTTACACATAGAGACACCAGGATTGGTCGGAGACCAAATAAAAACCCACTACAGGGAACACCATTTCAAATTCTTCTTCTTCATAGATTTTCATTGAATGATTCAACAAAAGAGATTAAAATTATCCATATCTTCATCCATAAAAATATCCAACAAAATCAACTAAAAATATACATAAGATGAACCCAACCAAATTAATAATCCAAAAAACATGATTCAAGACCTTGTATTCAATTGTTACTGTCTGTAGTGAACTGCCGAACTCAAAGGTCAACAGGAAAAATATTTCGTCAACTGAAAAATTCAACCTTTAGATTCTAGTAGCAGGGAAGATGTGTCCTGCATGTGGCTGAAAATTTGTGGTCAAAATTTCTCCATGACATGCCTGCGGATGTAGTTGAAATTTCACCATGACATGCCTTTGGTTAAGACCCAAAACCCTAATAAGAGAGATGTGAGCTTCAGACCCTACAATTTTGGGCCTGTGCCAACCAATATCTAAAAACTTGCCTCAAACATTTACAAGCCAAACCAAAGAAGAAAATAGAATAATTTCTCATGATTACATCCAAATCAAGTTGAGGTCACTTGTATTTATAGCCTTCCAAGGGTGTCCAATTTTCATTAGGGATGGCTTGATCAAATATGCAGATGTGGGCTTCAATTCAAAAATAAACTTTCCCTTGTCCAAATTCAACATTTCAATAGTAAAAATTGCTCCTCTCAAAAAGATGAATCTCATTCCATGGTTGCAATTCATCAATGAGCTGCCAAATTAATAGTTGAAACATGGTTTTTTTGTAAGCTTGTAGGAAAAGTGTTATAATTTTGCAGGCCAAGTCGTTGGAGTTTGTAGTTTTATAATTTAATATATAACTTTGGTTGTTGTTCTAGTGTTATGTTATACATCTCATTTTTAATAACATGGTTAAATTATCTTTTTGTATGGTTGATGAAATTGTTGTAGATAAAGGTAGGTATGAATGAATAAAAACCACTAGATCTATGAAATACTGATTTGTACATAAGATGCATCTATGAAATGTTGCACATACTAATGTTATTGAAATTATTAAAAAGAAAATTATATTTTATTTTTTCATTGGGATTATATTGCAATGTGATTTTTATTGTATTCTTTCATTGCAATGCATTTTCTATTGCATAGGTGTTTTATATATATGTATACAGTTTTTTTTTTTAATTCTTCATAACTTTGGTAGAGGATGTTCGATCGTAGGAATGATAAAGGATGTTGAATCATTTTTGAAATACAATTTAAGTAACTGAACTAAAGAAACTATACAATGTCATAGAAACTTATGTGTTTACATTGCAAAGGAAAGCTTCTGTGTGTAGATATGTCTAATAGCGAATTTTTTAATGAATTCCTACTTGATATTTTATCTTTTAATTGTATACATATTTATATACATTTGTTGTGTGTGTATTTATATACTAATTTCATTTTTTCCTTTTATTATTGAAATGTAGATATGGAAAATAATGATGTCTTTTATTATGCCTCAGCGGTTCATGCTATTGATAAAGAAATAAATTTTCTTGCACATATTTGTAAAAAGGATTGATTGAAAACTAGGTTTTCATCCTGGTTTTGTTTATGAACATGTCTAATTCTTAGATGAAATGAAATCAGATGTGAAATACTTGTTGCATGTGCACTAGAGAGAATCTAGAAGAAAAACAAGAAGGGACTGGTTGGAAAGGGTGAAGGGTCATGATCATTATGTTATTGATTTGAATTGGTGCTGCTTTTGTCATTGATCTAGTTGTGTTTTGGAAGAGGATATTTAATAAATGCCTTGTGATGAAGTTTTTAAAGTTCCTATTCCTAGTGGAAATTTTTTGATGTAAAGGCAAAAAAGATATTTCTTAATTTAAATTATCTATTTTTTTTATTATTTATTATTATTATTATTATAATTTTTATTTTTTTTATTTTTATTTATTTATTTATTTTTTTTCGGTTTCAATGTTAGAAAAATTGTTTGTCTATCATTGATGTTATTACATAAAAAAATTGCATATCAATGGTCTTCAAATTTTGTATGGTTTTTTTTCTTATATTCCAGTGTTTACAATTCATATGTTTTTTTTTCCTTTCATCTTGTATCGTTGTGTTTTCTAACAATACATGTTCTTCAATTATTCCATTTATCTTCCTATGCTTTAATAAAAATGCTTCAGTTTAATGTTATTCTCTTCAATTTGTCATTAATTCAATTTTTTAGTATCAACCCCTTTATTTTATTGATACCTTTGGTTTATTAAAAATATTCTTGAGGTTTTTAGTATTAATGTTAGAGCTTAATGTTTATTTAGCGGTTTAGAATATTTATCTTTCACTATATATTTTTTGGATTTAAAATGTTGGTGTCATGGGTTTATGACTATTGTTTAAAAACAACCATGATGAGTCATTCTTGGTCATTGTCATACATGTTGATAGTCAACTTTGGTTAACCATGGTGAGTGAGGGTTGTTAATGGTTGAGTGTGGCTTTCTGATGGAGATTGTTCCAATATGGAAAATATTTGTGGACAAGAATTATTGATCATGATGGTATTCATCGGCACCTTGGTTTTTAGTTGTGGCATTGTATGGTCAACCATGGTCAATAACTATGGCCCAGTGTCACTTTGTGACAAGGATTGTCTCAATCTAAAAATGAACCATGGTCAAAATGATAGTCAACAATGTTTGTATAAGAGTTTGTAATATTTATCTTCAGGTATATATACCTTGCATTTATAAGGTGAATCCCTTAGGTTTAATATTACTCACTTAGGTTCATGATTCCTTAGGGTTTTAGTATTAATCCCCTAGTTTTATATTCCCTTTGGTTTATGGTATCACTCCATTTAATTTTTTAATGTTAGGGTTCAACCATGGTTAGGCATGGTCAAACGTCACATTGTGACAAAGATTGTATCAAAATGAAATTCACCCTTGGCCATATATGTATAGGCATGTTTATTAGATGGTATATAATAATTATCTTGGGGTTTATATATTTTGTGTTTATATTATTTGATTGGGTTTAATGTTGTTCCTTTGGTGAAATATTTATCCCTTAGGTTAATAATCACTTCGGTTTTTAGTATTAATTTGTTGGGTTTATTATTTGCTTAGGTTTATAATGTCAATCATCATTGATCATGGTAAATAATGGTCAACCAAGGTCAAAGATCAATCGTGCTCAACCACGGTTAATCATGGTCAACCATGGTCCAACGTTGCATTGTGAAAAGGATTGTGCCAACATGAAAATCAACCATGGCCAACCATATTTATTTAAGGGTTTTTAATATTTATCTTAGGGTGTATATACCTTGGGCTTATATTGTTCCCTTGGGTTTAATATTATTCCCTTGGGTTTATAATGCCTTGGATTTCAGTATTGATCCCTTAGGTTTTTATAGTATGGTCAAAATGATAGTCAACCATGTTTGTATAAGGGTTTGTAATATTTATCTTTAGGTTTATATACCTTGGGTTTATAATATTAATACCTTGGGTTTATAAGATTAATCCCTTGGGTTTAAATTTTTTCAGTTGGGTTCATAATTTCTTGGGGTTTTAGTATTGATCCCATCCTTTTTTTATTCCCTTCGGTTTATGGTGTTAATTCCTTCAGTTTGTTAATGTCAGGTTCAACCATGGTTAAGCATGGTCCAACGTCTCATTATGACAAATATTGTATGAAAATGAAAATCAACCATGGCCATACATGGACATTCATGTTTATTAGACGATTTATAATATTTATGTGGGGTTTATATACATTGGGTTTATATTATTTGATTGGGTTTAATATGATTTCCTTGGGTCAACTATTTCTCCCTTGGGTTAATAACCACTTCAGTTTTTAGTATTAATTCTTGGGTTTATTATTTTCTCAGGTTTATAATCTCAATCATCATTCTTCATGGTCAATAATGTTCAACCAAGTTTGATGACCAATCATGCTCAACCATGGTTGATCATGGTAAACCATGGTCCAATGTCACATTGTGATAAATATTGTCTCAATATGAAAATAAACCATGGTCAACCATGTTTTTCTAAGGGTGTTTGGTATTTGTATTAGGGTTTATATACATTGGATTTATAATCCCTTCGATTTTTAGTATTAATACCTTGGGTTTTTATAGTTTGGTCAAAATGATAGTAAAAAATGTTTGTATAAGGGTCTGTAATATTTATCTTTGGGTTTATGTACATTGATTTTATAAGATTAATCCCTTGCGTTAATAATCACTTGGGATTTTAGTATTAATTTCTCGGGTTAATAATTTGCTTGGGCTTATAATGTCAATCATCATTGACCATGGTTGATGATGTTCAACCATGGTGGACAATCAATCCTTCTCAACCATGGTTAATCATGGTCAACCATGGTCCAACATCACATTGTCTCAATATGAAAATGAACCATGGTCAATCTTGTTTTTTTAAAGGTTTTTATTTTTTTATATTAGGGTTTATATACCTTGGGTTAATATTGTTCCCTTTGGTTTAATATTATTCCATTGGTTTTATAATCCATTGGGATTTTAGTATGAATCCCTTGGGTTTTTATTGTATGGTCAGAATGATAGTCAACCATGTTTGTGTAAGGGTTTGTAATACTTATCTTTGGATTTGTATACCTTCCGTTTACAAGATTAATCCCTTGAACACATATTTAATTCAAATTGAAAATATTTTATTGTAATGAAATCACTAGAATTGAGTTTTTTTGTTATTTTAAAATTCTAGATCCATAGTTTAATTCCAAATTTAATGGAATACGTGTTCTTGGGTTTAATATTCTTCACTTTGATTCATGATTCATTAGGGTTTTGGTATTGATCCCATGGTTTTATTATTCCCTTAGGTTTATGGTATCAATCCATTTGGTTTGTTAATGTCAACTCTCAACCATGGTTAGGAATTGTTGAATGTCACATTGTGACAGAGATTGTGTCAAAATGAAAATCAACCTTAGCCATACATGGATAGGCATGTTTATTAGATGGTATATAATAGTTATCTTGGGGGTTATATATTTTGTATTTATATTATTTTATTGGGTTTAATATTGTTCCATTAGGTGAAATATTTCTCCCTTGGGTTAAAATTGCTTGGGTTTTTAGTATTAAATTCTTGGGTTTATCATTTCCTTGGGTTTATAATGTCAATCATAGTTGACCATGGTAAATAATGGTCAACCAAGGTCGACGATTAATCATGCTAAACCATGGTTAATCATGGTTAACCATGTTTCAATGTTGCATTGTCACAAAGATTATCTCAACATGAAAATCAATTATGGTCAACCATGTTTATTTAAGGGTTTTTAATATTTATCTTAGGGTTTATATATCTTGGGTTTATATTTTTCCCTTGGGTTTAATATTGTTCCCTTGGGTTTATGTACCTTGGGTTTATATTTTTCCCTTGGGTTTAATATTATTCCCTTGGGTTTATAATCCCTTGCATTTTAGTATTGATTCGTTAGTTTTTTAATAGTATGGTCAAAACGATACTCAAGCATGTTTTTATAAGGGTTCACAATATTTATCTTTGGGTTTATATACCTTGCGTTTATAAGATTAATCCCTTGGGTTTAATATTCTTCACTTGGGTTCATAATTTCTTGGGGTTTTAGTATTGATCCCCTGATTTTTTTTTTATTTCCTTAGGTTTATGGTGTCAATTTCTTTGGTTTGTTAATGTCAGGGTTCAACCATGGTTAAGCATGGTCCAACATCACATTGTGACAAAGATTGTATGCAAATGGAAATCAGCCATGGCCATACATGGACATGCAGTTTTATTAAACGTTCTATAATATTTATGTTGGGGTTTATATACATTGGGTTTATATTATTTGTTTGGGTTTAATATTGTTTCCTTGGGTAAAAAATTTCTCCCTTGGGTTAATCATGATTTAGGTTTTTAGTATTAGTTTATTGGGTTTATTATTTTCTCAGGTTTATAATCTTAATCATCATTCACCATGGTCAATAATGGTCAACCAAGGTCAACAATAAATCTTGCTCAACCATGGTTGACCATGGTCAACCTTGGTCCAATGTCGCATTGTGACAAAGATTATCTCAATATGAAAATCAACCATGGCCAACCATGGTAAGCCATGTTTGTTTAAGGGTTTTTAATATTTATCTTAGGGTTTACATACTTTGGGTTTATATTGTTCCCTTGTGTTTATAATCCCTTGGATTCTTAGTATTAATACCTTTGGTTTTTATAGTTTGGTCAAAATTATAGTCAACCATGTTTGTATAAGGGTTTGTAATATTTATCTTTGGGTTTATATACCTTCAGTTTATAAGATTAATCCCTTGGGTTAATAATCACTTGGGTTTTTAGTATTATCTTCTTGGGTTTATTACTTTCTCGGGTTTATAATGTCAATCATCATTCACCATGGTCAATAATGGTCAACCAAGGTTGATGATCAATCATCCTCAACCATGGTTGATCATGGTAAACCATGGTCCAATGTCGTGTTGTGACAAAGATTGTCTCAATATGAAAACCAACCATGGTCAACCATGTTTCTTTAAGGGTTTTTAAAATTTATCTTAGAGTTATATACATTGGGTTTATATTATTCCCTTGGGTTTTTAGTATTAATACCTTAGGTTTTTATAGTTTGGTCAAAATGATAGTCAACCCTGTTTGTATAAGGGTTTGTAATACTTATCTTTGGTTTTATATACATTGGGTTTATAAGATTAATCCCTTGGGTTAATAATAGATTGGGTTTTTAGTATTAATTTCTTGGGTTTATTATTTTCACGGGTTTATAATATCAATTTTCATTGACGATGGTCAATAATGGTTAAGAATGCTGGACAATCAATCATTATCAACCATGGTTAATCATGATCAACCATGGTCCAACGCTGCATTGTGACAAAGAATGTCTCAATATGAAAATAAACCATGGTCAACATTATTTATTTAAGGGTTTTTAATGTTTACATTAGGGTTTACATACCTTGGTTTTATATTGTTCCCTTGGGTTTATATTGTTCTCTTGGGTTTAATATTATTCCCTCGGGTTTATAATCCATTGGGTTTTTAGTATTAATCCCTTGGGTTTTTATGCTATGGCCAAAATGATAGTCAACCATGTTTGTATAAGGGATTGTAATATTTATATTTAGGTTTATATACCTTGGGTTTGTAAAATTAATCTCTTGGGTTTAATATTATTAAATTGGGTTCATAATTCCTTGAGGTTTTAGTATTAATCCCTTGGTTTTTTTTATTCTCTTTGGTTTATGGTGTTGATCCCATCGGTTTGTTAACTTCACAGTTCAACCATGGTCAATCATGGTCCAACATCACATTGTGACAAAAATTGCAGCAAAATGAATATCATCCATGGCCATACATAGACAAACATATTTATTAGACACTCTATAATATATTTCTTGTGGTTTATATACGCTAGTTTTATATTGTTTGATTTGGTTTAATATCTTTCTGTTGGATGAAATATTTCTCCCCTGGGTTAATAATCGCATGGGTTTTTAGTATTAATTTCTTAGGTTTATTATTTTCTTGGGCTTTTAATGTCATCCATCATTGGACATGGTCAATTAAGGTCAACTATCAATCATGGTCAATGATAGTTAATCACAATCAACCATGGTCCAACGTCGCATTGTGAAAAAGTTTGTCTCAATATGAAAATCAATCATGTTCAACCATGTTTATTTAAGGATTTTTAATATTTATCCTAGGGTTTGTATGCATTTGGTTTATATAGTTCCCTTGGGTTTAATATTACTTCCTTAGGCTTATAATCCCTTTTGTTTTTAGTATTATTCCCTTAGGTTTTTATTCTATGGTCAAAACGATAGTCAACCATGTTTGTAGAAGGGTTTGTAATATTTATCTTTGGATTTATATACCTTTTCTTTATAAGATTAATCCCTTGGGTTTAATAATATTCATTTGGGCTCATAATTCCTTGGGGTTTTAGTATTTATCCCCTAGTTATTATATTCCCTTCAGTTTATGGTGTCAATCCCTTTGGTTTGTTAATGTGAGGGTTCAACCATGGTTAAGCATGGTCTAACATCGTAATTTGTCACAGATTTTATCACAATGTAAATCAACCATGGGCATACATGGATAAGTATGTTTATTAGATGGTCTATCATATTTATCTTGGGTTTATATATGTTGGGTTTATATTATTTAACTAGGTTTAATATTTCTCCCTTGGGTGAAATATTTTCCTGTTGGGTTAATAGACGTTTGGGGTTTTAGCATTAATTTCTTGGGTTTATTATTTGCTCGGATTTATAATGGAAATCATAGTTGAACATGGTCAATAATGGTCAACCAAAGTAGACTATCAATCATTCTCAACCAAGTTTGATCATGGTCAAGCATGGTACAACGTTGCATTGTGCCAAAGATTGTATCAATATGAAAATCAACCATGGTCGACCATGGTACAACGTTGCATTGTGACAAAGATTGTCTCAATATGAAAATAAACAATGGTCAACCATGTTTATTTAAGCATTTTTAATATTTATCTTAGGGTTTATATACTTGGATTTATATTTTGCCCTTCAGTCTAATATTATTCCCTTGGGTTTATAATCCCTTTGTTTTTAGTATTAGTCCCTTGGGTTTATAATAACAGTCATTGTCAACCATGATCAATCATGATCAACAATGGTCAACTATGGTCAATCATGGTTAGCCATGGTCAAGCATGACAAACCATGTTTTATAAAATAAGTGGTGATCAACCATGTTCATTCATGGTCAACCATGGTCCAACGTTGCATTGTGACAAAGATTGTCACTATATGAAAACCAATCATGGTCAAGCATGGTAACTTATGTCCTATGTTGCATTATGAGAAGGATTGTCTCAATGTTGAAATGAACCATGGCAAATCGTGGTCAACCATCTTTATTTTAGGGTTTATAATATTTATCTTAAGGTTTATATACACTAGGTTTATACTATTCATCCAAATGGTTTATAATTATTCCCTTGTGCTCATAATCCCTTTGGATTTTGGTATTATTCCCTTGGGTTTATAGTCCCTTAGTTTTTTAGTATGATTCCCTTGGGTTTATTATTCTGTTTTGTTATAATATCAATGATGGTGAGCCATGATCAATGAAGATCAACCATGGTGAACCATGTCGTATAAAATCAATCATGGTCAACCATGGCCCAACATCACATTCTCACAAAGATTGTTTCAATAAGAAAACCAACCATGATCAATCCTGATCGATCATCGCATTTTGAAAAAGATTGTCTCGATATGAAAATCAATTATGGTTAAGCATAGCCAACCATGGTTGAATGTCAAATTATGACAAGGGATGTGTCAATATGAAAATCAACCATGATCAACCATGTTTATTTAAGTCTTTATAATATTTATGTTAGAGTTTATATATCTTGGGTTTATAATATTAATCCCTTGGGTTTAATATTATTATTTTTGGTTCATGATCCCTTGGGGTTTTAATATTCTTAGGGTTCATATTCCTAGGGTTTAATATTATTTCGTTAGATTTATTATTTTTCTCTTGGATTCATGATCTCTTGGTTTTTTACTATCAATACCTTGATTTTTTTATTCCCTTGAGTTTATAATGATAATAATATTTTGTAATATAATAATTATTATTGTATTGTTATTATATTTATATATTATAATATAATTATTATTATTGTATTGATATTAAATGTATATATTTTTTTACGATGGCGTTATAATAATATTTTATAATACAATTATTATTATTGTTTTATTATTATATTTATATTTGTATTTTTTTGGGTTTATAATATTTTAGGTTTTTAGTGTTAATCCCTTGGGTTTATTATTCTTTTGGGTTTATAATGATAATAATATTTTTATTCTTGTTTATTATCTTATTTTTAAATTTAATATCTAATAATTATATTTTTATATTTTATATTTAATAATTATATTGTTAGCCCCAAGAGTTAGTTCAATCGGTCAAGTCGGGGCCTCGCCATTTGGGAGGTCACAGGGTCAATTCCCGAAAACTCTTGGGGTCAGGTCTTGTTATAGGCCTAGGGGCGTCAGCCCTATATATTCCCCGTGGATGTAGTGCCACTTGCTAATCGAAGGTGTCTGTGAATCATGCCCAAATAATAATAATAATAATAATAATGCTATATTTATATAATTTTATATAAATATATAAATATATTTTTTATAGTGCATTATTATTATTGTTTTATTATTATATTTATAATTTTATTCCCTTGGGTTTATAATGATAATACTAGTTTAAATATATATTTTCATTGTTATGTTGTTATATTTTTATATATAATAAATAAAGTTTATATATGTGTGTGAGAGATTAATATTAGATCGAAACCATTAACTATTATGGGTATTTTTCAACAATATTTACTAATATAGTTGTGCATGTGATTGATATGTGTATGGACATATATCAACTACATTTATTAATGTGGTTGTGCTAGTTTACTTATCAATGAAATATTATCATAAAAAAAATTATTCACTTACTTTAATATTCAATATAAAACATATTATCAACTAAATTATGTTGTTAAATTTCATAAAATAATTTATTTCCCCACAAATATGAGATTCCAGCAATGTAGAAATTTCAATTTTCCCAAACTCTTTCCTTTGACATTTTGACTTTGTTATATGATTCGAAAAAGATTAAATATTTGAGAATGGATCTTCAATGTGCAAGATTAGCTAGTAAATGATAGTTTTGGTTCAATGGATCTGCGACACAACTCCCTTTATTTGCTACCCACAGCTTTTCTTCTATGTTTTGGTTAGAATTTGGATAATTTGAGCGTTGAGATATTCGATCATCCTCTCATCGTCTGCCTTCAAACTCCTTGTACTTTCTTTCGACCACATTCAAAGTTCTTTATTAGCTTATACATCGATTAAACTTGTTTTACTTTCTCTAGAGTTCACAGTTTCTCCAAGGATTTTTGGTGCTTCAAGATTGTAAACTACATTCAAATTTCTTTATTAGCTTATTCATCCATTTAACTTTTTTTACCTTCTCTCGAATGCACATTTTCTCCAAGGATTTTTGGTGCTTCAAAAATGTAAATAATATGTGAGTTACTCATATTAATAATTTATTAATAAAGTCAGCCCAAAGGTGCATTTCAATGGGGATTCCGGTGTTATTAACAAAGTCAACCACGAACCTTATTTCTATTAATTTATTGAAAGGTTAGAAATGATGTTATTAATTCAGTGTGCAACTTTATTTATCTTCTCTTATTATCTTATTAATTTAGAATGGATTTAACATCTGTTTGTGATTCTTTCCGAAGGTTTGTATTTTATTGATTTACTGCAATTTTATTTGATTTATTAATTTTAAATATTAATATATATTTTTCTCCAAAAAAAATTATGGAAAATTTATATAAAATATGAAGGAAACTTATAATAGAAAAAAATATTTTATTAGTGATTTTTCATTAATGTAATATTTTTCATAATATATTTTTTTTTAAATTTATCAAAATTATTTTGGTATTTGACCTTATTCATACATCACATTAGCTAATTTCTATTGAATTATGAGATTGTGGGTTGATTTTATGGTTTTGTAAAATACACACTAAAATTCTGGATTATTTTCATTTAGATAAATGATGAACTTACAAAAAAAACCTATTTGAAAAAAAATTGTTGTGCTTCTTCACTTAAAATGTCATACCATTTAGAATTCATAGATAAACTTATGAAAACAATAACTATTTCCTCTAGCTATTTATTTATTTATTTCTAAGAATTTCAGCTAATATCATTAAAAATTTGGAATTTTTTAAAATGTTAATGAATTTTTACCCATAAAATCTACCTCAAAATTTCATATTAATTCAATAAACCATTATCATATTACTTAAAAAGGAGATTTCATCATATTGATTACTAAATTATATCTTTGTTTTCATTTAAAATAAATAGATAAACTTATGAAAACTATATATATATATATATATATTTATATTTATTTTATATTTTTAATTTCCAAAAACTGCCACTAATATTGTTAAAAACTTGAATTTTTTTAAAATGCTAATAATTTTCTACCTATAAATCAAGCTCACAATTTTATATTAATTCAATAGACTATTATATATTGCTTAAAAAAACGTTTCTATCATATTGACTACTAAATTCTAACTTTGTTTCTTACCAAACTTAGTATCCAATTTGTACTCTCATGGTAACTTTGTTTTCAGCAAGACAATGTGTATATTATATACTATTTTACAATGTAAATCTAACTTTCTTTTGAAAACTGGGTTATAATTATTAATGGTGAAATAGAAGGTTGACTATTTATGAGGAATTATACTTATGAAAAAGTATTTTGAAAATTTATATAAAAAAATTATAATTATAATTATAAATATATATATATATATATATATATATATATTATATATATATATATATATATATATATTAAATAGTACAATCTCATACCAAATTAGGTACATGAATCTCTTTGTTACTGATTAAATATACTTAGGAGTAGATTATATAAATTTTAACTACAATTTAGTCTGGTGTTTTTAATATTTTTTAATAAATTCTTATATTTTTATAAATTTTGGGTAAACAATATAGTATAAGTAAAATATAAATATAATTACAATATAAATATTAAACATCATTGAAAAGGAGATAAAAGCATTTACCTATAATAAAAATAAAATACATGATAACTATGTAAAGGTAATGAGATTGTCTTTTAGATTAATCACATCATCAAGATTTGGTAGATATTTCAAACCAGGTTCATCCAACAAAAGTAAAAAAAATAATCTTTCCAAATGTTTAAATAACATGATTGCATGTAGATTAGTGGTTATGAATTAGTTGTTAGGAATTTGTTAAGAATTAGATATTAAGAATGTTGCTAGGAATTAGCGAAAAATATGATTGATATATATATATATATATATATATATATTATTTTTAAAGATATCCACTAAAATTAAAATAGAATAAATTAATATTTAATTGAAAGATAAAAATGGTTGGTTAGGAAATAACTATTAAATTATTATTATTATTATTATTTATTTTTCAAATTAAATTATATTAATATTCAATACTAAAAAATTGTTTTAAAATAAATATAATAATGTTATTAAATATTTAACTACTAAAAAATAATTAAGAAAAAAATTAATTAATTATATAATAATAATAATAAATAAATAAATAAATAAAATAAAAACAAAATAAAATACATTAAAATAAAATAAAATAAAATAAAATAAAATAAAATAAATTTTATTTATTTTTAAGTTATAGACATAAATTAAAGTTACCATATATACATCTTTGTTTCAACCTTTTCTTGTTTTGATAGGTACAAGACAACTACCATGAAATTTTATGCAGATTCATCTTCAATTGATTTCCCATTATCTTTTCTCTAACACATTCTTGAGAAATACCTTTAATCTCTATAATCACTAAAGATTCTTTTACTAATTATTAATTAGTCAATTATCATGAAAAGATTACTAATATGGATTATGATAATGGTATAACTATTGGAATTTTATTGTTAAAGGAAATATTAAGACTATCTAATATAATTTGGTTCTCATACAAATTAGTGCAAAATACGTGTTATTTAAAGTTTAACTTTCTATTCCATTCCAATATCATAACTTTTTTTTAATTCCAACTTAATGACAAGACACCTAATTACTAGTAAACCTCTAGGGTTCTAAGGTTGATGGCCTATACTCTTCTCCCTATACCAAGTCACAACTCTGGAAATTTTAATCTTTGATTTCTGAATTTTCACAAATTTTACATTACTTCAATCACTAATTAAATTACACATGGGAGTGATAAATAAAAATTTAATTAAAAAAAAATAAAAATAAAAATGACTAAAATTATTTAATATTAAATATGTCTTAAAATTTACTTTAATTATGAATCAAAGTAAAAAATCATACCATTCTAGTCCGTTAATATTTTGATAAAAATTATGAATCAAAAGTAAAAAATCATACCATTCTAGTCCGTTAATATTTTGATTGATGGTCGCATATTAATATTTTCATTGATTCCAACATACAAGTAGAGGATTTCAAAACTACTCAACTAACTTAATCATCATAGCTGCAAAATTTCTAAACACCATTGTTGTCTTTATCTACCATTATTCACAAATAAATGATAATATGTGAGTTAAAGGAATATCGAGGGCAAAGTCATTCATGTGTTCTCTTTTATTTTTATCTCCATATTTTTATATCTTTTCATGTGTATAGTTCATACTTTGTCTTTTTTTTCCAAAGAAGTCTTTTAATGTGCATTTTTTATTATATTTTGATGTGAATGGTTCATGTTTGTCTTTTTTTTTTTCAAAAAAAAATCTTTTAACTGGGGTATTTTTTATTATATATATATTTTTAAATTTATAATAAAATATAATTTACATATATTTAATTACAAATATGAATTTTTTTTTATTATATATATTTTTAAATTTATAATAAAATATAATTTACATATATTTAATTACAAATATGATTTTTTCAAAAAAATATTTAAGTCATGTACTTTGACTTTTTCTTAATTTGTAATATGATATAATTTAAATGTCATTAAATTTAAGAATTGTCAATTTTTCATAATATCTTTCTTTTTTACTCCATGATATTTACACTATTTTAAGAATATTTAGAAACATGTAAAGCATGTGTCAACACTTAACAAAAAAACAATTTCATTATTTATTTACATGATACACTAAAATATTTGCAAGCAAAGGGGTTAAAAATAGATTTAAAAAATAATTTCTTAAATTTCAAAAAATAAAAATGATTCATATAGATTAAACCATGGTTTTATGTTTAGAGTTATGAATCCTTCCTCTAAGACATACAATCTAGACCTAAATACCATGTACACACTTATAAACCATAGGACTATTTTTGGAATTTTTTTTTAAGATTAAGTGGTATAGGGTGGCTATTGAATAGTTATCATGACCCATATTGTGAAGAGCCTTTAAGCTATGTCATAGGTCATGCTTATAATATCCCTAGCCCAAAACATGAATACAATATCAAATTTGTAGGTTAAGTATGAAAGGAAACATTTTTGTGCCCAACCTATGGTTTTGGGCCTTAAACTTGATATTCTCTTGTAATGCATATTGGTTGTGTCCAAAATTCATTGTAAGAACCTTGAACAATTATTTAAGCTTTAGATATGAAATCATTTTCCTACAACAATATTAAGAGTATAACTTTATGTAATAGACATAATATAATTCTTTCATTGTAAGAACATTGAACAATTATTTAAGCTTTAGATATGAAATCATTTTCCTACAACAATATTAAGAGTATAACTTTATGTAATAGATATAATATAATTATGGCATAAGCCATGGATAGAGATACTAAAGTAAAGTTGCGCTTCAGTTAACTATGATAACAAAAAATAAGTTTGAAAAAAATGTAAACAACATTAAGCCATAGTATAATCCTCAAAGATGGAATATTTTCTCTACAATAGGAAAATGGGATAAATATTATCATCTTATATAGCTCTAAATAAAAACTCTTCCCTTTAAACGATGTTATTTTGATTTAGAAATCATGTATAAAGCCTTTAATTATGGTATAAACTTTTAAAATAGAGTATTCTACTTAAAAGGTAGACGGGAATGGTTTCAATAATTAAACAACTTTTAAATGATTTTAATTGTGACTAAATTCATAATTTAAATTGAAACTATCTATTTTTATCCCTGATCTATGTTTTTGAGCTCAAAATTCATCCCAAATGTCTTAAAGAAATGGAGCTTTGATATGAAATCATTTCCTTATATTAGAATTAGTGCCATAGTTTCTTAGTTAAATATGATATAAATAAATCTTATTGGGAAATCATTGGTTTTGAGCTCTCTACTATGGATTGTTTCCAAGATATTATATTAAGCTTCAAATCCATATATTATATATCATGGTACTAAAAATGAATATATAATATTTGTGTGGAGAGAAGTACAAACCTATTTTTATGGATTAGGTGTGCTAAATTTACATTGCAAGGCATAATTTAGGATAAGTAAGGGGTTCACTCCTAAACTATGATATTATACTTAGAGATAAAATACTTTCCTTATATAAAAATTAAAATTTTGATTTCAAAATTAAGTATTTTAGATATGATTTACAAATTAAAAGTTCACATATTCAATTATGATATTAATCTTAAAATTCTTAAAATACAAGAAAATTAATGTTCCGATTTTTTCATTAAAATTAACCTATTGTTTATTTTAAACCATTTCTATAAACATAATATTATAAATTCATTTTAATATTAAATACTAAAATATTATGTACCAATTATATAAAAAATAAAAATATTAATTTTCTAAAATTAATATAAGAATTTTTACACCATTATTGTCTTTATCTACCATTGTTGTCTTTATCTACCATCATTCAAAAATAAATGATAATATGAGAGTTCAAGGAATATGGAGGACCGCATCATTCATGTACTCTCTTTAATTTTTGTCTCCATATTTTCATATCTTCTCTTGTGAATAGTTCATACTTGTCTTTTTCTACAAACAAGTCGTTTAATTTGAGTATTTTTTATTATATTATTTTTCTTACTTTATAAAAAAATATAATTTTTACATATTTAATTACAAACATGATTAAAAAAAAAAAACTTTGAACGTGTGTATTTTTACTTTTTCTTTGTAATATGATATAATTTAAATGCCATTAAATTTAAGACTTATCATTTTTAATAATATTTTTCTTCTTGATTCCTTGATATTTACACTATTTTAAAAATATTTAGAAATACATAAAGCATGTCTCAACACTTAATAAATAACTATTTACATGATATAATAAAATATTTGTGAGCAAGGGGTTAAAAATATATTAAGAAAAAGATTTCTTAAATTGCACAAAATATGAATGATTCATATAGGCTAAACCATGGTTTTATACTTAGAGCTATGAATCCTTCCTCTAAGACATACAATCTAGACCTAAATACTATGTACACAGTTATAAACCATACGAGTTTGATAGATAAAATATTTTCGCATGATACTATCTTTGGAATTTCTTGTAAGAAAGGAAACATTCTTGTGCCCAAGCCTTAAGCTTGCTATTCCATTGTAAGGCATGTTGGTTATGTCCAAAGTTCAATGTAAGAACCTTGAACAATTATTTAAGCTTTAGATATGAAATCATTTTCCTACAACAATATTAAGAATATAAGTTCATGTAATAGGCATAATATAAAAGGTAGTCTGCACCCTCTCTGCCGCTGCCCTCTGTCCGCCCTCCTCTTCGCGACAACAGACAGCCAACATAGTTCGCTTGGCAATGGCATCCCCTCAGTGGGGGCCTCAATGCCTTCCCCCTCAACCATAAAAGATCCTCCAACTAAGAACTCGACAAAGCTGACGGGTCCAGAACATGAAGACTCAGATAATAGAGACACCCTTATGCAAGAAACAACAAATGCCTCCACTGATAAGTCAGACAAACGTAGTGAAGTACAAGAAGAAAAGAAAGGGCAACAGGAACTGCCCAAGGTTACATCAACGACATGCAAACCCATAGCAGTTGAAAGACCCAAAATAGAACTCCCTAGCCAAAGAATCAATGGACACATCCAGTACATGAAGGACCATGCGCTCATTGGAAAATTTATTAGATTCTGGCCGACTGAAAAGGCTCTGCAAGGATGGATCTCTTCCAAATGGAAACCCAAGGGACATGTCACCCTGTAGCTAGGACCAAAATGGGTTTTCACTGCAATATTCATTTGCATCGAAGATCAGAACAAGGTCATGGATGAAGGACCCTACTTATTCAACTCAGCTGGTTTGTACTTAAGGGACTGGGTAGAGATATTTAACCCTGACAAGGAGGACCTCAGCTGGGCTCCAGTATGGATCAGGATGTACTCGCTCTCATCGGAATACTCGGACGAAGAATCGCTCAGAGACATAGGCAAGGGGCTGGGGGAGCTTATAAAAATAGCTGAAGAAATGAAGTTGTGCCGATACACCTCATATGCTTGTATTTGTGTCTTCATGCACCTGGACAAAGCCCTCCCGGACTCAGTAAGTCTCTTCCATGATGACTATGAATGGATCCAGCCCTTGGATTTTGAACATGTTCCCTTTCGCTGTCGTAAGTGTCATGCCCATGGGCATCTTTTCCGGGATTGTCCTCTAAATGCCAAACCCCAAGCCTCTGACCCCTCAGACAAATCGGCCCAAGATGGCTTCACCAAGGTTGCCAACCACAAGAGATCGCATAAAAAACCTTCCACTGGGAAAAAGCTCCAGCAAGATGTTGCCTCCATACCCTCTACAAGGAACAACTTTGAGGTTCTTGCAAAATCTTCAGAAGACAATACTCAGATCTCTCAGCCAAGCCCACCGCTGATCATCTCGTCCTCTCCCCCCCCTCCTTCTAGCTCCTCTCCAACTCCCCTACCCCGAAAAGAGAGTTTTAGAATTCCTGAGGCAGCTTGCAAGGACCCTGATCGGAAACTTAAAGAAATGGATGTTGACGGTTTCCCCGGTCAATCTCTACCCCTAACACTCACCTCTGCAGACAACAGTCAGATGCAACACATGGAAGAAGAACCGGAAAGCATTGATTTGGGAGGACTTGACATTTTCGAGCTTGAGCAAGCTTGTAAAAAGAAATACTATGACAAGATTCAAGAGCATCAGCTCAGTACACTGGAAGTCATCATCTCTAGGGCTTACCAACAACAACAACTGGGCATACAGCCGAGCAATCAATGGGATGGCAGCTTCCTTCCTAAAGACTCCAAAAAATGTGGAAGAAAGATGGATCTTCAAAGAACTATTGCAATAGGGAAAATCCTGGTAGACTCAGGTAGATATGCTAAGCTGACTAAGTATTATAACTCCACCACTAATAGTGAACCATGAAGCCCACCTCATGGAACATAAGAGGGCTCAATAGCCCCGGGAAAGTTAGGATGATAAAAAACATGATAAAACAGGAGCAGCCCCAAATTTTATTTTTGCAGGAAACAAAATGTAATAGTAACACTCTTGGAAACATCCTATCCAGAGCATGGCCGGGTTGTCATACAGTTGCAGTGGATGCTTCGGGTGCCTCCGGAGGATTCCCTATTGTTTGGAACACGCAAGCTATAACGCTTTCAGACTTTCATGCTTCCCATCACATTATACAGGCTACTTTTCATATAATCGGCACCAACATTCATGGCCATCTCACCAATGTTTACTTCCCACAGGAGGCAGGTAACAAAATTGCTCTTCTAGACACAATACAAGTGCTTAACTTCAATAGAGTCCATCCACTGTGGATCATTGGAGGCGACTTCAATATGATCACCAAGTTGGAGGAAAATAAGGGAGGACGTGCTAAGTTGGAATTGGAAAATGGCCACTTTAAAGATTTTATCCAAAATAATCTGCTAATTGATCTGCAATACTGCAATGGAATGCATACTTGGAGAAATCGCAGGGCTGGAAGACATCAAATTGCATCCAAACTAGATAGATACCTCATCTCTGATAATGCAGTGTATCTTGGGGGCGATATCATGACTTCAATTCTTCCATTCTCAGGCTCTAATCATTGTCCTATCACTCTCCAATGGCAAAGACCAGGAAGCTCGATTAGGCATCCATTCCGTTTCGAAGCTTTTTGGCTCACACATCCCACTTTCAAAGACTTCATCAAATCCACATGGAACAATTTCCCTACGCCATAAGGTTCAAAAATGTTCCAGTTTCAATAGAAACTCAAATTCCTGAAATCCCGAATCAAACAATGGAATCAAGAGACTTTTGGCAACATCTTCCAGGCTCAGCAAGATCTTAACAAAGAAATGAGAGATGTCCAGCAACAGATAATTTTAGAGGGATACAAGGAAGGGACTTTGGAACAAGAAAAGCACATTCACAATCAATTGGAGGAGAGAAGAAAGTAGGAAGAAATCCTCTGGAAGGAAAAATCAAGGATTAGATGGCTGAAGGAAGGAGAAAGGAACACTAAATTCTTCCACAAAACAACAATTCAGAGAAGAATGCACAATACCATCTCTTTCATACAAAAGCCAGGAGGGGAAAGAGTGGCAAACCATGCAGAGATCGAACAGGAGTTCATCAGTCACTTCCAGGAAGTCCATCAAGAACCCCAAATTGATAGATGGCCTGCTATAGAAAGGATCACTCAAAATGTGCAGAAAATCATCATAGAAGAACACAGCCAACTCCTTCTGCGACTAGTCGTGCCTCAAGAGGTGGATTTGGCTATGAACCAGCTCAAAGAGGGCAAAGCCCCTGGTCCGGATGGCTTCACTACTACATTCTTCCATACCTTTTGGGACCTCATAAAAGAAGAAGTGTGGCAAGTGGTGGAGGAATTGTGCACTCTTCATTGGCTTTTGCCCTCCCTAAACTCAACTTTCATCGCCCTCATCCCAAAAGAAGAGAACATCAGTACTCCAGACAAATTTCGTCCAATCACACTTTGCAATGTCATTTACAAGTTGATATCTAAAGTCATTGCCAATAGGTTGAAGCCGCTTCTGCCCTTACTCATATCACCTTAACAAGCTAGATACATAGAAGGAAGACAAATATTGGATGACATCATCCTCACGCATGAAATCATACACTCCCTCAAGCACTCCAAACAGGCAGGTATGATTCTCAAGATTGACCTTTCTAAAGCCTTTGATAAGTTGAGTTGGACCTATATACAAAAAATGCTAATAGCCTTTGGGTTTTCCCCAATGTGGGTTCGTTGGATTCTGAGTTTAATCTCAACAACATTCTTCTCTATCCTCATAAATGGCATACCCTCTCGACCATTTAGTCCTACCAGAGGTATCAGACAAGGAGATCCCCTCTCCCCTTTCTTGTTTGTTCTAATGGCAGAAGGTTTGGGTCGCCATATCAAGCAAGCCCTCCTCTCCCAGCATCTCAAAGGGTTATCCATTCACAATTCTCCAGCCATTACTCATCAACAGTTCGTTGATGACAACGTGCTTTTTGGGTACCCCTCTGTTCAGGAAGCCTCCCTTTTTAAATCCATTTTGAATGACTTCTCAAACGCTTCCGGAATGAGTATAAACACAGCTAAATCACAAGTTTTCTTCTTTCACACTCCCCCTGTCATACAATATGCCATTGCACGCATTCTGGGCTTCTCCATAGCCTCCCTTCCTTCCAAATACCTTGGAGCCCCCCTTATAGACTCGGCCATCAAGCACGCCTCTTGGAGTATGCTCCTTGAGAAACTTGAATCTTGTCTCACTTTATGGATGCTTAGAACTCCGAATTTAGCCAGCATATTAGTGCTAATCAAAGCTGTGCTATAGGCAATGCCTCTATACCTCTTTTCAATCCTGGCCGCACCTAAATGGGTCCTTAAAAAAATAAAAGCTCTTCAGTGCAATTTTCTCTGGGGTGCAACAGACACAAATCGCAAATGGGCCTTGGTAAAATGGACCACAGCATGCAAGCCAAAAGAAAAAGGGGGCATAGGTCTGTGAGATCCCAGTCACAGCAATGCAATCATGGGCGCAAAAATATGGTGGCAATGGCTCTCTGCTCCCAATAAGCCATGGGCAGCCATATGGACAGCAAAATATGCCAATCACAGACCAACGGAGGAGCTTATTAGATTCATTCCTACTGAAAAAGGATCACTAATATGGAACACTGCTAGACAACATTTTTTGCTGATCCAACAACACAGTTTTTGGGAAATAAAAAATGGCAGCACTGCTAGATTCTGGACGGATGCCTGGAACCAACTACCAAAGCTTAACGACTTCCTAAGTCTGCCTCCTAGCCAAGAGTGGGAGGAGCAACAAAAGGAATCCATCCAGCAATAGTGGACACTGGAGACAGAACAAGGATATAGACAATGGAAGCAGATCGACAGGCTAATTAGGAATGCAGATAACCAGACTAAGGAGGTCTTGGAGAGGGAGATCCTAAATCGACACATCAGATCTTCAGAAGGCAGGGATATATTAAGATGTGGATATACACCCAGAGGATCCTTTACCACCAAAGAGGCTTACAAAATTGTATGCAAAGACACAACGCCCCTGGATCCTATCTGGGACAGAATCTGGTCACCAGGTACTTGGCCCAAAGTCTCTCTCTTCCTCTGGCTGGTTGGGCATAAGAAAATCCTCACTTGGGACAATCTCAGGAAAAGAAAATTTCATGGGCCCTCGAGATGTCCCAATTGTAATTCTCAGGAGGAAACGCTACAACATCTCCTGGACTCTTGCACTCTTGCTAATCAAATGTGGGAGAAGGCCAGCTTCTGATGCCAAAAACGAGGCAGGGGATCCGAAGACATCATCAACTCCATTCGTCATTAGCCTTAGTGCCCTTATAAAAGCAAGATTTTTAACCAATTATGGAGTTTGATTCCCGGCCTCCTCCTCTGGACTCTGGAAAGAATGGAACAAACGCATATTAAAAGATCAAAACACTCCTTTAGATATCATTTGGAGCAACTTCTGTCTCAATCTTAAAGAGACCTTGGCGCTCCAATCTTGGCTCCCAGAAGATCTCCCCTCTTGCAAATGAGAGAGCCATATGGGAAAATTGAAACTTCCAACTCCCACAAGGTACTCACAATCTCAGATCTTCAGAAGGCATCAGCATCAGAAAGCACTCATGGAACCCCCCTCCAAAGCACACTTTCAAACTCAACTTTGACGGAGCTTCAAAGGGAAACCCTGGTAAGGCAGGATTTGGTGGCATATTTAGAGATCATGAGGGCTCGCCTCTCCTAATATACTTTGGAAACATTGGATGGGACACTAACAACTCGGCTGAATTGGAGGGTCTCTGGAAAGGATTACTCCTTTCTCAACGACATGGATTCCAACCTCTGGAGATCGAAGGTGACTCCCTACTCCTCATCAACCTGGTCAATCAACTCCTCAATGGGGCTCATGCACAGAAAATTGCCAACAGTTGGAGACTCGAAGCCAGATTGGATGCAATAGAACAATCACTTCACACCAATCATGCCATCATATTCAATCATGTTAAACAGGAAGGCAACAAGGTCGCAGATCTACTTGCTAACTTGGGGGTGGAAAATGGGCACACCATGATCACTGGAGCTTTGGACATAATATAGAATCATGAGCAAGAACAAGAGTGCAAAATTATGGTCCAACGGGATGCAGATACCCCGGATGTGGGTGTTTAAATAGGTTTCAGTTCAGATGGGACAGGGGTGGCGCGAGGCGGGATGACACCTACCCACCTAGTATAGTATGATAACTCGGTTTATGATTGGAGGCTCTCAGAATTTAGAATATGCAGTGTTCATTTGGTTTATGTTAAGCGGCTCTGAATCACCCATCCTGTTCGGCGCTCTGGTTCACGCTCTCGCACACTCTGGATCGTCTCAGACCTCGTCTCTATTCATTGCTGCAGTTATGGCGGATGTCTTTCGAGGCCTGAAGGAGGTTGATACTTTATGGCTTAGCTATAAGCTTGCGGTGGAGCAGTGTTCGTCGATTCATTCGCAGTTTTATCCCGCTTCTGGTCACAGTTCTGGCTTTTGGGTATATCATGTGGGTTCTGTCATCTCTGCTGCCTCTTGTAGATTGAAAGGGTAGGCTGCTCTGAAGCCTTGCTCTAGTCTTTTGGGGGAGCCGCCTCCGTTTTTCCCCTGGTTTTTCTCCTGGGCATCAGGGCTTCACATTGTCGTCTTTCAGATATCCTCTGGACTTGTCATTGCTGCTGCCCCACCTCGCACTCCTCCCGCCGCTTCTGTCTCCCCAATGCATCGCCGTCGCCATAGAATGAGGTCTCGCAGAGGTCAGCCTCGGCGTGTGCCTTCCAGCCCTTCCACCGAGTCGCCTTCCCTTTCAAGCGATCTCTCTGTCGGCCACTACCCTCGCACTCGAAGTGGGAGAGGGTGTCCCTCGTCTGGCTCTGCGCTCTTCACCTTCAGCAGCTCTCTGAACCGCCCAAGGATCACCGCTCACATTTCGGTGGTCTTCCATGAGGAAGCCTAGGAGGGAGAGTCTAGCTCTCATCAGGAGGGCCCGGGCTCTGTCACTGTTCCGTCTTTGAACTTACAGATGGGGATTGGCAGCGCATCCATGCAGATTCCAGATGCCCAAGCTCGAAGCGCTCAGGCGGGGGTGATGGCGCCGGCTGATCCTGGTCCATCCAACTCCACAGCAGCTCTTGTAGGGGACATGCCTGATACAGGTTGGTGCCGGATTGTTGAAGAACCTCCAGATGATTAGTTTGCTCATTGTTGCCTTGATAGCGTGCCATGCGGCCCATACTATTGGGCAAGTTTTTGTTCACACTGTTATAGGAATTTCAGTTCTTTTTTGCATTTTTGTAATCTCAGTAAACGGTTCAAGACTGAGCTCCCTGAAATGGAGTAGTCTCATTCTAGGCTTATCTTGACAACCTTGCCTCTCTTCAGGGCAGTGTTTTGACTTCGGTCACGATGTAATTTTACTCCCTTAATGTTAATAGATTAATCTTATTTAGAAAAAAAATATTAGGCATAATATAAAAAATTTCATGGCATAAGTCATGCATAGAGATACTAAAGTAAAGTTGCACCTTCAATTAACTATGCTAACAAAAAGTAGGTATGAAAACAATGTAAACAACCTTAAGCCATAGTATAATCCTTAAAGATGGAATATTTTCTCTACAATAGGAAAATGGGATCAATATTATGGCCCTATAAAAGCTATTGCTCTTGTGATTAAGCCATGTTTTATGGTTCTAATTAAAAATCTTCCCTTTAAACGATGTTATTTTGATTTATAAATCATGTATAAAGTCTTTAATTATGGTATAAACTTTAAAAATAGAGTATTCTACTTAGAAGGTAGGTAGACAACGGAATGGTTTCAATAATTAAACAATTTTAAAATGATTTTAATTATCACCAAATTCATAGTTTAAATTGAAACTAGATATTCATGGTTTATGTTTTTGAGCTTAAAATTCATCTAAAATGTCTTAAACAAATATATAGCCCTTCCATATGAAATCATTGCCATATATTAGAATTAGTGACATAGTTTCTTAGTTATATGATGTAGATAAATATTATTAGACAATCCTTGGCTTTGAGTTCTCAACCATGGATTGTCTCCAATGTATCATATTAAACTTAAAATCCATATATTATATATCATGGTAGTAAAAATGAATATATAATCTTTGTCTTAAAATAAATACAAACCGAATTTTATAGATTAGGCTTGCTAAATTGAGGGTGCAAGGCATAGTTTATGGTGTTAAAGTAAGGGGTTTATTCTTAAAATATGATATTATTTTTAGAGATAGGATACTTTCCCTACATGAGAATTAACATTTTGATTTAAAAAATAAGTATTTTAGATATGGTTCATGAATTAAAGTTTATGTATAAGATGTTGGACGATGACATTAATTTTAAACTTCTTGAAATACATGAAGATTAAGATTCCAATTTTATTCATTAAAATTAACTTGGTGTTTATTTTACTTTAAACCATTGCTATAAATATAATATCATAAATTCATTTTAATATTAAATTTATTATCTATAAATTATGAAAAAAATAAAAAAGTATAAATGTTAATTTTTAAAAATAATATAAAATTTTTGACATAATCTAATTTTTTATTCAATTTTCTTTTGTATATATTGTGTGTCCATTAAAACATATGAATTTTCATTTAAAATGCATAGTATTATTAAAATTTAGGGTGCAGGGCATAGTTTATGGTGTTAAAGCAAAGGGTTTATTACTAAACCATGATATTATTCTTGGAGATAGAATACTTTCCCTACCTCAAAATTTACATTTTGATTTAAAAAATAAGTATTTTAGATAGGTCTTTGAAAATAACATTTTCCCAGTGAAATATTTTTTAATCCAAATTTGTCTACAAACCAGTATTATCTCGCCTGCCAATTCATTTCTTATAAATTGCAAATAAATCACACTACAAATATTAGGATAAGTTTGTAGATTCGTGCCAATATTTCAAACTAAAACTGTATCTCTGGAACTTTGTCAGCCACTGGTATTTTTGTGGCTATATTAGGATAAGTTTGTATATTCGTGCCAATATTTCAAACTAAAACTGTATCTCTGGAACTTTGTCAGCCACTGGTATTTTTGTGGCTGCCTTGTCTTCTTCTTGGAATCTTTTCCAAAACCAGTGTTCCTTCCACAGAATGGCCATCTCCTCAATTGGCACATTTTTGGTCTCAGGGAGAAACCAATAAACGAAAGCGGTCATCACCACTATCCAGCCTGCAAAGAAGAGAAACAGCCCGTACTTCATGTGGCAGAGCATGGCAAGGAATGCCTGGGCAACCACGAACGTGAAGAGAAAGTTTACAGTTACGGCGATGCTCTGCCCGGCCGAGCGTATCTCCAGAGGGAAGATCTCACTAGGAACCAGCCATGCGAGAGGACCCCATGACCAGGAAAAAGACAATACGTAGACGCAAACGGAAACCACCACTAGTATGGCCAATTTTTTGGACAGGCTGCCTTCTCCACTTTCCCCAAAGTTAATGCCTAAAATTGCTGCAACAGCCACCTGTATAGAACATAATTAAATTAACCCAAATAAGAGGTGCCATCAAAACAATTTATTCTGTGCGTAGTGAAAAATATAGTGGATGCAACCTGAAGTACTGACTTGAGGACTTGACGTTTCTCAAAAAGTAAAGACTTGCCTGAGAGACGAACATCACAATTCCTCCACTGATGAATAGAAACCTTCTGCCAACCCTATCAACCGCGATGAGGGCGACGAAACTTCCTACCCCACCCGTCAGCCCCGTCAAGACGGCTGAAAATAACGCCGCACTGTTGCCGAAACCGAGCGTTTTGAACAGAACGGGCGCATAGAACGTGATGACATTGATCCCGGAGAGTTGCTGGAAGAAGTTAATGGCGATGGCCATAACCAGATGAGGTCTGTATTTCCTCTCCAAAATAGTGCGGAAGGGATGCCTTACCGTCCTTGATACCTCGCTCGCCTCTACCAGGTCCTGGAATTCCTCCTGAACGTCGGGAGTTCCGCGGATCTTCTCTAGTATGGCCCTCGCCTTCTCGTGGTGCCCTCTTTCGACCAAGCTGTTCGGCGTTTCGGGAAGCCCCATCGATCCTATCGTCATTATGCCCGCGGGAACGGCTGCTAGACCAAGTGAGAGGCGCCATCCCCAGCCGTCTAGTCTCTGGGTGCCGTAGTTTATAAGGGTAGCCGTTGTGCCCCCTGCAGTGACGAACATTTGGAAGCAGATGTTTAGCGCTCCCCGGAATCTCGGAGGCGCCATTTCCGATAGATAGACAGGAATAGCCTGCGATTTTAAAAGATGGTTTTGATCAGATGAGGACCGAGTTCAGCTCATTTTTCGGTTTATTTTTTACGGTGCCATAGAATAGTGGCGTAGTCTACAGAGCGGGAGGGGAGGATTGCGTGGATAGTAAAAAGTTTCGGGAATTTGGGTAAAATAATTTCAAGAGTAGTAGTCATGTTTGAATCATGTTTTTTAATGGATGATCAAAAATTTTTAGAGTACTAAATATCTTACGGCTGAAGAACCCACGAAGAAAACGTTGTTGATGAATGAACAAGTCCCTAGCTAAGAGGGAGTTCTAACAAATTCCCAACTACAAAACAGCTTAGGCAAGTTCCTGGTCACAGGAAACTTGACAATTATATCTTAAATTTATAAAAATCTCTACATAATTTTATAAAAATATTATTAGAATTTCCATAATTTACAGAGAAAAAAACAGTCTGGTTAGACCATTGCTATTATATGTATTGCAAAATAATTTAGCAAAAAAATAAAAGATAATAGTTGTTGCTGATGTTGTTGGCATAAACCACCAACTTTTAAGTATAAATTTACTAACTAAACTTTAAACCTTGAATTTTAGGCTGAGATAATAAAAACTATTCAACCATCCACTTAAATTAAACTTAATATATATTTATATAAATTTTAATAATTAAACTGAATATATATTTATATAAATTTATAAATATAATAATTAAATAGGTTTCGGAAAAAAATTACTGAAATGAAAAGTATTTCATATCCTATAAATATATGTCTATAAAGCTCGAAATCCTATGAAGTAGGGAAGAGGATATAACTCTATGAAAGTTCATATATATTTTTGAGTTTTCATGCAATTCTATGAAAATTTATATATATTCTTGAGTGCAGTTTAATCAGTAAATTTTTTGGCTTTCTATAAAGATTTAAAAAATAAAGTTTTTTTTAGTTTTTTTTTAAATAAATATTAAGTGGTGATTTAAATTTATTTATTTAAAAATATATTTTTTTAATAAAAATAAATAGCAATGGTATGAACCGAAATATTTATTAATTTAATTAGAGTGTATTCTGTGATTCTTCTCTGTATAAGGATAGATATAATCTATCCTTATAAGGTCTGTGTATGGGGTGCAATTTAATTAGCGCTTGTAAAAGATAAGGTTTAAATTTCTGGAATAGTCTAGTTTATTGAGAGGGTTTAAATTTCTGGAATAGTCTAGTTTATTGACAAGAGACTAGTTGTAACTCCAGAAATATAGTGGTAGTAGAAATCGACCTAATATCAGGGTAGCAAATGGAATCAACCTCTTAGACCTAGTAGAAAAAACAAAAAGAAATAATTTGTAAATTCCAGAAGTATAGTAGTAACTGCAATAACAGAGTCCAAAACCAAACCAAGGAAAAAAATAAAAAAAATTAGAGTACGCCTATGATTCTTCTGTGTACAGGGATAAACATACTCTTACACCGAGCAACACAAAGATTTATGCATTGGGAATAAGGTTCAGCAGTGAGGTAACATCAGCTTATCACATCTACAATATTACATAATTTGACCTGTGCACAGGAAGTTACAGGGCACAGACATGCCCCGCAGACTATCTTTACCCCAGATTGTGTGATGCACTAACCTGATTGCCGAAACCAACGCCTACACCCAGACATATGCGGCCGAGGATGAGCATCGCCACGTTAACGGCAGCACCGTTGAGCGCGGCCCCGGTAAGGAAAATCAAGCCGCCGAACAGAATCGACATCTTCCGCCCCAGAAGTCTCGTTGTGGCCGATGCAAAGGAGGAGGCAATTAGACCGGCTATGTACAGAGACGACGTGAACGTCGTGAGAAGCTGGTCGTCGAATTTACAGTAAGCGTTGGTGTGCGCTTGCTTCAGCTTTCGAAAAACATTTGGGAAGAATTTCTTCAGAAAAGGATCCATGGACGTTACTCCTCCTGCAATGCATACGAGAAACACCTAAATTGAGAAAGTTGTTGCACAGATCCCTACTGAAGCTTGTGCCAATCAACATGTATACCTAGTTGGAATTCATATTTGGCACATCAAGGGGTTTGTGAAGGAAGTCATTGGAGCTACTAACGCACCTGAAATCCCGAGGTCATAGCCAAAAATGAGACCTCCCGTGGCCGACACCAGGCAGGTCACGACCACGAACGCTGTAACTCTTCCTGCATATTTCTTTTGAGCACCAGTGGAAGCCACAAATCCCCCCGCCATGGTTGCTGCCTCTGCTTCTTCTTCGCCTCTCGGCTAGAAAAAACCCGAATCATACAAATAGATTAGAATTTCTTTATAGGCATCACTCCTATGCAGGGAGCCCAAGATTGAGTGGAGGAAGGAGTAGATATTGTGCAGCTTCCGTAATGCATACTACGTCTTTGCTGTTTCTTCTACGATAATCTCCATGGTGCAAAATCTTGACCAGGCTGCAGAATATCTGATTTATACGGCTGTAATGTGTATATATATATATATATATATATATATATTTTATCCTTCTAATGTGGACAAGTATTTTTATTTCTTATTAAAATATCTTTCTAATAGGAACAAAAAAAATATTTGTCTATCGGATAAACATTATATTTATATATATAAAATGGGAAATGAAACAGAGTTAAAATTGATTATTAAAATACTTTGAATAAAAATATTTAATTTATTAATGAAATAAAAAAATAAAAAATATTTAATAACTTAATAAAGTTTTATTATTTAATTTATTAATAAGATGTTTATATAATTTATTAGTTTATAGCATTATTTTTTTAATTAGTATAGATATATTTTAATTTTGAATTTATCGGATTAAATTTCTCAAAAAATAATTTTTTTTTTTTATGCAAAATTTAAGATCGATTTAGGTTGATTTTAATAATTAATAAAAAATCTCTCACATATAATTCACATTTTACACATTAACATATTAATAAATGTCCCAATCATATTTAAAAATAGAAAACGTTTATCAATATGACACACTCTATATAATTATTTTTGTTATAAATATCTTTTTAAATGTTACATATTTACATATTTTTCTGTTTATATATATATTGTTACTAATATTTAGAATGTTCCATATCAACTTCATATTAAAAAAACCAATAAATTACAAATCTTAAAAATACAATGGAATAAGAATCTTTTCTTTCTTTATATATAAAATTCATATTAAACTTTATATATAAAATTCATATTATATATATAGTGTTCAAATATTTTATTTATGATTTATATTTAACACACTAAAATGTTAGTAGATACCCCAATCATATTTAAAGTAGCAAACATATATCTATGAGACTCTTTTTATAAAATTATTTTGGTAAAAATATTTATTAGAATGTTACATGTTTATTTATCTATGTCTTTAATATTAAAAAAAAATTATTATTATTTTTTCTCTACTTTTATTTATTTTATCTTTATATAAAGTGAATGTAGAATTAAAGAGGAAATTGAAGTATTTTATTTAAAGTCAACAATCATTATTTTTTAATTTGTTATTGTAAGTATTATTTTATTATTTCTAAATAATATAAATATAATATTTATAAAATTAGTAAAATTACATTAAAAATGATAGATATATAAAGTTGTATTGTTACACAGATATATAATTTTTAATTTAAATAGTTTATTATAATTAATTTAAATATTTTGTTTTTTATTATAATTTATATTGTGAAAGATGATTATTAACTTTCAATATTTCTTCACAATATGAAACTTAAGTAATATCATTAACTTAAGTTTCATTATATTGTTTTGGATATTGATGAGGAGTGAAATATCCACAAAAACTGTTAAACATATTAGACATTTTTTACACATTTTTTTCTCAAAAAATTCTCACTATAAATAACAACTCTAAAAAATTACACTCACTAATTAATTATTTTTTTCATATATAAATAAAAATAAAATAATTATTTATTAAAACATAATTAAATGAATCAATAATAATAATAAAAATAAATAATAAAAAAACAATAAATCAGACAAAATTCATTCCTTATAATTGGGACTCATCGTCAGCATTTAATTCAAAACCCAAAATAATACGAGAATGCACATTGGAGTCACAAATCGAACAACAACATCCATTCTGCTTTCCACATGTGATATTGTGATACAATACATTGTAAATTAATTAAAAAATAATAATGTTATACCTAACTTCTTAAATGATTACACATTTTGTTAATTTGCAAGAAAAATGATTACACCAATTTCCTTGGAAGAGTGATGGGAGGATTACACAAAATGATGAAAAAGAAACAAATTGAAAAAAAAATGAAAACTGAAATAAAAAATCAATCATTTATATAATGTTAATATGTATTTTAAAATTTTATTGTCAATATAAATACAAATAAGATAAGAGGTAATATATTTTTTAATTTTTTTTAGCATTATATTAATAAAATGTTTTAATACAGATAAGATGTAATATAATTTTTTTAATTTTTTAGCATGACACTAATAAAATGTTTTATATATAAAATATTAAAATATTTTATTTATGATTTACTTTTTATACGTTAAAATGTTAATAAATTTCCCAATTATATTTAGAAATAGAAAACATATATTGGTACATCTCTATATACTTATAAATATTTATTAAAATTTTTCATATTTATTTATTTATATGTGTGATAGGTTATAATTTTTTGTTACATGTCAACTTCATATTAAAAAATCTATAAATTACTATATATATATATTTGAAATTTAAGTATTTTATTTATAATTTACATTCTACATATTAAAATATTAATATATGCCTTCATCACATTTAGAAGCAAAGATTTTATATCCATAAGAATTTCTCTCTATATAATTATTTTGTTATAAATACTTCTTTAAATATTACATGCTTATTTATTTGTCTATGTAGATATATATATAAAAATAAAAATAAATAAAAATACATAACAAAAAAATCAATCTAAATTTAGTCCTTATAATTAGAACTCATCACCTTGAAAATAATATAAATTCATTCCTTATACGGAACTCATCATCTTGAGCATTTAATTCAAAGCTCAAAGTAATACGACTCTGCACATTAGAGTCACAAATCTAATGTTTACATGCTACTTTCTACGAGCTATATTGTTATACAATAAACTCTAAATTAATAAAAAAAATGAATTTACCTAATTTCCTAACATTTTATTAATTTGCAACAAAAATAACCACATCAATTTCTTTGGAAGAGTTAATGTGATGATCCCGAAAAATGTAAATATTGGAATTTTACTGTAGTAAAAGATAGAATTGAAAGACTGTTTTTAAAACTTTAATCATATTATTTTATTGTGAATTAAAATATATATTAAAAAGGAATATATATTTCTTGAAATGCTGGCAACTTCTGAAAGGAAGATTGGAAAGGAAATCAGTTATGAAAACTGCATGAAACTACCCTCCCTAACTGGAGAGGCCTCCAAGGGAAAAGGGAGGGTAGAGACAAAAATTCTATGCTACAGACAAAAAAAAAAAAGAAAAGAGGAAAACTGGTTAAGTCTGGTGAGGACCAGATAATCAAGCACAAGTTGCATGTATCTTGTTGAGGGCTTTGGGCCTGCAAGATAGCTCGGGGGAGATTCCAGTCTTGGCAATGGATCTCATGGTTGGGTGGTCAAGAGCAAACAAAGATTACAGGTGAACTTCTGAAGCGTAATTACAAATCCATCGGACCAGGTATGTAACAGCTTTTGAGGAAATCATTTCAACAGTGAATATAGATATTATTGTTAACTGAATATTACAGTAGCCTAAATACAGTAGAATGGTTGTGAAAATTAATTAAACTTATACATTCTTATATCATTATCATGCTTGCTGTAATTTTACCTGGCTCAGGCAAATATTACAAAAATAGTAATAGATGATTGTTGAGAAAAACCCTGATGCTGTAATTTTACCTGGCTGAGGCAAATATTACAGAAATAGTAATAGATGATTGTTGAGAAAAACCCTGATGCTGATATGTTTATTGGTAACTCCAAAAAAAAAAAGACAGAGGTCAAAATGCACTGTATAGAATACCGAGGAATTAATGTATATATATATAAAGAAAATGAATAAGTTTTCTTTTAACGACATGAGTTTGTTCATATTAGAGGAGAGTAGGATAACAGGCCTCAAGCTGGTTACCAGAATAGAAATGAGAAACACTCGCTGGAATTAAACACCTTAATATCTACGGTGTGAATGTGCATTAAAAGAATTTAGAAGGCCATATGAGATTATAACAAACGAGACAGTCTGCATAAACTGTAAAGCTACTACATATAACTAGAAAAATACACGGACAGAGGTAACTGTTAAACTGTAAGAATGTGAATTATATTAAGAGAAGGTTCAAAAAAGTTATGAACCAGAACCAGACTTTACTGTATTTTCATTTAATGAAACAACGATAATGCAAACCGCACGATTCACCATAGTCGTATCTAATGTTCAAACCAACTAAAACACATATTCTCAGCAATAACCATAACTCTTTCGTTATAAACAATGCATAACGACAATAAGGAAACAATATGTCAAAAACATAACAGACTTCCTTAACGGCTCGAAAAGGAACAATAAGTCGAATCAGAACAGATAGTAGACAATAGTTTTTCTCTTAAGACAATGGCAGTTCCGCCGTAGCATAAAACAATGAGAGCATATACAAGCAATTGTGATAACATTATAATCGCATTAACTAATTCCGAGTGACAAGTCTATTAAGCATCGGAGTCAAGCACTCAGAAATACAGTTTAGTCCGCTATTAAAACCTTCCAAGGAAACCCATAATAAAATGACATTTAAAGAGCAAGTATCTATTCCATGAAACGACGAACTGGAAGCATAAACAAAATATTCATTGGAATTATAACAAAATATTCATTGAAAGACAGAGAGGTCCATATTCCGTGACAGAGTTCACTAGTAGTCTTTACTACTTGTTACACAAAAAAATTACATCTGAATAACAATTCATAAAAGAAAAATAGGCCTACGAGATAATTCAATTACTGGGACTGCTAAGGCACCTCCCGTGCGAAAGGAACCGACTGTTCCTCACAACCCAATAGGGCAAGCCGAGAACACAAAATCTGAGAGTATGAAAATTCATGAATAGCCTCGGAAGCAAAACCACAAGGACCCTGTTCTGGGTAACTTCGATCTGGTTAAGGGAATCTAAAAGCCAGTGAAAAATTGAGCATGTATAAATCTCACAGCCACAACAGGCAAAAGGGGGAAAACCCCAAACCTTGCACCCAGGAATCTACGAGCTGATATTGCATACCTGATACACAGCGAAGGAGGTCGGGTTGCCGAGGGCCCGTCGTCCTGCGTATTGGAAGGTTGCATCTTCACAGCTTCACCTTCATACATCAGAGAAACGAGAGCTGTTAATACGCATGCAAAACCAACGGAGAGACCCGTAATGAAAGAACAACATAATAGCGAAACCATGGATTAAACTGTGAGGAAAGCCATTACCTGTGTGGAATAATCCCGGAAAATCAAACGAGAAACCCCTGAGTTGCAGATGAGACCTCGGAGGAGGTGTGAATGGAAGTAATACCCGGTGCGCGAAGAGGCAAGCAGAACCCGGGAGCAGCGTCAGGACCAAATGAGCCAAGTGGGAACTCAGAGCACTTAATAAGAACCCTAAAACCCTCTGACGGATCTCCACCCTTGGATCCAGATCGATAGATCTACGCCATTGAAAAGAAGCGGGAACCAAAGGCGCGAGGGACGAGGATACGGGAACCGGCGTGTTCACATGGCCGAGCAAGAGGGACAGGACAGCTGTGCTAGGGAGCATTAAACAGCTGCCCGTAAAATTAATTGCAACCCAACAACTCAATGCCGGAAACAATACTCGCATTATGCCAGCGCACATCCCGGTTGCCAAATGTATATGTATGTAAACATTGCATGCAAACAAAACCATGAACCCAAACATTTGAATAGATTCTCGTGGGTACAATAAATTCCCAACAATGTTATTAACCCAAATAACTATGTGTCATGGCAGTGTATGTGCGGCATAAAAATTATGGTAGGGTTATATATGTAAAGGTTATAATAAATTAAAATTTTATTTACATGTATCATGGGTAGTATCGTGACAGTTAATGAGCATGAGGATCGCACATAAAATGATGAAAAGGAATCAAATTGAAAAAAAATGACAGAGAATGATGAATATTATTAAATTAAATTGACAAAAATGGAAACAGAAATAAAACTTCAACCATTTATATAATATTCATGTGTATTTTAAAATTATATTTTTAATATAAAAACGTGTGCTCTAAATCTTTTAGTATTTTACACATTTTATTGTATTTTTTTGGTATGTATTTTGAGTTATAAAACTTATATAATTCAAATATTCTGCAAAATTTTTATAACGTTGAATTTATTTATCAATAAATAAAAAATTAAATAAGTAAAAAAATACCAATTTACCAAAATTATATCACATGATGAGAAAAGAATGGGTTAAACTATGCCAATAAAAACAACTCCAACCCTACGTGAAAAAAATGTAAGTGAAAATATAATTTCTTACCGAACGGCTGGAAATAAACATCGAAAAGATCGCGTAGTGACAATGACAAGGCTCGCAGACAAAATTGTCGCAGTGGAATCGTCCAAAAGAGTAGGAGAAACCGAGTAATTGAAGTCAGCCTTGCTTGCCCTAATATCAGATATCTGATTCGAAATTTTCGAATTGCTATCAATTAGTAAGTTAACTGTGTAATAAACGGATTAGTTTTGAAAACTAAAAATAATATTGGTTGAATTTCGGGTAGTTGAGTTTTATACGATTTAAATTTCATATATATAGATATATCAAAGTTTTGGAATTGATTTAAACTGAACTTCAATCATCGGATATAAGAAAGGAGAGAAATCTATTGATATGATAATCATATAATTTTCAAGCATATATTATAATAGAATATTCAAACATACAATAAATAGCACGAGGTTTGAACCAATTGTCTTATAGACTTTTCAAACATTTGAGATATCGCACCAATTCCGAAGTACTTGTCTTATCTGCGGAGAGCTTAAAGCGAAGAGTTTAACCACAGATTTTCTTTCATCCTCAAGTATTTCGCGCGGAAAAGTGATGGAACAAAGAAAGCAACGTACGTAGTCCCCATTGTTCAGTGTATGTTTATGAGTTCGTAACGCAACAAAGTACAAAGACTAATTGTGGGCCAAACATAATTTAGAGTTTCTTATGTTGACATAAACCTAATTTAGAGTTTATTTTTATTATTTTGATCTTGAAATATTCCTAGAGTTATTATCACTAACATAGATTCATCTTAATCAAAGATTTAATATGAACTGAGAGGAATCAAATATGTTTAAGTGTAAATTTATTTTAGAGTGCAGAAAATAATGTCTATTTTTCTATTGTTTAAATTGAATTTTTAAATGTTATACAAATTATATAACATGTTTATCAATGCACATTAAAGTAGTTTTTTATTTTTAAATACATGTCTATATTAATTCATATAAAAATATTTTACTCATAACTCACATTAATATTTTATTCTATATAACATTAAAATATTTTCTTTTAACATATATATATATATATATATATATATAACTTCTTAAAATAATATATATATAACTTCTTAAAATAATTTTGAAAAGTCTAAGGTTTAAAATATTACTCATCACATTTAGAGTGCAGAAAACAATGTGTATTTTTCTATTGTTTAAATTGTATTTTTAAATGTTATACAAATTATATAACATGTTTATCAATGCACATTAAAGTAGTTTTTTATTATTAATATATTTTTAAATACATGTCTATATTAATTCATATAAAAATATTTTACTCATAACTCACATTAATATTTTATTCTATATAACATTAAAATATTTTCTTTTAACATATATATATATATATATATATATATATATATGACTTCTTAAAATAATTTTGAAAAGTCTAAGGTTTAAAATATTACTCATCACATTTAGAGTGCAGAAAACAATGTGTATTTTTCTATTGTTTAAATTGTATTTTTAAATGTTATACAAATTATATATCATTGTAAGATAATCTTCGGCAAAATCACATAGCGAATCTTTTGTCGACGTGTTTCGAACCAACCAGTGTGGTTCATCGTCAGGACAAGTTGAAGAACCAATCTAGCTTAGCGTGAATAAATAGAGTGTGCATAGATCCCAACGGCTACATTTCTAATGGCTAATTTTGACCAAGAGACCTTGGTCAAACTACTAAAATTTTTTATTATATTTTATTCTATTTTATTTTCTTAAAAAATTATTAAAAAATTCTTTATTAATTTAATATTTCTCTAAAAAGCTAAATATAGGTAAATATTTGGTAAATTTTAAAAAATTAGGTAAATAATTAGGTGTATTATTCTTATTATGTACATATTTAATTAAGATGGTTATTATATCCCCTAATATAAATCATATTTAATTGTTATTCCAATGTCAAGGGACCAAACCCTATTTTTCTACTAGATCAATCAGTTATATAAGTAATTAATAATCTAAATATTCTTGGAGAATTAGCTATATTAGGTGAAATTATAACTACTATTATGGTAAATCATAATTACCTAGTAATAATTATTCCAAGGTAAACTATTATTACTAATAATTTGAGGTCGATAGTTTATTATTAAAACTAATGTAATGGTACCTAAAGGTTAAAACGGTATTTATTAAAAAGATATTTAAATTTATTAAGGTTAATAATGTCATTATTATCTATTATAAGTTAGGTCTATATCATATTTATTATTTAAATAGATTGGTCCAATAGATTAAAAGTTTATTACCTAATCTAAACCATCTTGATAGATCTAAACAATTTGTTCACCTATTATTCCTCGAGTTTTATTATATTAGGTAAATATTAGGTAAATCATAATCCAAAATCTATTCTTACTTATAATCCAAGGTTTTATTAATATTAAGGTATCTTTAAACCTATAGGTTAAATCACAAATTTATTCCAAAATCTTTATCAAGGATAACCATATCAATATTATTAATTATTGATATTTATAGGAATTCGTTTAAGGGAAACTTAATTTTAAGGTTAACCTAGAGATACTTAAATAGTAATATACTAATATGCCCCATAGATACAATAATAGCCCGAAACAAACTCAACCGTTCCAAGATCATAGGACAAAACTGACAAAAGAAAAATAGGGGAGGGGGAAGACAGAAACCCTAAGACAAGGATATAACTAATAAAACTAATATTCCTAATTACGATTTTAATAAAGTTCATAATGATAATATGAGTGGTCGTGGTAATTTAGGTCGTAATATAGTTGGGATGGACGTTGGCAATAATATAGATAACGTAAACATTAATCATGTCAATAACGTTAACATTTGGAATGATAGGAATGGAGCTATATCTCATAAAAATAACAAGGATATAATCAATATTCATGATTATGATTTTAATAAAGTATATATTAATAATATTAATAGTCAAGTTAATAAAGTATATAATAATAATATTAATAGTCATGGTAATAAAGTTGGGAAGATTAGCCGTTATGATAAGACTGAGATTAAGGGTTTGTCAGTGTGTAAATCGGGTTCCCTTCCTCAGGGCAATAAGGTGGTAAATTTGTCGAGTTCTTCCTTCCCGCCTGCAGTTTTTAGTCTCTTAGGGAAAGGTCTGAATTTTGCCTTAGCCCCCAGAAAGATCCCGATTGAAGACATCATTTGCGATGTGGAGTATGGCATTAAGAACCTTCCTGATAAGATTAAAGACACGATTAGGCAGGATTGTGCCGTTACCCTGAGGAGGGCTAAGCCTCCCCGTAGCAATATCAGCAAGGCCGAGTTCGAGGCTCTGAAAATCTTGAACAATAATCATGACGTCGTGGTCTTAAAAGCTGATAAGGGTGGGGCTGCTGTGATCTTGGATAGAAAGGATTACAGGAATAAGATGCTGGACCATCTTAGTAATAGCGGGAGTTATAAGAAGCTTTCGAAGAATCCCCTCAAAAAGGTTTCCAGAGCGGTCGCTCTTGCGATCAAGTCGTGCAATTCCACGATTCCTCTAGCCCAGAAACTGATTGAGGGTAACCCCATCACTCCTAGGATTTATGGTCTTCCTAAAATCCATAAGGAGGGGGTCCCCCTGAGACCCATTGTCAATACCATCGGTGGTCCGACTTACCTCCTGGCCAAGTTCCTCGCGGCAAAATTGAGACCCTTGGTCGGGCAGACTGAGTCCTTTGTCAAAGACTCGACTGCTTTTATTGAGGATCTCAAGAATATTAATATTGAACCCGAGGACATTTTGGTTAGTTTTGACGTGGTCTCTCTTTATACCTGCATTCCTATCAGTGAGGCCATGATGGTGATTAATAAGCTTACTGACCCTGACACGGCCAAGCTAGTTGAGCTGTGCCTTACCTCTACCTTTTTCAGCTTCGAGGGAGAATTCTATGAGCAGACTTGCGGAGTTGCCATGGGCTCCCCCTTATCCCCTGTTGTCGCGAACCTCTTCATGGAGGATTTTGAGTCGAAGGCTTTGGCCTCCTCGCGTCTCTTACCAAAGCTTTGGAGGAGATTCGTTGATGACACTGGTGTTGTCTGGTCTCATGGTCCTGATGAGCTCGATCGCTTCTTCTGTCACCTTAATAACCAATCCGCCGCCATAAAATTCACGATGGAAAAAGAGGAGAATGGTTGTCTTCCGTTCTTGGATGTTCTCATCTCTAAAAAGGTGGATGGTTCCTTCTCTCATCAGGTGTATAGGAAGAAGACGCATACTGAGCAATACTTGCATGCTTCTTCCCACCATTTCCCTGCTCAAAAGTTAGGTGTTCTTAGCACGCTTGCCACCCGTGCTGTTAGAATTTCGGATGAGGAGAGCCTAGAAAAGGAGAAGGCTCACCTCCTAGAAGTATTTAAGAAGAATGGTTATGATAGACGCCTCGGTCAAAAAGCCTTCCTCAAGGCTAAGAAGGAGCCTTCTACTCGTAAGGTTCCCAAGGATCATATCATGGGTGTGAACCTTCCGTACGTCCAAGGAACCACGGACAGGATTGCAAGGATTCTAAGGAAGTACGGTGTGGCCGCGACCTTTAAACCTCTCAATACTATTCGTGGTTCCCTCAGGTCGGTAAAAGACCCGATTGACCCTAAGGACATGAAGGGCGTCTATGTCATTCCCTGTTCCTGTGGGACCCCTTATATTGGTGAGACTGGTCGCTCTATTAATCAACGGATAAGCGAGCATTCGGCTGACTTAAGACATGGAAGGACCAAGTCCTCGGCCCTGGCTGAGCATGCGGGAAAGACTATGCATCATGTGTGTATAGAGGAGGCTCAAGTCATTGCCAAAATTGCGCACTTTCACCATCGAAAATTTAGGGAGGCCCTGGAGATCGAAAAAAGGCCGGTCAACCTTAATAGGGATGATGGCTGGAAGATTAGCAGTTGCTGGGTCCCAGCCTTGTCTTCTTAGCCTTCTCATCTCCTTTCGTTTTGTCTTAGGGTTTCTGTCTTCCCCCTCCCCTATTTTTCTTTTGTCAGTTTTGTCCTATGATCTTGGAACGGTTGAGTTTGTTTCGGGCTATTATTGTATCTATGGGGCATATTAGTATATTACTATTTAAGTATCTCTAGGTTAACCTTAAAATTAAGTTTCCCTTAAACGAATTCCTATAAATATCAATAATTAATAATATTGATATGGTTATCCTTGATAAAGATTTTGGAATAAATTTGTGATTTAACCTATAGGTTTAAAGATACCTTAATATTAATAAAACCTTGGATTATGATTTTGGATTATATTTACCTAATATAATAAAACTCGAGGAATAATAGGTGAACAAATTGTTTAGATCTATCAAGATGGTTTAGATTAGGTAATAAACTTTTAATCTATTGGACCAATCTATTTAAATAATAAATATGATATAGACCTAACTTATAATAGATAATAATGACATTATTAACCTTAATAAATTTAAATATCTTTTCAATAAATACCGTTTTAACCTTTAGGTACCATTACATTAGTTTTAATAATAAACTATCGACCTCAAATTATTAGTAATAATAGTTTACCTTGGAATAATTATTACTAGGTAATTATGATTTACCATAATAGTAGTTATAATTTCACCTAATATAGGTAATTCTCCAAGAATATTTAGATTATTAATTACTTATATAACTGATTGATCTAGTAGAAAAATAGGGTTTGGTCCCTTGACATTGGAATAACAATTAAATATGATTTATATTAGGGGATATAATAACCATCTTAATTAAATATGTACATAATAAGAATAATACACCTAATTATTTACCTAATTTTTTAAATTTTACCAAATTTTACCAAATATTTACCTATATTTAGCTTTTTAGAGAAATATTAAATTAATAAAGAATTTTTTAATAAATTTTTAAGAAAATAAAATAGAATAAAATATAATAAAAAATTTTAGTAGTTTGACCAAGGTCTCTTGGTCAAAATTAGCCGTTAGAAATGTAGCCGTTGGGATCTATGCACACTCTATTTATTCACGCTAAGCTAGATTGGTTCTTCAACTTGTCCTGACGATGAACCACACTGGTTGGTTCGAAACGCGTCGACAAAAGATTCGCTATGTGATTTTGCCGAAGATTATCTTACAATATTATGGATCACAGAAGTCTAAATTCCTCATTATATATCATGTTCATCAATGCACATTAAACTAGTTTTTTATTATTAATATATTTTTAAATACATGTCTATATTAATTCATATAAAAATATTTTACTCATAACTCACATTAATATTTTATTCTATATAACATTAAAATATTTTCTTTTAACATATTTATATATATATATATATATATATATATATATATGACTTCTTAAAATAATTTTGAAAAGTCTAAGGTTTAAAATATTACTCATCACATTTTTTTTTACTTCTAATTACTTTACATGAAATTATATTAAGTCATATGGACAACTAATTTAATATGCATAGCTTGTTTTTTTTTCCTTTTTATTAGGGCCGACTTTGCTTTTCTATTTAAAGAATATATACATATTTTTTTATTTTTTTATTTTAAGACGGATGGACATGCTTACATATGCCCTTCACGCTAGACATAATTACACATCACCTTCACACTGAGTTGTAGAATGAGCCTCTCTACTAAAAAATAAGGATAGCTCTAACTATATGTGTTTATTTAATGTATAATTATAATGCAACAAATTATAAAAGATAATGTTTACTTCGAGAGTTTGCATTTTAAAAGTGGTTGATATAATGTGGCACTATTTTCACTTTGAAAAAGTTAATGGAGTTAATTGGGATATTTCAATTGATTTCAATGGGGTTATGTCATTTTATGACCTATGTGTGTCTAACGGATTAATAGAGTATCACAAAATATTCTTAAGTTATGGTTGTTCATGGTTCACCATGGTTGACTATGGTTGACAAAGATTTACCATGGTTGAATATGGTTGAGTATAGTTGATTATGGCAACATGTTTGAGGATGGTTGAGTATGGTTGATGATGGTTGAAGAGGATTGTGTTAGAAAATATAGAGAGCTAGAGAGATTTCACAACACAAATCGCACATTGCATACATTGATCACATCAGTTACACACACACACATATATATATGACATAAATCACTAACTTCAACACATATAGATCATAACTACAACTCATACATACATCTAGATCACAACTACAAGACATACATAGGAAAACAACTACTTCTAGATTGACACCTAGGGACTCACAATGACACATGGAAGCATTACTTATAATAGGTTGACCATGGTAGACAGATTGCACATCACAAATCACACATTGCATACATTGCATTTTAGTGATCACATCAGTTACATATATACAGGACATAAATCACTAACTTGAGACATCTAGATCACAACTACAACTCATACATAGGAAAACTACTACTTCTAGATTGACACCTAGGGACTCACATTGACACATGGAAGCATTCTTATAATAGGTTGACCATGGTTGACCAGAGCTAACCATGTATAGTAAGTGTTAACCATGGATGACCCTCACAATGACACATGGAAGCATTCTTATAATAGGTTGACCATGGTTGACAAGAGCTGACCATCAATACTAAGCGTTAACCATGGATGACCATGGTGATCATTGTTGATCATTCTTGGCTGATTTGATGGTTAAACATTATTGACTATGATTGAACTTGTTGACCATATTTAATTATATTTGAAATCATAAAACAATGTTTACTAAATGCATGGAAATTTTAGATTAAAAATAATATTCTTAAGAAATATGGTGATCATAGTTGCTCATTCTTGAGCTAATTTAAGTGTCGTCTAACATAGTTAACTATGATTGAAATTATTAACCATATTTAATTATGTTTGAAGTCATAGAATACTCTTTATTAAATGCATGAAAATTTTAGATTAAAAAAATATTCTAAAGAAATAGTAATCTAACAAGACTAATTCTAAGTACATTATTGCTAATCTTTGAATTGCATATAGTGGAGCTTTATAGTCCCATATGGAAGAGAAAATAAGTGGACTCAATGTAATTTGTTATGTTGTAATTTGTTCTTATTAATATAATTACAAATTAAAAAAAAAAATCATAATATATATATCACTTGAAACTAAAATTAAATAATGATTATATATATAAGTTAAGGTGAGTCCTGAGATGATTGGGATACTTGTGGCTTGAGTAAGGTATCTAAGCTGTCAAAATCACTCGAAATCGCAATCGGCCTGCGCCTTGGTGAATCGAACGCCTCCCTCTGTTCTAAGAACTATGGGCAATGATAATTCATATTTTTAACCATAATAACTTCATCTTTAAATTTAATTATCAAACATATAATTAGAAATAAAAATATATCTATTTTACCATATAAATTATGATAGACATTAAATAGCTAGAAAAGTGATCGACATTAATCAACTAAGACAAATTTCTAATTTTAAAATATACATACCTATTGACTAATACAAATTTCTAATTTTAAAATATACATACCTATTGACTTAGGCTAGCAAAACATCAACAAAATTTTCTTTGGAAGGTATGTTTAAATTAGAGTTCCCAAATTTGATTGAATTGAAAAAAGAATTTGAAAATTCTATAAAGCACAGATATCACAAAACATCAAAGTGGATTTAATATAGGTTGGAGGTATCAAATCTGATTTAATAAAAGTTTCTCTCTATGATAATAATAAAATATTAAGAAACTATATACAATACCACTTACCTTACTCAGATTCCAGCGAAATGGACCAATCAACAAGACAAGGAAAAGCAACAGGCACCCTTCCAATGTCTGCCTTCGCTTAACTGAGCTAGCTTCAAGTTAAACAAACGATTTTAACTTTACTAGGAAATTAAAGTGATCTTTTAGTCACAAAATTGTTAAGGAGGGACTCACGTTCAATTTTTGGCACTTGCAAATCCAAGTTTCTCAGCACCATATTGTTGCTTGCTTTCTCCTATCGACCTTCCATGTATAAACGAATCGGCCTTTATTTGATCAATAGAGTGCATAATGTCTCAACGCGTGAAGTATTCCTCATGTTTGTATAGGCTTTTTTCTTAGGAGTAACATGGGGTAAGAATCATCAATGTTTCCCTTTTGTGCCAGCCACAAACCACCTTTGCTTCATGCAGACTGAAATAATATACTAGAAGCTCTGGTTTCTATTTTCATCATAATGGCTAATTCATAACAGCTAATTTTAGATCCAGATGCATCATTACTATTTAAATATTTGGAAAGATGGATTGTTTCACCTTTGTCTCAAGAATAAACCAAATTAAATAGTTCAAAACTTCTACCAAATCGTCATGATATGATTGATCAGAAAGACAATCTCATTATGATCATCAAATTATTTTGTGTGATCAAGGTTGTTGCATGAAGTGGGTGTGGCCTTCGCCCGAGGTGCCAAATTGTTACACGACGATGTCCATGGTAAAGTAGGTTCACGTGAGGTGGTTGGTGAAGATTAAGAGAGTAAAAACATGTCACTACTCAATCATAAAGATCACGATTTATATCAATAACCATGCTATTTTAGAGGTTCATATTTTTTTGTTTAACGCTCTGTTTCTTATCACTATTTCAAAATATTACATTGGATACGTCTCTATGATAATGGACGGCCTGAAGGGAAACCGACCCAAAACCATATTGAGTTTCTTTAGATTTCTAATGTTTTTCCTTATCATTTCTATAGACATAATAAAAGAGCAACCGTGAAGTCTTATGTTAAACCAGGAAATACAAAAGGACTCGCTTAGAGCTATAGGACAGTCTATACTAATCCAAAACTACCAGCAACTATTCATATCCATCTTAAACTAAAATAACATGCCATAGGATAACCTGGTTCCTCACAGAGCTGATGTGCCCCAGCGAACTAGCAACGAGGAGCCTCGACCCAGTCTTCAACCTAGGTTCTTGAGACCTACATGCGGTTTTCCTTCTTCTGGCAATGAACCAAGATCTCCATTTCGAGTCGTCAAATCCATTTGGTGCCAAACCAATCACATTCAGTCATTCCTACCACCGAGGAACATTCGACCCTTCACTATGCACCATGGAGAGATTGATGGCGCTATCAAAAGGATGCCAACTCCGAACCTTATGTTGTAGCATGACGAGATCTTGAGTTTGCAGATATAAAACAAAGCTCTGAGCCCATATATCTAATTCTAAACTTAAGAGTTTCTTTGTTAACCAAATAAAATGTAATTGGGGGAAACGACTACCCATCTTAGAATTGCAAGCTCTGAAGTTGCCTATATATTGAATTACAGAAGCCAGTGAAGCGTGATGAAGCAGAGTGAGTTATATGAAGGCCTCACCAAGACTGTGAAGTCGAGCAACCAATTGAAGTTTCAGACCGAGATGACAAACGGAGGAGTTTGAGGGAGGCCATAGGCAAAGCCAATGGTAATACACACTAACCAATGCTGGTATTGCCAGATAATACTTGGAAGCAGACCAAATAACATGTGTGTTGAAAATAGAAGCACAATCAACCAATACAATCATTTTTGGTAATGAACCATGAGTCGACAAGGAGAATAAAATGGTACCAGAGTATAATCAAATGCATGTGATGATGCCACCTCCATTCCTCACAAGGATAAAAAATTGTACTTCAACATCCCTCAACATAATTACCACATAGGCTGAATGAAATTCACAGTACAGAACCAATAGGTTGAATGATGTTAGAGTCATGTCACAATTAAGCCATACATGCTAGTTAGTTAATGATATGAATAGGCTAACCATGTGGTAGTTATTCTATATCATGTGCGATCTCCCACTGACAGGCTTCGGGTCTATACACCTATTGCAAGGGATTAGAGCTTCATATTTAAATTTAAGAATACAAGTTTAATATTTATAATAATTTTATCATATAAATTAAATGATCAGTAGAAATAAATATGTATCAAAAAAACTTATTTTATAATACATTTCACATTGCCAATGTTAAAAATAATAATAATTAACTAAATTATAATTTTATTTTAACTTATCATTATTATCATTAATTATAAAAAACATATAACAAGATTATTGGTATATAAATAGATTTTGTGACAATATCAAGGGCCAATACCCTCCGTTACTAATACCATATTTCTAATTCATGATCATATCACATTTTTTTAATTAATAAATTTAATTAAAAAGGAAGAAAGGACAATTACTTTTGACATAAATATCAATGTTTAATCTTTAATCTGTGACTACTATTAAGAGTATTCTAAAATATTTTGTGAAACTTAAATCCTTCCCATTCACTTAATAATTATTGAAAAAATCATTTTTTAAAACCCTATTCGAAAATAAATACACTTAATCAACTTAATTATACTATAATAAATTTGTTAAAAACTTATTATGGCTCTTACACAGGGCTCCTTCATTGTGATAGCTAGGGTTTGGCCCTAACCGATTGCATTTTCTCCCGCTTTGTAATTTTTTTAGAAGGATCCCCTATCTCTCATGGCATCTTTGACTCCGTTTTCATTTGTGGCAACACCCGATTTCTCCTCTGAATCACATGCATTATCAGTTGTGGATAACTTGTTATCCTCTTCTCCACACTCAATGTCTATTTATTCTTCCAACATGGCTTCATTGGTGGATGGATCTAAGTTCCTATCTTCTGATAAGCGATTGAAAAAATCTTTTTTGATGGTTCATTCATTCTTGTCCTCTGCTTCTACCCCCCTTGTTGCTATGCGATGCTTCCTCTATGAACCCTCTTCCTTCTTCTGTGGTGATGGGATTGAAATTTCTCTTAGGTTCTAGAAATGAATTAATGAGTGTAAACTTGAGTTAAGATTCCCCTTTCTTCCATGACATCATCAAATATAATACTGGTTCCTCCTTCTATGGTTTGTCATTTCATGAAGCCACATCAATTGAGGCCTCTCTAGTGGCTGAAGATTTTCACAAAGAAAAAATCTTCTCAGAGGATAATTTGATTTGCAGGTTTAACAACCTGTGGCCATGGCTAGTTGATCTCAATCCTTGGATTTTTGTTCTTTTGAAACCTTTAATTTCTAATAAGTGGAATATCTACCCTCTGGCTAGAGGATTCCTTGTTATAGTCTTTGATAAAGCTAAAGGTTGAGTGTTGATCTCAGATTTTGGTTTGTGATTATGGGGTGGTGCAGGGCTCTCTATGCAATCCTAGTTTCTTTCCTTTGACCCCCTTTTGACATCAATCTCTTCTGCTTCAGTTTAGGTAAGGCTCTCCAATCTTCCTTTGCATATGTGAAACCTTTCATTTTTGGAAGCAATTGATAATTCCTTAGGAAGATTTTATTCTCAAACTAATGAAACTAAACACTACATGAAGTCCACATATGCACTTATCTATGTTGAGATGGACTTAAAAAAAAGGGTTCTCGTTGAAATTAAGTTAACAAGTCTGAATTATTTTTGGGTCCAAATTTTAGATTGTGAAAATATTTATTTCCGATATAGAGCATGTTATGAAATTTGGAATTCCCTAAAAAATTGTCCCAAAGATGGGAAGCATAAAGAAAAGAAAAATGCTTGAAAAGCAATATGGTGGGTTGGTTCCAATTCAAATCACAATATGATATTTAATGAGGATCTCCACATAATTCTTAGTAATAAGGTCATTTAATGAAAGGATACAATTTTTTTAGATATGAAGATTTATCCTCTTAACGGTCAAGGAATTTTAGTACTAGGTTAAGCGAGGGCGAGTAGCAGTGTGGAGGTTACTGACAATCTAGAGGGTTCCAATACTTCAAATTATTATGTGGATAATATTCATGAAAAAAGGACTTTTGAGACCAATATTTCAAAAGTGGTCAAGGGAAAGAAGTTTTCCTCTAAGAAAATTACTTTTGAGAATGTGTCTTTAGAAAACAAGATTCGAAAATGGGTTGGCTAGGAAGATGTGGATGAGCCATCATTGAGGTGAATGAATGATGCTCCCAAAAGTGATCATGCCAAGAACATATACATGTCAGATTCTCCAAAAAAATTGGGATGGACCTAAGTGGGGAAAAAACTCTTCGATGATAATGAGAAACAAATCAAAATTATAATGACATTAGGTTAAGGAAGGGGTGAAAATTCATTTGGATTTTAAGCATATTTTGGAATGATTTCAGTTCAAATGGGAACAAATTCTATGTATTGTGGAGTTTTCAATTAAGGAAATGGATTGATGTCGCTTGTTCAACTCCAAATCTTCAAAGAATATTGGTAGATCTTGTTTTTAGAAGAATTTCAATGGTTTTGAGATGAATGCCAATTTTTTAATATAATCTCTCTCTCTCTCTCTCTCTCTCTCTCTCTCTCTCTCTCTCTCTCTCTCTCTCTCTCTCTCTCTATATATATATATATATATATATATATATATATATATATATATATATATATATATATATATATATGCAAGTAAGCTCAGATACTAATAATGATTGCTGCCATATTTATAATTCAATTGCCTCTAATAAAGAAAAATGCCATGATTATTATTATTCTAATCCTTCCTATACCATACAAATATGCATGACTCAATTAGATTATGAAAAAAACTTTGTATTCCACAATAAAAAGTAAAAGTGTTCATTAGAGATGACATCCAAATATGAACTGAGCCACATTATCCAAGGCTTTGAAATTGATGCCTACAACTTTGAGCCAAGTGGAAATTCTATGAATGCCATGAAAGGCCCTTCCTTTTGCACAAATCATGTGACCCTTGAAAAGGGATTTTATAACATGTCCCTTTCTATCCCCAACCCAAATTAAGGTTAGCAGGAGGGAGTTACTATGATGACATGACTCCCATAGTAACAGGAAATGGGGTATAAATTTTTCACTTGCTTTTTCCATTTCGAAACTCAACAAATAATTCCATTGTGTTTGTCTCGTTGAGATGATTTTAATGATATAAAATTTGGATTTCGAATCATGACCTTTTAAAGCCTTATTAGTGCAAAAATATCATCTCTCTTTTCCTGCCACGTGGCACCCACATGGTCCCCGTGTGGCATGCCTTGTTTCCTTACTCTATATATATATATATATATATATATATATATATATATATATATATATATATATATATATATATATATATATATCTATATCTATATATATAGATATAGATATATAGCCAGTCAAATTGAATCATACCCTTATAACCACCACAAAACCACTGTAGCCAAGACAGGGAGCCAAATTGAAAATGGGCCATTACCATCCTATGTGGAAGAGGGTATCATATATATATATATATATATATATATATATATTGAATCATACCCTTAGAACCACCTCAAAGCCACCGTAGCCAAGACTGAGAACCATGTTCTAAATGGGCCAGTGCCAACCTATGCAGCCGAGGGTATAAGATATGTATATATGTGTGTGTGTGTGTGTGTGTGTGTGTGTGTGTGTGTGTGTGTGTGTGTATACAACTTGAATGGGCCAAATGGTTAAGAGCATGTGTTTCCTACTAAGAGATCACAGGTTCAAAACTAGAGGGGGGTAGAGTATGTATTCCTTTGTAGACTTAGCAGTCAAATCGTTGCGTAGAGGTGAGTCCCTTGTACCACAAACAAGTGAGTGTCATACACCAGTTTGGTATCTAGATTGGTCGTGACCTTAAAATTGAATAATAATATATATACCTATATATATAATCGAGGTAGATTATCTTTAATATAACCACTAGCTCCATCCTTTCCTCCTAGCCACTAAAGCCAACACACACACACACACACACACACATCGATGCATCCCCACTTGATTAGCCCTTGAAAATTACCATTCTCCACTCACATAATATGACCAACCTTAATACCTTAGTCCCCAACCCTTCAATTCTTATGAAATCCTTCTATCCGTCCTGACATGTCAACTCTTTCCATTGGTTTCATCAAACAATCATGCCATCCCCACGTCATTTCCATATACATTCCACCTCGGTGTGGATTTGTGCTCACTATTCCATCACCAATGCACAAAGGGATACCACTCAATAATAGGATTTGGGATGGGAAATTTCCCATTAATTATAGTTCCAATTCTCCATGTATGTGGACATTGCCTCAATCCTTTCAATGTTGCACACATCTTTCCACGTGGTTCATTTTGTTCTCTCATCGTCTGAGGTGGAGGCTCAAATATACCTATGGGGGCTTCATTGGGGTAGCAATACCATATCACATGGGTTCATATTGAGGGATATATATTGAGGAAAAAATGACATAATATATTCATCATATAATAGGGGTTAAAGGGTTTTTATATTGGTCGGTATAAAAAATGAAGCTAAGGTTAATGAAAAAAGTATAAAGGGGTATATAAAATGTTAATGAAAAAATGGATACCTCGAATATGTAGTGAATATAGGGGTTTTTTAAATTGGGGAGGTGTATTAGGTTTGTATTGGTAAGGGGTTAAATAATGTGATTTTAGAGGTATTTTCCAATATTTAGTAAAATTAGGGGTATTGTTTACTATGCCACAAACGCACGTGATATGTTAGAGGTTCATTGAATAAAGCCCCTATGAATATACCCTAATATCCTCCACCTTGAAATGGTCCTTATCGTATTGACGCTCCCCTTCGATCGTTCCACCTTTGAATGTCTGAGGATGGGACTTATGGGACATGTCACCTCGACACTCTCCCTAAAAATACACTTAAACCTTTGGGGAGAATGATATTTGAAAGGTTTATTTGAGACAAATTTGCCTCTGTTTTTCCAGCTACCATTAAGTGAAGGGATTTTGTCGATGCTTAAAAAAATAAGTATAATTTTGCCAGTGTGCCCCAACCTCGACTCTATTAAATATTTTAACATAGTATTTTTATGATGGCTATTACATAAACGTGGCACCCCTCTCTTTGGTTATGGGGTTTAAAAAAAACCCAACATGACACAGTTCTTCCACAACATTTTAATATATATGTGCATATAAAAATGGAGCACTATGATTGCAAAAGACTGGTTTGGCCATAAATTAATTTACACTACACCACATTATAAATTGCCCATGCTTGCATGTGAATATATCTATATATGTGTATATAGGCACTTCTATAATTATGTGCTTATTCTCCCTCTTCCATACAACCATTATTATAAGAATTCCTTGTGTTTTTACATTAATTGCAATGAGGTTCATCCACCTTTGGATATTAGCCATATTGATGAATTTAAGCATCGCTTGAAGGATTTACATAGGCCTTCCACCTCAGACCCTCTGTGTTCAAAGATTTCATTATTTTAGCTCAACAATTAAGCTTAATAATTAAGAAAATTTACATAATTTATTATATCTTTGCTAGTGTTTTACCACACTAACAATGTTCATGTGATCACTCTATGCATTCAGTACTAATGTAAATTTAAGTCTCCCTGCGTACAAAGTGTTAATGTAAAACCATTGACACAAGGATCTATTTATTCACATTCCCATGTGGAGAATCATCAGAGCTTTGTTCCCATAATCACATGATAACCATGAATCATTCATACAATTAATACATGATTAACTTAATAGTCCAAACATAAATTTCATGACACAAGAGCCATATGAAGAAACTTATATTGGATTGAAACTATAGATGTGAAACTAAGTCCAGGACAATAACTCTCCACCCAACCATAGACAACTTATAACGACTATTACTTGCATTTTTCACCCCTGATCCAGATTCCATAGCTTGAGGACTAGTTCTTTCCGAGAAATAATTGAATCTCTAGCTGAAACAGGGTTTCCCAAAGCCACACTGCCTTCACCCACCAACTATTCTAATAGTTAATGCACTAATGAACCATCACTTATACGAAACCAATGCCAATATTATTTATTAACCAATTTCATAGTTGGAATGGGGAATCCTACATCAGTTATCTAAACATATTACAACATCAAAACATCATAGAAGACATCATAGCACAAAGAGTGCAACTTCAAAAGAAGAGTTACCTCTTAAACAAAAGGCTCATCAGTTGGCCAAGATACCAAGGAGTACAAGGGTCATCCTTCCATTGGTGGAAGCAAGAACTAGTGCTATTCATCACCAAAAGCACCAAGATTCCCTTTTCTCCTTGCAGGTGTGTTCATCAATCCACCAAGGTTCTCATTGGGTTCTTTGTCCTCAAGACTAGCCACTGCTCTACAAGATTTTTGACCTAGCAAGCCTTTGAGAGGGTTATTTAGCCAAATTTTCTTCCACTACTTCTGCGTGCTAGAGTCTTCCCCAGATCTTGTTCTTCCCCGCTCCCCCTATGTGCATGCATGTGAGAGAGGAAAAAGATGTGAATGGAAGTTTTTCCAACTGACCAACCATCCCTCCTTTGCCATGTTTCCACGTAGTCCATCCCTTGGATGATGCAACCCATTGCCAACCCAAATACTTTGTCCTTTATTGCTTGCTATTAGAGGCTGAGGAAACATGGGCATGTCCTTTTTCTAGATTGTTAAAATTATTACATAGTCAACCCATTAAGACCATTTCAACCAACAAGGATTAGCATTTAGAACACCATTTCCCTCAAACAATCTCCTTCCTCAAGCAATGGAATCCATGTCCCTCTCTCAGCTATTTAAATAATTACAATTCATTTCCAAAGGAGTAATATTAACCAGGGGATTTCAAAGTCCCCTCACCCTTGGGGAGAACACCATCCTCTATGTTTAATGGTCATGTACGATAAAACATGCTTTAGATCAAGCATTGTTGATTATGAAGCTCTATATGCACAACTCATTTTGTCTTTTACAACACATTTAAATGCATATTAGCTTACCCAACTTCTTTTGCAGTCTTTGGTACTTCTGAGGTTCTTGATACAACTTGGATTTTTTCCTTTTCTTTGGAGTGTTTATTCCTCCAATATCCAACACGACTATCCTTGGGCTTCTTGTCCCTTCAACAAATAGTTCCTTACTCATTGTTTCTGGGAACACTGTCAATGTGATTCTCATTCCAATCAACTATGCTCATGACCAAAACCATTTTATTTCATTGCCTTAGCTTCTTTTCTTCCCAGTCCCTCTGGAAATATGATCACCCATTTTTGTGCAGTCACACACCTTTCAAGTGCAAGCATCCCCTCCTTTACATCCAACTCACTTTGGAAATCCATTCCTTAGCAAAGCTTCCTTGTACCAAAAGGGTCTCATAACTGAGGCAAGTTCCTGCCTCAACACATTTATACCGATCATGGCATGCGTCATGAGAGTCAATGGACACTATTGGGTACTAGTGTCCTACAATGACCCTTTTCCTGAGATATTTTAATCATTGTGCGACTCTGCACTCTAATATCTTCAAGCTACTATCATTCACCTTAAATCCAAGTCCATTCACCCAACTGAGAAATTTCCATGATTTCCTACATCATGACACATAATTCTCCATGAGAATCATAATAAGGAATTGTAATAATTTAAATCATACCTCCTTAGCATCTTGTCCATGAAATGAAACTTGTGATTTTATTTTGTATCCTATCAAGGAAAACCATGTTAGATCATAAACCAAACCATCATAGGTCACATATCAATTTATGTTCATAATTTAGAAATTCATGAATCAAATGGAATACTCATACTCATATTTGAATTTCTCTTTGCTTCTTTCATTACACACACTGGATCAATTTTGCAACTAGTAAAAATCCAGTGGCCTCTTCCTTTCCTATACACACAATGGATCGATTTCCAAACTTATAAAGCACTGATTGCCTTCTCTTCTATTTGATAGTTATAGTGGATCGATTTTCAAATCCAACAAGCACCTAGTGTATTATCTTCTCTTTGACCACATATAGACATTGGATGAATTTCCAAACCCAACAAGCACCTAGTGCCTTAACTTCAATTTCAAATTTACTAAGTGGTTCATCAACCCCAAGGTGAGAAATTAGTAACAAATACATATATAAGCCCAATCGCTACCCCACATATATGGGCACTACCAAAACAGGTAGTCATGTGTCGACAAACATAAAGGTGCATTTCACACCTTCACAAGCCCAAGTAACCCCCATTCTAGGTAGTCTACATGTCGTATTCAACACAAGCCTAGATAGTCCCATACCTGTCTTTCCTAACCAAATTAAAAAACACACGAACCCAGGAAGTACCATACTTGCTTGACCCAAACGCATAAGATAACATATGCATGTATACATAGTGTACAATAAAGTATATACACATACACACACGATACAACGTAACACATACACAATACAAATGACATTATATGATATGTACACATTAGTGTTGAAAATCTAGAGACCACACCAACTCCATCCACAAACACCAAACAATACTGCCTCTAGTGTCTTTCCCACTCTTGACTATATGCATTCGAAATCCAAATCCAAAATCTGTTGTCTATCCATATTTGTCACAACATGTTACATATTACACTATTTTCCTTCCATTGATATTTCCTTCAACATCCATTGATCATAATACATACATGCGAAAAATATAAGAATTATATCCACATGATATTAAATTCATAATCATCTAGGGCTACTCTTTGCCCAATTGATTCCTCTTATAACCAGGATTCAAATACATGACATCCATTCACATGTTAAATGCATAAGCATGATTAATCATTATTTCACAAGAATGATCCAAAAAATAACTTGCCAATCACAATGGAATTTATATATGTATATAACCATTGACATGATCATGAACATATCACAGATTTACAAATGTAAATTGGGTTAAGGTCACAAGAACCTCCTTTGAGACATTCTCATGACTTCCATATCATTGTCCATTGTCCCATGGACCAACCAACCACTTGGCTAGCAACACACGTTAAATCATGTCAATTAGAACCATGGTTTATAGAACTTAATTTTATGAAAATATGCATGAAATTTTGAGAACAGTTGCTTGTGGCCAAAGAATACTTTTATTTTTCTGAATTCATCCTTTTACCCTTTGAATTATTGTTAACACGAATGATCTTATTTGTTATTACAACTAGCACTATTTACACAGTCAAATTCCAGCCATGCATATTTCCTCATTTATCCCTATTGTCATTTCAAGAGTAATGTTTCAAGGTATACCATCAATGGTCTTTTTCTAGCCCATCTTCCCACCACCAACATGTTCTTGTTCATGCCAACTATGCACTTCCCCTTCTCAACCTTTCTCATTTCATTTACAATCATGGCTTATGCATAGGCATCTTTTGATTTGTATTGTTTTATTTGGTTCTTCTCGACCCTCTACGAGAGTCCCTTGTGGCTTCTTTCCACCCCAACAAACTTACTGTGAGGTCCACAAGCATAAAATTGCAAAGAAATATGAAATTGAAGACAATTTCAAGAGGGAACAAAATGAAACATTGTAAAAACGAAATCCACAAAAACAATCATGAAAGAAAACAACAAACAAAATAGCATGGCCATGTGCAATTGTATAATCAAATGATATCAATCCATGGAATTGATAAAATTAAAACCACAACACATAAACATAAAAATACAACAATCCCCATAAGTCTAGAGTTCATGGTGCTTTCAACCATCGTATAAGTGCATATATGAATATATACATATGTATATCCATGTACCAAAATCAGTTGAAGACTTCTTAACAAGGTTCACTAACCTTGAAGTCTTACATTTCCCCAATAGTTCACAAGGGATACTTTCATCACACATATGTATATATATCAAGGAGCTTTAGGGAATGCACCCTCCTCCTTCTTGGCATCTTGCATCGGTAATTCATGTCCTTGTGACTTGCTGAAGCTATTTTCCTTCTTTCTATGCTTGCAAGGACAATCCTTTTTTAGATGTTTTTCTCTATAATACCAACAAGGAAATATCCTCTTCTCATTTTCACCCTCATGGGGCATCTTCAAATTAGGGGAATTTTAAGGTCTAAAATGGACCTCCTATGGAAATAATAAAATAATAGGTAAACCAATAAAATAATATTTATGAATTTGCAATTCACTTTTCGCACCATAATCCATGCAACCATGGTTAAAATCAATTGAAAAGTTGTACCAAAGTAAAATTAATAAAAAACATTGTATTAATGTGACTATAAATAAAAATGATCTTTTCAAGAAAAAACCATTATCATTGAACAACTAATGCATTTTTCCTTTTCACTTAAATAACTTAAAATAAATTATAAATATAAAGTTGTAAATTCTTAATTGTATAATATACTACTAATTAAAATTTATACTATCTAAATTATACAATTAAATTATATGATAACATGTAATTAAGATACTATATAAAAATAAAATAAAATAATCTAATAAATGTAATATATTATTTTATATATTAATTTTATATTACATATTGAATTGATTTGATTTATAACATAAAAAGAAATAATATATACTATAGAAACGAATATAATATATATTCTATAACATTTATATTATTTTTCATAATATCATATATAATAATATATAATATTAATATAAGAGTTGTATTTAAAAATAAACAAAAAATATTGAAATAGATTCAATTTATATTTATGGGTGGGTACAATACAAGATTTATATACATTGAAATTTTAGAATTTATTTGCCCCAAGCTATGTTGAACCTAAGATGGGGAAAACTTAAATGTTTAATAGAAGGATGATCTTCTGAAAAGATGAATTATACTTCTAGGAATGTGTGACAGCCCATCGATTTTGTATGGTTCATGGCACAATATATTCCCACCACAATTAGCTCCAATCCTCAACCTCTCCTCTTGAGATTTGAAAAATCCTATAAGAAATCTTAGGATCCTTGCTACATGATTTTTTTCAAATAATGGCAGAAATTAAACTCCTAATGTTTCATTTAAAATTTGTAAAGCCCATGCCCCCAGCAATAAAAATGTCAAAGGGGGAAATCATGTTGTTTCTCCTTATGAAATCATACAATTGGCCTTCTAATAAAAAACAACAACCATTATATACACAATTGAATGCACTAGCTACTCTACTACCACTATCTATTTATCTTGAAACCAATACCTATCCATTAGGCTCACTCACTTTCTTTAGTAAACTTAAGTTTCATTCTTACATGTAATTGAAAATACTAAAAATTTTATTACTTTTATTATTCAACTTGAAACCAATATCTATCACTATAAAAAAAAGGACATTTGTGAGGGTTGAAAAATGTCACCATAAGCTCCTTGGGGATGGTCAAAAGAGCTTCCGTCACCAAAAGCTAAACACCATGAAAGGTGGCATCACAAAAGGTATAGGTGTTGTGGTGACATTCAAGGTACATCACTAATAATGATTTATAATGACATATAGTGACTGCCACCATTTCATATGAGAAATGGTGATGAACCTTAACCTTTGTCACCAAACGAACTTAATGTCAACAAAGGTGCTGTCGCCAAAAGTATAGGTGTTGTAGTGACATTCAAGGTCCATCACGAATAATGATTATAATGACGAATAATGATCGTCACCATTTCATATGAATAACAATGATTTATTGTGGTGGACCTTTCATGGTCATTATCACATACCCATAAGTAAAACCTTTAATAATTTTTTTATTTAACTATATAACAATACATTGCAATAGTCCTTCAACATATAAACCAAGATTTACTTATTTATCTATATGACAATACCATTGACTTAGCCTTTAAACACATAAACAAAAGGATTTATCAATATCGTGCCACTTATTTAATTTTTGAATCTTTGCAGTACAAAGACATAGATATAAGATCTACAGTATTATTTACTAAGGTTCTGCGATGATATACGGGGCACCTCACACCAGTTTAACTATTCATTAAGTCACATGACTAAGTCCAATTATTTAATTAAATCATTCGACAGTTGTTCAGTGATTAATGACATTCTTTAATTTTTGGGTGACTGACTGCCCCTACGGGTGCGGACCCACAACCTCCAGGGCTTTCGTTGTGGATTCTAGCTGGTTCTTCCTATGTGGGTAAGAGTGAAACATGGATGGTGCTTCAGTGATTTCCAAATCAGACGATGGAGAAATTTCATTGTTGATCTAAACTTTGTCAGGATGCGGAAATTGATCCTTTGGTGCATTTTCCATACGCGGGTTCAGTGTTTGGTTCTCTGTGGAATTATTTCTCCATTTATGGATTCTGCTTGTGTTTTCCCTTCCTTCTAAAACATTATCACTAACTCCTCATCTAACTCCCAATGTTGCATTTTAATCAACAACTATGGTTATAGTAACATTTACTGCGTTCTTCCTAACTTGAAAATTAGACACAGTCCTTTACCTCATCTTCTGCCTCTATGAATTTAACAACAGATAGTTTTCATTTATTTACAGGTTCATCATCGTTATCTTAATTATGGTCTTTATAAGTTTATCAGTAAACAATTTCATTATTTTACGGGTTCATTTTATTTATGAGTTAACAATAAATAATCTCGTTACTCTACATGTTTACTGTCTTTACGAGTTAACAGTAAATAAATTTGTTATTTCACAGGTTTACTGTCTTTATGAATTAACAATAAATAATCTCATTATTCTACATGTTTTCTGTCTTTATGAGTTAACAGTAAATGATTTCGTTCTTCTACAGGTTTACCGTTTTTATGAGTTAACAGTAAATAATTTCGTTATTCTACATATTTACTATCTTTATGAATTATCTGTTAGGATATTTAGACACATAAGAAATAGTTAAGTACAACTTGGTCTAGTATAGAGTTAGGTATAGAGTTAGGTAAAGTGTGTTTCTTTACCTTGTACATTTTGTAACTTACAATCCGACGGTCACGATATGTAGTGATTCGACGGTTCATTCTCTCCTCGGTATTACTGACACTTGATCTGTGGCTTGACACCCGATTGGTCCATGATTTCTATTTAAAGCACATGGAGGGTCATTTGTAGGGTAATCTGTGCATGAGAGAAACATATGTAAATTTTCATTCTTTTATTAATAAATTGCCTGAAGTGGCCGCGTTGGCTCAGGCCGTGGACTGTTTCCCTCTTTGAGGGTTTTAACCACGTCAAAAATACTGGTGTATTGATCTGCGATCTAGTTGTGAGTGGTGTCCTTTGGTTTTCTGTCTGAGGAACTTACCCTGTAAATTCCTACATGGTATCAGAGCTATTTGAGGGCCGCGTCCGTTGGTGATCCAAATCTGAAGCCGGTAGAACTGCATCCGACTGCGGTTTCCTAGATCTGCTGTTTCTGACTGCTTTCGGGCCGAGAGGACTACTCTGTTGTGTTGGGAGCATTTGTTCCAGTGAGGAACCCCTTTCATTTCACACGAAAAGGTTTCCGGTAGCCCTATCTGCGTCACTTTTAAGATCTGGAGGTATACAGTGTTTATTTGCAGTTTACAGTTATTTTCTCTCTGTTTATTTCGGTTTCGGTTTATTTAGCTTTTTTATTACCGGATCTATACCTTTCATTTCTGCGTATGCTCTTTGCCCTGCGACTCTGTGCGATTTGGGCAAATCAGAAACAGAAAGGAAGGATTTTTCTCATGCATATGCTCTTTTCCCTGTGCCTTAGGGTGATCTCGGAAAATTAGAAACATTGAGGAAAATATTTAGTTTCCGGCTAAAGCTAACTTTGAGCCGCAAGGTTCATTTTTGAAAATATTTAGTTTTTCAGCTAAAGCTAACTTCGAGCCGAAAGGTTCATTTTCTTTGCATGTCCGTGTTGGGTTTTGTGGTTTTTGTTTTGTAGGGAAAAAGAGCTTTCTCAAAGCAAGCACGCAACCTAAAGCACCCCCCCCCCCCCCCCCCCCTCTCTCTCTCTCAAATTTTTTGTATAGCTCAATTGGTTCAAAGCTATTTTAAGAGAGTAGAGGTCTTGGGTTCAAGTCTCCATTTTGTGGGGGCAGAATTTTTCATTTCCGCACATTCCCGCTCTTCGTCGGCAACTTCAACAACTTTTTTTCAAAAAGCCATAACTTCTTCATCCGGAAGCCGTTTTCAGAGCCATTTTTTTAAACCAGCCTAATTTTTCGAGATCTATTCATTGGAACACTTAGTTTCAGCATCTTTAGCTTCAGTTTCTGTTGAAATGGAAAGTAAATACCAAGTTACTCTTGACAGCACCAACTACTTCCAATGGTTGTCCTACATTGAGGATTTACTTAGAAGTAAATGTCTCTACAGAATAGCCTCAGGCCAAGAAAAGAAACCGAAGGATGAAGATAAGGTTGCTAAATGGGAAAATAGGCAAGATTAAGCACGTGGATTGATAGGGATGTCTATTTCTCCAGATCTTAGATTCCATATTGTAGAACTTGATACTCCTGATGAAGCAATGAAATAAATCAATAGAGTTTTTGGGATTAAAAATGAACTTAGAGCCCATCAACTTGAAAATGAGTTGCTTACATTGGACCCTAATAATTTTTCTTGTATTGAAGATTTCTTGTCCAAGTTCAAGACCCTTAGATATCTCTTGGAAGGTGTTAAGGTTAAGAAAGAAGATAGTAACCTTATCTATTCCATTCTTACTAAGTTGGGGCCAGCCTACTCTGTGTTTGTTTCCACCTTTCATTCTACAAGAGAAGCCTTCATTTCTCAAGGAACAGACTACAAGTCCCCTTCCTTTGACTCTTTTTGTGATTCTTTAATAAGAGAACAAGAAAAAATCTTACACCTTGGTCTTCTTAATCTTGGAAACTCTTCCAAGAAAGCGTTAGCCACCCAGCAACAACCAAATTCAAATAATACTAAGAAGTTATATCCTAAAAAGAAGGGTCCTAACCAATTTCAGCCCCAAAATGAAAAATCATTTCAACAAAATGATAAGACAAATAAAAACAAAGGGAAGAAGACTGATAGACATTGCAATTTTTGTAATCGAGATGGCCACTTAGAATCAAAATGCTTTAAGAAGATGGAAGCCTTGGAAGCACCAATGAAGAAGCATAACATCCATTTGGGGCAATCTTCAACTTCAAATTCATCTTCAGGAATGGCACTTTCTGCATGTGGTTGTCAAGCATCTCGGTCTGGCTATGCATTAAATGTATCTTCTTCTTCTCATTCTCATGAGTGGCTCATTGATTCTGGAGCTTCTTATCACATGGCCAAAAACAAAGCCATTTTTTCTTCTTTAAATGATTGTAACACCAAAAATATATATGTTGGTGATGATAGATCTCTTAGTGTTGTAGGGACTGGAACTGTTCATCTAGACAATGGTCAGTTTAATGATGTATTATGTGTTCCAACCTTATCCTGCAACCTTCTATCTGTATATCATATAACTCATTCAGGTGAAGGTAAAATTGTTGAATTTTCACCTCATGATGTTGTAATCAAGGACTTAAGAGATCCTAAACAGATTTTGGCTATTGGCATTGCTGATGATTCTACAAGGTTGTATAAGTTTCACAACTTTGGGTCATGAAATCTTCCCTCAGTATTTGTTGCTCATAACGATGAAGTGAGCAAACTTTGGCATGAGTGATTTGGTCACTTAAACTATCGCTCCCTTCAACATCTATGTAAAGAAAATATGGTGACAGGTCTTCCTATGGTATCTTGTAGAGATGGTGTTTGTTTCGGATGTGTACTCGGAAAACATCATCGGGACAATTTTGAAAAACGTGCCTCTTGGCATGCCTCAGCCCCTTTACATCTTGTGCATAGTGATTTATGTGGTCCACTTCCTGTTGTTTCATTCTCTGGCTGCAAGTATTTCTTAACTTTCATTGATGATTTCTCCAGACGCACTTGGGTATACTTCTTAAAACTCAAGAGTGAAGTATTTAACACATTTTTGGCCTTCAAAGCCTTTGTTGAAAAACAATCTGGACATAAAATTCTTAAGCTAAGATCTGATAATGGAGGAGAATATGTTAAAAACACATTCATCAACTTTTTCACTGAGAATGGAATTCAAATGCAACATACTGTTCCATATACTCCACAACAAAATGGTGTAGCTGAAAGGAAGAATCGCACCTTAAAGGAAATGGCTAATTGTATGCTACAATCTAAAGGACTTGGTCTTAGTTTTTGGGCAGAAGCAATTAACTGTGCAAATTACATAATAAATCGCACTCCTACTAAGGCTTTAAAGAATATCACTCCAGAAGAAGCATGGAGCTCAATCAAACCAGATGTAAGTCACTTTCGTGTTTTTGGAAGTGAAGTGTGGGCCCATATTCTAGATGAAAAGCATAAAGCTTTAGAACCTAAGAGTGAAAAATGTACTTTTGTTGGATATTCTGAAGATGTCAAAGGCTATAGACTTATTCCATTTAAGTCCAAAAATGTTATCATTAGAAGAGATGTAAAATTTGATGAAAATATATCGGCCTGTGAGCCTAGTCCAGCGGATGTGCCACCTCTCCCTATCTCTTCTACTTTTGAAAACATTTCTTCTTCAGATGATGAAAATCCTCCCCCACCATCTCAGGATCCTCCTTCAGCTCCTCAGCTTCCAAAATGGGTTCATGCTACTCGAGATGCAGCAGGTGATCTTGCCGATGATCCTACAGATCAACGACGCACACGTTCTTAGTTCGACAGAGCCTCCTCTTTACTGGCTCAAGCTCCAGTAAATTATGATCCTGACACTTTTGCAGAAGCTTCAGGCCATCTAGATTTGGAAGCAACTATGAATGAAGAATATCATTCATTATTGGCAAATGATACATGGGATCTTGTTCCTCTACCAAAGGGACAAAAACTTGTTAGATGCAAATGGGTTTACAGAACCAAGTATGGACCAGATGGGAAATTTGATAAACATAAATCTCGTCTTGTTGCTAAAGGTTTTTCACAGGTTGAAGGCATTGACTACACTGAAACCTTCTCCCCTGTTGCCAAAATGAACTCTATCCACCTTGTTCTTTCCCTTGCTGCCTCGTTCAAACGGGAAGTCCATCAGATGGATGTTAAATCTACCTTCTTGCATGGGGACTTGCATGAAGAAATCTACATGGAACAACCCATTGGATTCATAAAAACAGACTCCAGCCTTGTATGTCGGCTTAAGAAATCCCTTTATGGTCTCAAGCAAGCTCCTCGAGCTTGGTATGCCAAAATGGATAGCTTTCTTTTAGAATCTGGCTTTTCTAGGTGTCATTCTGACAATACTGTCTACACCAAGAAAGTGGGCAAGTCTCTTATCATTCTTGTTCTTTATGTTGATGATCTTATCCTTACCGGTAGTGATCCCAACCTTATAAACCATGTGAAGTCCAGCCTTAAAAAGAAATTTGAAATGACAGACTTAGGACACTTACATTATTTTCTCGGTCTTCAAGTCTTGGAATCCAAGGAGGGTATTTCCCTTTCCCAGTCCAAGTATGCCTGTGATATTCTACGCCATTTTCACATGGAAGACTGTAAGCCAGCCCCTTCTCCCTTCCAGTCTGGAGTCAAACTTTCAGTCACTTGTACTTCTCCTAAAGTTGATGCTACCTTATACCGTCAACTTGTAGGAAAACTTCTGTATCTAACCCATACTCGTCCTGACCTTTCCTTTGTTGTTGGCCTTGTTGCCCGGTTTATGCAAAACCCACGTGAAATTCATTGGAAAGCAGCTAAAAGAATACTTCTTTATGTTCAAGGTACAGTTCAGTTTGGGATTCATTACAGTGCCGAAGCAGCTCCTCTATTGGTTGGTTTCACTGATTCCGATTGGGCTGGTGACCCTGATGATCGGAAGTCTACTGCCGGTTATGTGTTCACTCTTGGTTCAGGACCTATTACATGGGCTTGCAAGAAACAAGGTGCCATTTCTCTTTCATCAACAGAAGAAGAGTATTGTGGTGCCGTAGAAGCTAGTAAGGAAGCCTTGTGGCTTCGTCAGATCCTGTCAGAGTTTGGCTTTCAGCAGCAACATCCGACTACACTTTGGTGTGATAATCAAAGTGCCATTCAGCTATGCAAAGATCCAGTCCAACATCAGCGCAGCAAACACATTGAACTGCACATGCACTTCATCAGAAAGCTCATTCATGACCATGTTCTTGAAGTGCAATATTGTTCAACAGATGATCAAGTTGCAGACATCTTTACAAAGGCTCTCACAGAGGTGAAGTTCACTAAACTTCGATTTATGGTTGGAGTTCAGGAAGTTGTCACTAAGGGGGGATAGGGTCTAGTGCCTCCTTCCTTCTCCTATTGTGTCATATTTGTAAATCCTTCAATCCTACCCCAAGTTGTTCTGAAGGGGGGATGTTAGGATATTCCGACACATAGGAAACAGTTAAGTACAACTTGGTCTAGTATAGAGTTAGGTAAAGTGTGTTTCTTTACCTTGTACATTTTGTAACTTACAATTTGACGGTCACGATATGTAGTGATCCGACAGTTCATTCTCTCCTCGGTATTACCGATACTTGATCCGTGGCTTGACACCCGATTGGTCCATGATTTCTATTTAAAGCGCATGGAGGGTCATTTGTAGGGTAATCCGTGCATGAGAGAAACATATGTAAATTTTCATTCTTTTATTAATAAATTGCCTGAAATGGCTGCGTTGGCTCAGGCTGTGGACTGTTTCCCTCTTTGAGGGTTTTAACCACGTCAAAAATACTGGTGTATTGATCTGCGATCTGGTTTGAGCAGTGTCCTTTGGTGTTCTGTCTGAGGAACTTACCCTATAATTCCTCAGACAGGGTAAGTTCCTCAGACAGAACACCAAAGGACATCGCTCACAACCAGATCGCAGATAAATACACCAATATTTTTGACGTGGTTAAAACCCTCAAAGAGGGAAACAGTCCACGGCCTGAGCCAACGCGGCCACTTCAGGCAATTTATTAATAAAAGAATGAAAATTTACATATGTTTCTCTCATGCACGGATTACCCTACAAATGACCCTCCGTGCGCTTTAAATAGAAATCATGGACCAATCGGGTGTCAAGCCACGGATCAAGTGTCAGTAATACCGAGGAGAGAATGAACCGTTGGATCACTACATATCATGACCGTCAGATTGTAAGTTACAAAATGTACAAGGTAAAGAAACACACTTTACCTAACTCTATACTAGACCAAGTTGTACTTAACTATTTCCTATGTGTCAGAATATCCTAACATCCCCCCTTAAGAACAAATTGGGATAGGATTGAAGGATTTACAAATATGACACAATAGGAGAAGGAAGGAGGCACTAGAGCCTATTTTATCATTAAATAATTTCATCACCTACAGGTTCACTCACAAACCCTTCTTAATCACTAGGTTCATATTTTCATTACTGAGTGTATATTTTCATAGTAACTAATTTACTTAAAAATAAAAACATATCCATCATGCTAATCAGAAGATAAATCCTATGGCTAAATAGCTAGGATTTCCAGATTATACTTATCTGTCTCGCTTATATTCCAGTTGAACTAGATTTTAATTCTATGTTTATCTTGCCTCCCAACCTTGAGACCCACATTGTATCTCTTAAGTCTCCCCTCGAGCTACCCCTCACAAGGTCTTCTCCTTAATAAATTCTATCTTGAGAGGTAGTAGCTATGTGGTCTTAACCAAACTTAGCTACTTTGGCACTGTCTGTCCTTCTAGCACAGTTAACCTATTCCTCTTTTTTCTTCCCTAGATATCAGATGCCTCCATCCTATTGATCCCTTGGAATAAACTCTTCAAGGAAGTAGATAGGGTTGGGTAACCACTCAGCCTAACTGTTTGAGAAATAAAACTATCACCCTTTAGACAATTCATTCTCATTTAAATTTAATCAAACAATTACTGCCATCATCCTGGCATTCCACTTTTCATGCATTTAAATCAAGATTAACTAATTATTTAAACTTAATCAGTATTCAATTTGTTTTAAATGCGGTAAATAAATATTTACATTTACGGGGGACATCACATCTCCCCCTTAAGATTGAACATCGTCCCAATGTTCCTTTATTGGAAATAATTTCGGAAAATCTCCCCCATAGTCTGTTCATCTTCCCAGGTAGCCTCCTCTGGCCCAAAATGTTGCCACTATACTTTAACCTTGGTGATAACTCATCTCTGCAGCATTACATCTCTCCGATCGAGCATACCCATTGGTTCAACCAGGAACTCGCCTTCTGATTAGACCTGTATGCTAGAATAAAACTTTAGTCAATTTCATGAAATCAAAACAAAAATCAGCTATACGATCTTGATGTACACATATATTTATATAAGATAGACCTATGAGAGTTCAAATCCTCTGACTCACCTGTATATCCTGCCAATTTATTATGTTTTTGGGGTCATATATATATTTCTTTAATACCGAAACATGAAAGACATTGTGCAAATGAATATGGATGGGTGAGGCGAGTTGATAATCCACTGGCCCAATTCAAGCTAAAATTTGAAAAGGACCGCAAAATCGAGGTGCCAATTTGGCGCATCCATTCCATTGTAGTGTACTTTTTTTGGCCCGCACATGAACATAAACATGATCTCCTACTTGGAATTCTCGAAAACTTTTTTTCTGATCAGTGTAATTCTTTTGTCGGTCTTGAGAAGCATTTAAATTAGTTCATACTTCTTTGACCATTTCTTCCATTTCTGCTAGCATATCAGGCCCTAGCATTAACTTATCTTCTGGGCCACCCCAATTCGAGGGAGTCCTACATTTACTCCCGTACAACACTTCAAAAGGGCTCATTTGTAAAAAAGTGTGATAGTTGTTGTTATATGAAAACTCTACTAGATGCAAATACTCTTACCACTTAGACAACTGTTGCATTATATAATCTTGAAACATATCCTTAACTACTTGGTTCACTCTTTCAGTCTGCCCATCCATTTGTGAGTGATAGGTAGTACTAAAATGTAATTGAGTGCCCAGTCCTTCAAACAAGGCTTTCCAGAAGGCTAATGTAAATTTTACATCACAGTTCGAGATTATAACTTTTGGTATGTCGTACAGCTTAAAAACAATTTGCATAAATATGTTAGTGATCTGTACTGCTTTATAGGTAGATTGTATAGGTACAAAGTGAGCAAATTTACTCAGCTTATCAACTACCACCATTGTTGAATCATTATGTTTTTTTGACTTGGGTAGCCCTGTTATAAAATCGATAGAAATAAGTTCCCATTTCCATTCTAGAATAGGTAATGGGTGTATCAACCCAGCTGGGTGACATTGTTCCATTTTTACTTGTTGGCATTCCAAACAACGTGTCAAATATTCAACCACCTCCTTCTTCATGCTGGGCCATAAATAGTCTTTTCTGAGTGCGGTAATTATTTTCTGATAACCGGGATGACAGGCATAAGGAACTTTATGATACTCATCTAAAATTAAAATCTTAATAACCTTTTGGTTAGGTACATACATCCTTCCTCTATAGATCAATATTCCATCCGAATTTACTTCATAACCCAGTTGTTATTCTTTATTCTTCAGAACTTTAGCTTGCTTCCATAAAAACTTATATATCGAATCCTGCATTGTTGCCTCCTTGATTTTCTCCTTGATTGTGTTTTTACTTCACTATATGATATTTCATACAAAGAGTTCACCTTCCTACTTAGAGCATCTGCGACATAGTTCTCTTTTCCTTTTAAGTGCTTAATTTCAAAGTCGAACCAGCTTAGGAAATCAAGCCAACGAGCTTGCCTAACATTTAAAGTGGGCTATTTAAAATAGTTAGTTAAACTATGATGGCGAGTCATTAACAAAAAATCTTACCAATCAGGTAATGTCGCCGCATTTTTAATGCATGGATAACTGTTGTCAGCTCCAAATCATAGGCTAAATATCTTTTGTCATGCTCCTTACACTTCCTAGAATTGTAAGAAATTACCTTACCTTCCTGCATTAATACGCCACCTATGCCTTCCTTGCTAGCATCCATACAAACTACATAATCTTTATTTGGATCAATGATGCTTAAAATAGCCGCGGTGGTGAGTAAATGTTTAAGCTAATAAAAAATATTTTGGCACTCTTTGCTCCACTTAAAATCCCTTCCTTTATTTTGCAGTGGAGTCATAGGATAGGCTACCACTATAAGCAAAAAGGACATTGGTGAGGGGCAAAAAATGTCACCATAAGCTCATTGGTGATGGTCAAAAGAGCCTTCGTCACCAAAAACTGAACGTCACCAAAAGTGGCATTGCCAAAAGTATAGGTGTTGTAGTGACATTCAAAGTCTGTCACCAATAATGATTTGCAATGACAGATAGTGACCGTCACCATTTCATATGAGCAATGGTGATGAACCATAGCCTTCGTCACCAAAAACTGAATGTCACCAAAGGTGGCGTCTCTAAATGTATAGGTGTTGTAGCGACATTCAAAGTTCGTCATCAATAATGATTTATAATGATAGATAGCAACCATAACCATTTCATATGAGCAATGGTGACGGACCATAGCCTCCGTCACAAAAAACTGAATGTCACCAAAGGTGGCATCACCAAAAGTATAGGTGTTATGGTGACATTAAAGGTCCGTCACGAATATTGATTATAATGACGGATAGTGACCGTCACCATTTCATATGAACAACAACGATTTATTGTGATGATCTTTCATGGCCATCACTATTGGTGCATATATATGGTGACTTTCATTGACCCTCACCAAAAGCTGCATTGCCATAAGTATAGGTGTTTTGGTGACATTTAAGGTCCGTCACGAATAATGACTATAATGACAGACATCGACCATCACCATTTCATATCATCAACAACGAGTTATGGTTACAGACCTTTGAGGTTTGTCACTATTGATGCATATACATGGTGGCATTCGTTGACCGTCACCATTTCATATTTTGGTGACGGTTGAAAAATTTCACCAAAGCTCATTAGTGATGGTCAAAAGCTCATTCCATATCAATCATGTCAGGGCACGATGGAATCGAACCACCAACCTCCTGCTTGTAAAGCAGGTGCTCTTCCATTGAGCTAGCACCCTTTAAAGAATTACACTTTTAAAATTAGACCTTGAAACTTCATAAATTGTAAATTCTACAACTTTCAATAAATTAAAGTCTTAACAATATTTTACTAAACAAGCAAAGCAACATCGAAGCTGCAGGTCCCTACCTAATGGTTATGGAAGTTACGAAAAGTGGGTGGAGGGAAAAATAATTATGTATAAGAGAATCAATATGTTCAGTTGAATACTCAATTAGAATTGAAAGTCTGAAGACATTTATAATTTATAAATGACTTATAACTAGAAAATGCACCAAATATTGCAAAGGAAATGTCACAAGTTGATAACATATGGAAGAAGAACATTGATGAAGACAGATGCAATATGTTATAGGTTGAGTGAAAGAAAAATATCAATGTTTTTGTTGTTTGGTGTTTAGATATCTGAATGATATCTAAACTTCTATGCAAATGTAACACGGATCTCCGGAAACCATGAACGACATATGATATATATCTATATATATATATATATATATATATATATATATATATATATATATATATATATATATATATATATATATATATATATATATATATATATATATATATATATATATATATACCCTTTACATAAACCAACATGAAATTTGGAATTTCACAAGTCCACACTCAAAACATGACAACAACCAACAAATAAAAGAAATTGACTTGGATAGAAAGCAATAGCTTCATCTTCATTCTTGATATGCTTCTGTTTACTTGAATTTGACTCATGACATTCTTTATCTGACAAGGAATCAAAATCATCACTAGTATTAAATTCATCAAACACGGACTTTGGATATCCCACTAACATCCGCAATTTTGTTGCCATGCCTGAAAACAATGGAATTTCTTGTTGATAGTAGAATAAGATGTGTGCCTTCTTCTTAAGAACACATTCCTTATAACCATTGTTACCTGACAAAAACCAAAGAGACAACACAATATCAGCATACACAAAATCCCCTACCGAAATATAATCATAACTTCGCAAATAAGTCTAAAAGATATTCTTAATTAATAAACTTTGTATTTGGAAATACCGTTTCTTTAGATTTTAAAAAGACTATGTTGTACAACACTTCTGTCTATTTATCCAAGCAATTATATCATAGCATATGTCACACAGTAGCAATCTACAGTACCTAAAGTAAAAAGACAAATTTGCTCAAGAAAAGAGATTTAGAAAAGAGATTTGAAAACTATAAATTTGTCATCAAAACTTTACTTAATTTAACAACAAAATAGTTGGAGTTTGAAAATCAAAATCATTCATAGGAAATGAATAGGACAATGGTCAAAGTCATTATTCATACAAATAAAGCTAGAGTCACTATTTCCATTGCAGATAACTGAAATTCAGGTAGTGGTCTAACAATTAGAGCTTATTTTCTGGGAAGACTCGTCAATACCATCATTTTTTTCCACGGTCTGTTGTGTCTCTAGATCCAGATCAGATAGCTTGCCATTCTCAAGTTCTACCTTTTAAGTACTGATTTCTGGCTCACCCTTTAAAACACAATTCTACCACCCCATTTTATTTTGTTTTGTCAAGAGAATTGACAGGACCTTCCCATCCTCTGTTTTGCATAATCTATAACCATCCATCAATGATATAAAGAATAACAAATACACAACAAAGGCCAAAGATGTTCTTGTTGTATACCTATGTTCTAGGACTCATCTAACCTTACTGGTGCAATGAACTCACCCTGAAAAAATAACATCCATGTGAAATTTAGATTTTCTTTTTAAAATCAAGCTCCAAGTAAACCAATCAAAATATGAACATCCTTTTAATCAATAAAATCTCCGACTTAAAATAAAAGTGGCCTAGAATTGAATGTTATATCAACCATGTCAAGTAACTAACATTGGGTGAGAAATAAAATCCATGCATATTGGATTAGTGAAATAATTGATCTGGTAAAGCTAAAAAACAGATGACTTAGAGCTAAGAAATGAAAATAAATGACTTAGAACTAAGACATGAGGTTTCCCTTTCAACCCTGTCGTTAAATAACTCTTCTTTATGTCACTTACCATTAAATTTTTTTGATACCAAGTGGAAGTGGTATTGTAACATTAACCTTTGATAGTCTATTTCCACAACTACTTCTCAAGATCTGCTCCATTACCAGCATTTGGGGCTAGATAAGATACATGCAAAAACCATCAACATGAAAATCAAATCTACATCCTTGTAAAAAATGGGAGGAAAAAAAATATCCACAAATTGAAACAGATTGTAGGATACCTCATTCCTGCAACATGATTATCTTGTCATGAACAATAAAAAAATAAATCAGGAGAAATTTAATTTTTTCCACATTTTAACAATGAAATCTTTTGCATATTCTATGAACAATTGATGAAAAAAGTCAGCTAAAGCTTGTTAGCATCAGGATTATAGTAAAACATAAAGGAACCGCTCCAACACATATATAATCCTAAACATAAGTATCTATACATATAAGTATTTATTGAGGACACTGTATTTTGTGAAAATATGGAAGCCAATTCTTTGAAATAACACAATTTATGGTACCACTGCCTTATGAAGTCCATTTATTCGAGTATTTAAGAAGTCCATTCAGGAATTTATTCAAATTTCAAAGTTCAAACAATTAACATGTAGCCTAAAAAAACTCAGATTTGAAAAGGAGATAACCCAAAGATGTAGAGTATATATCTCACATTTATATATCCTAATTTCCAGACATTGAAATGACAATTTTTAGCATACTATCGTAAATTCAGCCCAAAATTCTAGAAAAAGATATTGATGGTTATTTTGCTAATATAGAAGTTTAATACATGCATTTATTTAAACATTTAGCTTGTAATGTCAAACATATCTAAGGATGCACACAATACATTGCATCTTTAGCACTGGTGTGTGAACTTTAGACAATGAAGTCCAACATTAATAGTTTGCCTACAATATGCACTAGCAAAATAGGTGAACAATAGTATTGTAGGTATGTGTTATGAATATATGTATTATAGGCTAATAAGAGTATGGTTGGAACATTCATGTCCAACCCTTCCAATTTTGTCTATAATTTTCACTAGTCTAATAGGTGAACAATAGAACTGTAGGTGTGCATTTTGTATCACTTACCTAAATCCAAACCTTCAGCATAGAAATTTCAAAGAATATGTCCAGAACTAGTAGGTAATTTGCAAAATGAAAGAGTTGGCTTGATTGTTTCTGGAGAAGACTAGATTCTTACATTGCTCAATGTAAATTCATGACACTTTTCCAAGCTTAGATGGAACAAAAAGGAACCAAGGTAGAAGGTTATTTAAAGAATCCTTACTTAGTTAGGGTAAAAGGTTAGCCCTTTTTTGTCAAAAAGCATAAATGTAAAAACCTTAAGAAATTCAATGAAGATTCTGTAGAAGTGTTGTTATCAAACCACTAATGTAAACAAAACTAAGAAATATTGTTTTGTAGAAGAGATATTCATGGTAAAATTAACAAGAAAGTGACCTTTTAGCATAGTTAATGCACTAGTGCTCATGTTGTAGTGTCCCAGGGCATGCTAGGCACTACAGGGAGTGTTCATGTACATCTAGAGAAGAGGTGGTGAGACATCAAGCTGTAGTCAGGAGGACTACAAGCGATGAGGGGAAGATACTTGAGGTACCCAACCTCTTGGACTATACATTGCTACGAGAGCCTCGAAGGGAGAGTAGTAGGACTAGCGCATGTGGTTAGAGACGGATATGGATGAAGCATTAGTGAGTGTTATAGTGCAGAATTCCCGGGGCAACGCGAGGTTAGCAGGCTGCAATAGTGTGAGCCCTAGTTGCAGTCACAAAGGAGCCCTAGCTGGAGTCATGAATGGAGACCTAACAACAGTCTTGAAGGAGCTCTAGCCATGGTCGAAAAGGAAGCCCTAGCTACAGTAAAAGGCAGCCCTAACCATAGTCAAAAGGAGGCTTAGACACAACAAGAGAGAGGCCTAAGACGCAGTCTAGAGAGAGGCCTAAGATGCAGTCAAGAGAGGCATAAAGATGCAGTCAAGAGAGGCCAGATACGTAGCAAAAGAAAGGCTCTTATCCACAGCAAAGGAGGCCTTAATCTGTAGCAAGAGGGAGGCCCTTATCAGCCATCAAGAAAAAGCATATAACCACAGTCAAGGAGGTCTAAATAAGCACTGAGAGAGGCCCTAGACGTAGTCAAAGGGAGGCCCTACCCACTGCAAGAAGGATCCATAAGACAACAAGAAAGAAGCCCTAGAAACAATGTCGAAGTCTTATGTTTTTCTGTAGGTACGACGTGTGAAAGAGAGGTTGTATTGAGTATTGTTCTTGGGTGCTCTTGTAGGGAGAAGGGCCGAAGATTGAAGTTTAAGATCATAGCAAGAAGAGGCATTTGACGTGGGTTAAATAGGGTTGTTCTATAGCTATTCCAGGAAGACTGAAGGGTTGAAAAGAGGCCGAGTGCTTTCTTGAAGCTTCAACTAAAGGATGAAACTCAACTAAAGCATGACTTAGCTTAATAAAGTTCATGATGGCTTTTTACAATCATATACTTATGAGTGAGCCCAACTCTTATTATTGGGACTTATCCTAGTGTCCTGATAGGTGGAATATATAGGACAAATATGATCTCTCTTTCTCCATTGCATTCCTCCCACCTTGAAAATCAAAAGGGGACATAATAAATTTCATATACACATACTTAATCGATATATATTCCCAATCTCTTGCCATCTACTAGTTGCGCCTGCTTGAGCTAGGCTCAAGCAATTAGTCAATCCAGATCATGCATATCCCTACTTATTCTCCACATGCCTCTGGGTGGATCTCTCTATCCCTGTAGTGCTAGTAAAGGGGTTTGGGTATGGTAAGGGCTGCTAGCTAGTTTTTTGAACCTTTGTATTTACATCTATTTTCGCCTGCCCTTACCCTACTCTCATCTCTTTGTATTCTCAATTTAAACCAACTACACAATCGGAAACTTTGTTCTTATGTGGTATCTCAAAATACTTTTCAAACATAAAATTACAACATACTGTCACAAGGATACTAATCATGGTTTAATAGATCAAACTTGACATCTTACATTAACAATTTGCTTTATGTGATGCCAGTCTTCTAGCCAGGCCTGGGAACCATGCCTAAAGGGGTGTACTACATGACCGGGGGTTTGCACTGCCAATAAACTATGGGAACAAGATAGCATTGTTTATATACTAGATTTCTTAAATTAAAGATTAGCTTCCTGTATGAATTACAGTGCACTGATAGAAATAGAGATAGTTTCCAACAAAAAGCACCCAAAAAAGCAGCACAAGTCATAGGAGACACTTATTTCACTTCTTCGGTGTGGTCTTTGAAGACCTCCACCACCATCATCACTTCCAAATTCATTGTCTTGCACCTCAAGAGTTGCAAGTACCACTCTGCCCTTTTTTCTTGAAATCTCTCTGATAGGAGTCTCTGCAACCTTCTCAGAACAAGGAATCATAAGTGGATTGGTTCTGTGAGGCATCAACTCCTCACCACTTTCAAAAACTTCCATCATCAACTTCCAGTCTTTAAAATCAAACCGAAAAACAAATTGGTTGTAAGAAGCTTCTCCAGATGCCATTTCTGTAGCTCTAGGAGCATTTTTGGGGACAACAAAATGTTTTCCATTTTCAATGACATTTATTTCAACTCTACCATCCTTACTATAAATGATAATGCAAAGATGTTTTCTACTGTCTGGGAAAATGATATTCTATTTAGAACCAAATTCTCTAATATGGCTTGCTTTTGTTTTCACAAAATGTTAAATATGCTTGTCATATTTTTGTCTATTTCTGATTTTTCATCTTCCGGGAACTCTTTCACTACTTCAGGTTGAGTGCTTTCTAACGGCTTAGTCTGTTTTCTCTGTACTATAGCTTTCCTTTGCTTGGGTTCATTATCCATTGGTCCAAGCATAGTGCAAATTCTTGCCATATGCTGGAAAATAGAAGTAGCTAAAAGCCCAATATTTCTCCATGATATTTGGGTTTGGCAGTCATTTCCTTCCAAAGACCTACTTCCATATGCCTCGTCACTATAGTTTCTTAGAATATCACTACTAATAAAATCAACTGGAGTATCACCATCATTGTTTTGTGATCTGTTAATAGTAGCGAGGAGTGTGGATGTGAGATCAAAGAGTGTATCAACATCTCTAACTTGCTCACGAGGTCTCTAAACAAAATTGTGCAAGCTTTCCACTTTTCTAATTATAGCCTCAAAGTCTTGAGGGGATGATAATGGTACCTTAATATGCAATTTTGCACCATACTCTGATTGTTACCACTGCATGCAGTAGCATCTTCTTTCTCTCAGGGGCTTACTGTGGCCTAGTTGTGATCCTTTTACCCCACGGGAGGAATCTTCCGGTGTCTGACTCAATGTTTCTTCCTCTTTAACTCTAGCTTGGGTACCAAGCCTTCTACCCATCCTTTCTATCACCTGCTTTTGGAGTTGATAGAAATGAAAATATTCAACCAAAACTAGAAGGAAGGGCTTGAAATTGATATTTCTGATTAAAGAACTACCTTGAAATGGAAGGAGAGCAAGAAAAGATTTTCGTGTTGCATTGAAATGAGGGAGGGTGGGCAGTTGTGATTTCCCCTACCTTGAGAAGTCTTCTTTGTAATAGAAGAGGGATGATGGCCCACTATAGTGGATATAAAGTCCCAAGACATACGCATTGTCGAATGAAATGCGTAGTTGCAGTGTGCCAATTAAGCGTGAGGATTGGGAGAAGTGACACATGCGGGAGAGTGGCCATATTATTGAAGAATTGTTTACATTGAGGAAGGACACCATTTGAATATGGTAAGAATGTCAATTCTAACGTGGAGAGTTTCCAACACCACTTTCTCATCTACGTGAGGGAGTTTACAATTTGTATATCTTTGTCTCAGTCCCATGATGAATATATTAGTGTGAGGATCCACTGTCTCATGATCCATATGTTGGATGATTTTCTGAACTTGAGCTTTATAAGGAAAACTCTTTTGATATCCAGAACGTCTCAGGAATTTATTTGAACAATTATTGTATTGCAACAATGTTTATTGATGATAAATTTCTTGGTAATGTACACATGCATAGAAGAGTATGACTGATGGCATGGATACTCGGCCTTTCGGGTCGAAATGGCCACCTCTAAAGATAATATTTGGAATATTCTTTGAGCCTTTCTTTGAGATGGAATCCAAGAAGTTGGAGTAAAGACATCCAGGAACTCTATATTTTGACATATTCCAGTTGAATCACCAAACATGCAAGAGAAAACTAAAACCAGGGGTTATATAAGTAATAGCCCCAATGTATGGGAAATCCAGGCTTTTAGAGGAATATTTCCGCATTTAATAATTGGATGGGGATGAATATTTCTGTTACACTATGTGTTGTTATTGATATGTTTGGACGTTTTGGGTGAACACTTGGCCCATCTTCAAGAACATCCAATAATGTTCGAGTCTAAGACAAATTTAAAGAGATCATTTATCAAATTAGTTGTCCAGCTATGAAAGGCAATCAAGTTTTGGAAGAGATACATCATAGTACTATCAAAGAAGATTGTGAACCATGTTAGAAAATGGATCAAAAAGGTTTTCAAAATGTCTGCTAAAATTTGACATTTAGCATTGTCTTAGCATTTTCTTATTAACTATCATGGAGGCAAAAAGTGACAGGAGAAACTTGCACAATAATGGCGGCCACTAGAATGAGAAACACAATGAATTAGCAAAATGGAATCTGTTGCTATGATGACACATGGGAAGATACTTATTACTCTCAACGTGGTTGTATAGGAAAAATAGTTTTTGCCTTTGAGTATAGTTGATGTATCGTAATGTAGCGGTTGTTTCCCTGCTGCAATAAAACAAATATATATCCATCTCAAGGTGAAAGAATAACACCAGTATATCTTCGAATGATATGGGCTATGTGTTGTGCTCAACAACTAGGAAAGTCTCTATCAGTCATAGTGCGATGAAGCGATGGGTTTGGGTTTTCGTGCCCATGTTGTCAAAGTATATCGATACAAGTGATGAAAAAACATATGTTCAATTCCCTGGAACATATCTTATTTTCATTACTTGTCCAGGATAAATCCATGGTGATAGTTGAGAAACATAATCAAAAGAAAATAAATATGTAGTTTATTTAAACAAATGTGGCATGAGTAGAAAACATATGCACCAAATTACAAAATGCGAAAGTCAAAGTTCTATATAAAAGTTTTAAATTAAAAAAATTTCAAACAGTTGCCAGGAAGTTTAACGAATGCAACTTCCCAACACTCATCCAATGTCCATTCGATGAGGGTCGAAGCCATCCATCAATATGAAGATATCTATAAAAGCAAACAGGGACTTTGAAGAAGGGATCCCTGATTTTTCATACCCAAATGTTGCCCGATTATTAAGCAAGGGCCTAACGAGTTAGTGAGGGTTTCCATTTTGTTTTTGTTTCAATCCATTTTCATGCTTAGATTTTTGCTAATACGATGTCATTGGTGGACCTTAATATACAGCGTTGCACCATACTCTGATTATTACCACTGCATGTGGTAGCATCTTTGTTCTATCTCGGGGGCTTTTTGTGGCCTTGTTGTGATCCTTTTACCCCACGAGAGGGCAGTGTTTGACTCAATGTTTCTTCCTCTTTAACTCTATCTCAGGTACCAAGATTTCTACCCATCCCTTCTATCACCTGCTTTTGGAGTTGAGAGCAATGCAGAAATTCAACCAAAACTAGAAGGAAGGGCTTGAAATCTATGTTACTAGAAACCAGAAAGGGGAAACAAAATGAGAAACGACAACGAGACGAGAAACGAAGTTTGGAGATTTTACATTCAAGAAACAAGGAGAGAGAAAAACAAGACAAATATGAAACATACAACCAAGCATTTGTTTCACATTCAAGAAACGAGGAGAGACAAAAAACAAGTAAAATATGAAGCATAAAACCAAGCATTCATCATTAACATTCTCAAATACTATGGTTCATAGGTAGTTGCTCATAGGCTTTAGCTGCTCACATTGGCCATTCCTTAATACTTTTAGTGATCAACAAAGCTTCCATTTCTCACACAAGCCATTCTTGAATACCCATGTTCGATCCTCTAGGTTCGCAAATACAATAGTGAAGAAACACTTGGCACCAAATTCAAGTTTGATTTAGCCTTTGCATTTTCCGGATGAGCACGATCCCACATACATTGTATATATTCTTGGATGTGACATGAGTGGACCTCAAATTTGGGATCTATTGTATCATTTTCCACATAGTTATTGGGTTATTGTTTTCATGGTTGGGTAACAAGATGGTGGAGATTGAGTTGATCTCCATTGGATATAGAGCCAAAAATAGAGGGTTGTCTCGAACTATTGCCACTTGCAGAACCATAAATACTACAACATGTGTTTGAAGACAAAATCCAAAGAGAAATCTTTCAAAATTTTATCTTTAATCCATTATAATAGAAAACTAATCTTTATAATAATAAAAATAATATATTTTAAAAGTATAGTTGAACTAGATATTAAATTGCTAGTTTGTGAGAAAAAAAATTAACTAAATTATTTAACTACTAATTTATAAAAATTTATAAAAATTTATATAAAATATGTATACACATTACTAATTTATAAAAGAGATTTGATCCCTTAGGGTGTTGGTATATCCAAAATTAAGATGGATCTAGGCTAGTATATATTATTTACCATAATTATTGTTAAAGTGTATAATGGTTATCTCATATTTGTATTTGCATTGATTAAATGATTATTATATGTAGTCATGGTTTATATTAATTATTTTAATGCATCATATATATGGTTTTGTATAGTAAATTTATTTTTATGTTAAAATTTAATAGTTAAATTTAGATATTCTTTCTTGATATTAGTTATTTTTTTATTAATTTTCATTTTATAATTTTTTTTTATCTGAGTCAATGTTTCCAATTAACAAGTGTGGTTGATCAATATAAGTAAGTGAAATAAATTATTAAATTGTGATTTTTTTTAATTTCTACTTATTTAAATATTATATATAAATATCACTTGTGGTTATAACATACCAAACCATTCATTTTTAGTTGTTAAATATGATTATGTTAAAATAACTTAAAAAAAAATGTTATCACCCATGGTTAGAACTTACCAAACCATTCTTTTTTAGTCCCTATATTTTTTTATGTTAAAATAAATTTTGAAAAAATGTTATGGCCAACAGTTTTGTTATATTCGATGGTTTTGTACTTTATATTCATTCAATTTGCTAGCTTTTGCACATGGTTTTGTTAGATTCCATGGTTTTGTATTTAATATTTATTTAATTTATTAGTTTTTTTCTCATCAATTTTCTTTCATAAATTAAATATTTATTTAATTTATTAGTTTTTTCTCATCAATTTTCTTTCATAAATTAAAACAAGCCAGAGAGACCTTGAAGTCTTGAAAAGAAATGTCATAATCTAGGTATTTTATTCTAGGCCCCTCTTAATATATTTTTTGTTAGTTTTTTGTGCCAAGAGACGCTTTCCACCTGGGGAATATGTTATAATATTTGGCATTTTAACTCAGTCAAAATAAAACAAAATCAAATCAAATAAAAAAATTAAAAAACATAAAATTCTCGAGTGCATAGTTTTTTCTTGCCCATGGCACTCCTAACCCATGGTTTTTGTCCATGGTATTTTTCTGCAATGTAGCCTATTCAAAGGCTAATAACTAAAGCAACCTAGATCCATTTTAACTATGGATTAAGCATTGAGAGGATCAAATTTCTTCACTTAAAATTGAGAGGATCAAATCTCTTCACTTAAAGAGGTTTGTAGCTCGAGAGAGAGAGAGAGAGAGAGAGAGAGAGAGAGATTTGATCTCTCTTGATGCTTGAGAGAGATAGATCTACGCTAGTTATTTATAAATGAAGAGGAGTATTTTCTTGTAGTAGTACTCCTATTTGTTTTGTATTTAAAATTTATTAAATGATGGATTTCTATTTTGTATTTTGATTTTTGAGACTTGTTTATTTTCATAAATTTACAATTGTTTCTATCACTATTTTTATGTAATTATGAAACTTTCCATATTTATCATAGTTGAAATTATGTTTGTATTATAGACATATTAATCAATAGCTTGTTGCTCTTAAGCTTTATTCTTGCAAATTACCTAGCATAATCTCTTATCACCGATGAAAAAAGTATTTATGGGATAAAACTATTAATGGGATGGATAATAGATAATTATTATTTTTTATATATTAAATTAATGTCTTTGGTTGATGATAATTAATATTATAGATAGTCTAATAGTTGATAAAAGTTTCTATAGGATGGTTTTATCAAAATCCGTTTCCAATCATTTGAGAGGTTATAAACGAGACCAATGGCAAAAAAAATATTGTGTCCAAATGTTTATATAAAATAATTAATTAAATAGAACAATTAAATAAACTATTTAACTACTAATTTATAAAAGTATATATAAAATATCTATATACATTACTAATTTATAAAAATATATATAAAAAAACCTTATACATTTAAATTTATAATTTTATATAAAAATACAAATTTTAAATATTAGATACAATCACTAAATCCACTTTTAAATAAAAGCAACACAAAAATAACAAAAGAAAAATTGTAAAAGCTTAACCATACAATGCTACACATCAATGGCTACAATTAAAAAAATAACATAACTTTAACTAATAAAATCCCTAAATAGTCAATGTTGTTAAAGATATATTAAGCATTATTGCAAAGTGTTGTCACTAGGGAGAACACCCAACCTATTTGCAACAAACCTGTTCCGTTAGCACCTAAGCTATATTTGGTTGACTTCTAACCATGGGATATGAAAATGCCTTCAAAACTATCCAAAAAACCAATGCTTTTTATGATTCATGTTGACTTCCAATTCGAAAGAGATCCATATTGCAAATGAACCAGATTAACGTTTTCCATTAAACAGTTTCAAGAAACGAACCGTTTTTGGAAAACCCAGTTTCTTGCATTAAAAAACAAAAACTACTGTATAAAACACCGTTTTCCGTACCGTTCCATTTTTCTGTTTTTGGAAAACCCAGTTTCTTGCATTAAAAACGAAAACCACTGTATAAAACATCGTTTTTCATACCGTTCCATTTTTTATACGGTTTTTTTTTTTCAGAAACGAAGAATTCCGTTCCATTTCTGGTAACAGAGCTTGAAATTGATATTTCTGATTAAGAAATGTCGTGAAATGGAAAGAGAGCAAGAAAATATTTTTGTGTTGCATTGAAATGAGGGAGGGTAGGGAGTTACCCTCAGAAGTCGTTGTTGTTTTTTCCGCTATTTTCTTGGTGTGGTATAGTACCAACCTACTATTTTTGTAATTTTGGGTGTGGTATACTACCAAACTACTATTTTTATAATTTTGGGTGTGGTATACTACCAAACTACTATAAGAGTTCAATGTGTATTTAATGTAAATTTCATTGATAATACAGTAATTGTGGGGCTAGTTCATTTGAAGCTAAATTCTTAAAAAACAAAACCCAAATAACCTAATTTTAGGTGAAAAAGTTGGTAAATTGTTTGAAGCAATTGAAATCGAGGACAGAATTAAAGGAGAGAAAGGGTACTTGTGCAAGTATTTTCTTGGGCTCTTGAAAGAAGACCAAGGCTTCTGATCCTTCCATCGTGGTCCAAATTTTCTGAGCGAAAATAGATCCATTTTTTGTGAGCAAGCCATTGAAGAGATCCTCCTTAATCTTATTTCTCAACGCATCTAAATTCAACCATGAAACAATCATTGCCAATGAATTACTGCAACATTTCATGTGAAAATATAAAAAAAATTTGCAAATCAATTCTAATAATGACCATCGATCTAGAAACCCTAAAAATTGATCCAACGACTTGTACCTGTTTCCATATAACCACATATCGGATTGTACTATGCCCATGGTTTTTCATTTTTTTCAACTACTCAACATACATTTCATGTGAAAATATAAACCAAATTTGCAAATCAATTCTAAGAATGAACATCTATCTAGAAACCCTAAAAATTGGTCCAATGAATTGTACCTGTATCCATGTAGCCACAGATCAGATTATATTATGTCCATGGTCTCCCTTTTTTCAACCATGTTAGGCCCCTATACTACTAGTGTAACCCCTTACTGTTATTAGTACAACCCCCTTATTATATTGTTGTACCCATGTAGTCCCCATATTGTTATTATTGTGCCATAGAAGCCCACTATTGTTATGATTGTGCCCTTACATTATTATTGTTATGTCAGCTCTAATTATATTATGACCCCTTAGACTCCTATATACAAAAAGGAGGCCTTGTCATTTGTAGCATTCAAGAATTGTCCATTTGTGTAATGTAAAGGAGGTTGCCCCCTTCAAGAGGTTGAATTCTAAGGCGTTCAACTATCTTTTCTATCTTTTTGTGAGCTGGTTTCATAACATTTGATATCAGAGCTTTGGATTCTAGGGTTTCACTACTCCAAATAGGTCATCGTGGCATTTTTGCTATAACTTTTTTTCTGCGACGTTTCAGAAGCGAAAAAAAACCATTTGAGAAGAAATTGTATTGAACCTCGGGTCCAAATTTCAGAGCTTTTTGCACTATATTTTCGGAGATATGATCTGAGGAATTTGGTATTTTTGCAGACTCTAGAATTACATTCCAAACAGGTGACCTGGGGAAAAGCATCATAACTTTCTCTCTGAGCATCGGATTGAAATTTCGTAAGAAGGTACAGAAAGAGGACGGACTATAGTTTCTTGTATATATTTCTCAGAGCCAAAGGTCAAAATAGGGACACGTGGCACGTCATACAAGTTCGCTCTACTGAAATAGTCTATAATCAGGTCACTATGGGATATTTGGCATAACTCTTCCTTGGAGAATCCAATTTGGATCAGAGTGGTGGCATTGGAAAGAGGACGCAGAGGGATATTGTAGGTTGTAATTTCAAAACTAGAAGATCTGAAATTACAAAGTTACAGTCATTTCAAGATCGAGCTCTTAAAATCAAGAAAAAGCGAGATGAGGAAGTTTGATGGCAAGGATCCAGTAAATTGGATACGACAGATGGAGAAATATTTTGATCTACATGGTGTACCATTGTCACAAAAGGTATGTATTGCATCTAATCATTTAGAACCGAATCAATTTTTATGGTATAAAGGGCTTTTTTCTCGTAAAAAACTTGTCACGTGGTCAATTTTCACGAAGGAAATGATAGCACATTATGAGGATACAAAGAGAAACTCCTTCTTTAGCCAATTGATAAATCTAAAAAAAAATGGTGCAATGGAAGATCACATTGAGGACTTTCAAAAATTGAATAGAAGGGTAAATTATATTCCCGAGAAGCAAAGGATTGATGTCCCTATAGGGACTTTAAAGGATAACTTTCAACATGAGGTTCATTTTTGGGAACCTGATTCATTGGAGGAGGCATTCGAGTTGGCAAGAAAAATTGAAAGAGAAATTATGGAAACAAGGAATCCCACCACTCATGACTATAATTATGGAAGTGTTTCTTCTCCTATCCTTCCACAACCTACAAGGCTTACAACACAACAATTGGAAGAAAAAAGAGCAAAAGGGCTTTGTTACAATTGTGATAGAAAATATACTAAAGGTCATAAGTGTGCTGAGAAGAAATTATTTTAAATAGAGTATGAAGAGGAGGAAGAAAAGGATCAAGGAACATCAAAAGAAGAGGATATATTCCAGGACCCAACCCCCGAGAAAGAAGAAATGAATCCGACCATATCTTGTAAAGCATTGGCAAGAATTACCACTCAAACTCTCAAGATAGAAGGACATATCAAGAAGAAAAAGGTTCAAGAAGTGAAAGATCACATCGAGAAAGAAGAAATGAATCCAACCATATCTTGTAATGCATTGGCTAGAATTACTACTCCTCAAACTCTTAAGATATAAGGACATATCAAGAGGAAAAAGGTTCAAGAAGTGAAAGATCATATGGAGAAAGAAGAAATTAATCCAACCATATTTTGTAATGCACTGGCTGGAATTAACACTCCTCAAACTGTCAATATAGAAGGACATATCCAGAAGAAAAATGTTCAAGAATCACATCAAGCATCAAGAAATGAATCCGACCATATCTTGTAGAGCATTGGAAGAAATTACCACACCTCAAACTCTTAAGATAGGACATATCAAGAAGAAAAAGGTTCATGTAGTGAAAGATCACATCGAGCATCAACAACAAGTTCTCCAACTTTTAAAGGATAATTCCACTTTGGTGCAGAATCGAATGAAACAACAGGTAGATCAACATTGCAGTGAAAAGGTTTTGATGTAGGTGATTGGGTATTTTTACGACAACATCTCAAGCAAGCTATTTATGAGAAGGAAATGTTGGCAATACTACATGCACTTAAGAAATGGCGACCTTACCCAATGGAAAGACACTTCAAGGTAAAAATGGATAATGATAGTCTTAAATAATTTTTAGAACAAATATTATCTTTAGAAGAACAGAAAAAATGGGTCACAAGTATGTTGGGTTATGACTTTGACATCATCTATAGAAAAGGGAAGAAATTTTTTGTTGCAAATGCACTCTCAAGAAAGAATGAGGATGTGGAAGAATTTTTTTGTGCTATTTCTATTATCCAACTAGATTGGATAAATGAAGCAAGGGATGAATGGAATAAGGACAAAGAAGTGTAGCCACTCATTCAAAAGTTGCAGAATATTCCAATTCAAACAATATTACCAGAACTTGAAGAGGAATGAAAAATCAAATTGGAACCTAGAGCAGTTACAGAAGAAGAACCCGATAGCTACGAAATCGATCAATTTCAGAGTATCTCATCAAGTGGAAGAACTTACCCGCTGAATATTCCACATGGGAGGACAATAATTTTATACAGAAGCATCAAGAACTACTCAAGCATTGAGGACAACACTTTTTTAAGGAGAGGGGCATGTTAGGCCCCTATACTACTAGTGTAACCCCTTATTGTTATTAGTACAACCCCCTTATTATACTGTTGTACCCATGTAGTGCTCATATTGTTGTTATTGTGCCCCATAGAAGCGCACTATTGTTATTATTGTGCCCTTACATTAGTATTGTTATGTCGGCTCTGATTATATTATGACCCCTTAGACTCCTATATATAGAAAGGAGGTCTTGTGATTTGTAGCATCCCATAATTGTTCATTTGTGTAATGTAAAGGAGGTTGCCCCCTCGAAGAGGCTGAATTCTAAGGCGTTCAACTATCGTTTCTATCTTTTTGTGAGCTGGTTTCATAACATACTCAACATATATTTCATGTGAAAATAAAAAATAAATTTCAAATCAATTCTAAGAATGGCCATCTATCTAGAAACCCTAAAGATTGATCCAACGACTTGTACCTATTTCCATATAACAGCAGATCAGATTTTACTGTGCCCATGGTCTTTCCTTTTTTTTCAACTACTCAGCATTCATTTGAATACACTAAGGTGGGGAAGAAAAATTGTTCTGGTATTTCCTTTTTTTTCAACTACTCAATATTCATTTGAATACACTAAGGCAGTGAAGAAAATGAGACATAATGGTCTTTCCTCTTTTTTCAACTACTCAACATTCATTTGAATACACTAAGGCGGGGAAGAAAATGCGGCAAAATGGTCTTTCCTCCTTTTTCAACTACTCAACATTCATTCGAATACACTAAGGTGGGAAAGAAAACGTGGCAAAAATTAAATTTGAATACACTAAGGCGGGAAAGAAAACGTGGCAGAAATTAAATTTTTAATTTGGATGATCATTAAATTTTTTAATTATACTTATTTAATTTTTTGTAAATTTTAAAAACATTATATTTTATGAATATATCCAAATGTATGGAATGTATATTTTCTTATCTTATTGTATACTCATTTCAAAAAATTATATTTTTTATTTTTCAAAATTACAAAATAATTAACCATGTTGTAAGTTGTAATTTTAAACAAATTCAGATTTGGATTTTATATAATTAAACAAAAAAACTATAAATATTTTTTATTAATGTTTAATTATCTAATACTAATATTATGGGTTTCCATGTTATTTAAACAAATGGTATTGTTTTTATAATTATTATGTCAAACTTTTAAGCTAAAAATTAACTTTTAACAATGCAATCTTTTATAACCAATTTGGATGTAGTTCATTGTTATGGCAGTAAAAAATGAATCTCATGAGTCAATTTGGTTGTAGTTCATTGTGATGGTAGTAAAAAATGAATCTCATGAGCCTGGTCCCACCCACACATTGGTATAGTTCCACCCAAGTAACCATTGATCTTTCTCCATGAATCAGTAATATTGTACCAAGAAGCACCATAATGTATGGCATTTCTATCTCCCACAATTGAAAAAGCATCATAAATCCTTCTACATGAGAATTTTGCTTCCATTTTGTTGAACTAAACATGGCAAGAATTTCCTATGGCAACAAGAATTTTCAAAACCCTCATCCCTCCTATCACAATATATCTTAGAATCCGTCATGTTGGAGTGTAGTATCCCTAGTAAGCATATAGGAGTGTAGGGGAACACAACCTCAAAGTCAATGGGAAGCCAAGGGGAAAGGTTTGTGCATCTAAGAGGGATACCTCGATAAAATAGATGTCATTTTCCAAGCCTTTGCATTAATCAGATGTATATTTGAGGGGGAATTCAACCATAAAAAAATGCTTGATTGAATTTTCATACACAAGGGTTGATTCTACTTCGAATTTTGATACTTTGTGTTTACTCACTTTAATGTCATTACATATAACTAATAATTTTCAATTCCTTGTCTCATTTGATCTCATTTTATTTCAATTGTGAAGTGACTAAGCCTTGAACCCTAAATCCTCATAGCTAAGATCTACAAAGTATGCATTGCCTCATTTCCTCTCATTTTACTTTAGTTAAATGGAGCAACTATGCCTTAGCCCCAAACCCACGCAACTAAGCTTTCCACACTACAGAATCCTCTCTATCCCTCGTATTGCACTTGGTTTAGATATACTTTTCTTAGAAGAGAAGCAATGTCTCACTAAATACCTTACATGTTAACTTATCATCTGATCCCATTACATTTTCCAAGCATTGAGGACATTAATAAATTTTAAAAATTCAATTTCACACTCATTTGATGTAATCACCATGTTCCATCAATTTCATGTAAACTCTACAAATAAATGTAAGTAATTATTTTGATTTTTTTCATCGATTCTAAATTAGCAAGTGAGAAAACTGCAGACGCATCTTTATTTTTAAAGTACACTCATCCAAAAAAACTCATCAAAAACTAAAGATAGGTTAAAACCTTTATGGAGTGAAAAATATTGTTGGTATCCTCCAGAATAACACTACTTTCAGAAGTTGGGTTCAGATTTTACCGCAAATGCAAGAACCAAAGTGAGAAGCTTATTTTAAATTTTGTATGACATGATATATTATAATTTTTTTTGAAGAAACAAACAATACAAAAAAGGTTTATATCTAGTATCATTCTAGATAGAGAAAAGTACTCATTAGGCTATCTATGACATGAGTAAGAATTGTTACCCACCTACTTTCAAAATCATCATGGACATTTAAATATTAAAAAAGGAATTGATTAGGCTACCTATGACTAAATAAGAGTTATTCCCCACCTTTCCAAACTATCATGTACATTTAAGCTATCATATTTTATCAACATCCTTTCTATGATGCAACACGTTACAACTTTCCATTATATTTATGCATTATATGAGTTGATGTACTTGTAAGGTGCATAAATTCCAAAATAATTGTCCAAATACCCATGTTTCCACTAAATTAATTGTTTAAGTAAGAGACACATTCTATTGTAGGAAGCATGCATCAATCAAACACTGCTCTACTCATAGTTTACAAACCCAACCAATTTTTCATACACAAACACATTCAAGACTAATCCACAATAACAAACAATGCTCAAAACAATATTCTTCATCAAACATCTACCAATGCATAAACAATGAGGAGACAAGAGACACATAGAATATGCGATCAACCAGGGCCAAAACCTCTCCAACATGAGATGAAAACCCAAACGAGATCTTCTTCTTATATAGAATTCAATTGACAAATACCAAGACCATGGGCTAGACCCTTGACTCAATGACCTCTCCAAGACCAAGTCACAAGCCTCCTTGATTCAACTTCCTTATTTTTCTTCGAGTCAATGATGATTAGGCTTCTTCCTTCAATAAATCGACTATCCTTCAAATTCCAGTTCCATGGATCATATATGTAGTTCTTGGCCCTCTTGCATAAACCCTAGAAATTGTGGTTGACCAACCTTTTGAACCTTGATCTTCTTCGCTTGGATAGTTTTAACTCTTATTATAATTCAACGTGTAACCTTGCTTATCTTCTTCCTTGATTCGACTTCTTGGACAACAACAAGATCTTCAACCTTTTATGTAGTAGATAGTTCTTCCTTCCTTCACATGTGTGGATCTATTAGCCCTAAAACAGACCCATAAACAACACCAAAATCTTCTCCCTTTGTTTCCTTCTCTTGGTTGGTTATCTTCACACTTCTTATTACAGACTTACTTAACCAAATTTTCTTGTCCATAAATGGAGGATGAGTTGCCCTATATATAGTGTTTTGTCTATCAAAAACACGTGCTAGGAAGTCTTAAGGAGTGCAAGGGGAACACAAGGGAGTAATAGTTGAAAATAATGCACGTAAATGAACGGCTACGATTTTGTGACAGGAAGTGCTAGTGAGTTCCAAGTGTGCTAAGGCGGGAGTGATAAGGTATGCTAGGTAGTGTTAAGGCATATTAGAAGCTAGGGAAACATGCCAAGATGTGTCAGGTGCTAGGGTGTGCCAATGCATGCCACTGAGTGTTATGGAGTGCTAGGGAAACATAAGGGAGCAATAGTTTCAAATGCATGGAAATGAATGACTAAGAGTGTGTGACAAGGAGTGTCAGCGAGTTCTAGGTGTGCTAAGGAGGGGACGGCAAGGCATGTTAGGTGGTGCCAAGAAATGCTAGATTGTTAGGGCAACATGCCAGGGTATGCCAATGTGTGTCAGGGTGTGCCAATGTGTGTCAGGGTGTGCCAATACGTGTTAGGGAGTGTGACATAAACACAAAGGAAAACTATTTCAAAATTTATGGAAATGAATGAATAAGAGTGTATGATAGGGAGTGTCAGTGAATTCCAAGTGTGCTCAAGAGGGAGTGACAAAGTTATATGCTAGGTATTTCCAAGGCATGCAAGAGTGCCATGACATGTCAAGGAGTGGTACAGTATGATAGGGAGTGCTAAAGCATGCCATGGCATGCAGGGAATGCCAATATGTGCCACATAGTGCCAAGGGATTGTTAGACATGCCAGGTGCTATGCCATGTCATGATGTAAACTATGTTGCTTAGTTGTTTTATGGCCATGGTTAGACGTGAGCCTTGACTTGGTAACTTCTTAAGTGAGATGAGCTAAGATTGGGCATGAGTAGACTAAGATGAGTTATAGGCCATTCTTAGGTGAACAAGGTATAGTATAGTTGTAGTAACTGTAACTTGGTCAATATGTTGTAGTCGAGGTAGGACTTGGTCGGTTCCCAAGTCTTAAAACCAATAAGGGTAGTTATGAGGGAATGATAGCTAAGGAGTGCCAGGGCATGCCAAGAAATGAAAAGACGTGATAAAACATGCTAGGAAATGTCAATGCATGTCGAGGAGTGTTGGGGAGTGTGAGGGAATCAAAAGGGAGAACTAGGTCAAAGTGCGTGGAAACAAACGAATAAGAGTGTCTTCCAGGTGTCCCCAGGACAAAGTGTATTAGGATAATTTAATAATAGAACTTGTGATAGGTAAGCCTACAATTATGATAAGGGGATGGAAAAAGCAATTTTAGACAAAGGGAGACTTTTTTTCTAGGGACAACACTATTTTTTCAATGACTTGGTTGGGTTCCAAAGTCACAAAAAAAGTAAGGCTATCTATGAGGGCATGACAACTAGGGAGTTCCAAGGTGTGCAAGGAATGCCAGGAAGTGATAACACATGCTAGAAAGTTCCAAGGCATGTTAGTCATTCCAAGACATGCCAAGTGCTAAGGCATGCCAAGAGGTGTTAGGTGCTAGGGTGTGGCGCCAACACATGCTACGAAGTCCTAGGGAAACACAAGGGAGGACTAGTTTCAATTGCATGTAAATGAATGAATAAGAGTGTGTGATAGGGAGTGTTCGCAAGTTCTAGATGTGCTAAGGAGGCATTGACTAGGTATGTTAGGTAGTGTCAGGGAAACAGAAGGAAGGACTAGTTTCAATTGCATGGAAATGAATGAATAATAGTGTATGATAGGGAGTGCCAAGGTGTTCTAGTGAATGTAATGTTTCCAAGTCATGGAAAAATGTAATGCTAGTTGTAAGGTGATGACTGCCAAGGTGTGTTAGGGAATTCTAGGGCATGATAACATGTGCCAGATAGTACGAAGACATGTCAAACAAGATAATACGTGCCAAGTGTGAAGGCATGCCAAGATGTACAAGGGTGTGACAATGCATGCCAAGGACTGTCAAGGGAACAAAAGGGAGGAACAAGTTAAACTACAAGTAAATGAGCACATAATAGGGTTAATAAGTCATCAATTTACCTTTTCCATGAGGGTCATGCTAGGAAAACCAACACTAGGTGCCAAAAGGTGCTAAGTGCCAAATCTTCCTCCGTTTCTTCTCATCTAGTTTCCAATAATTGATCTCAAATAAATTTAATATTAAACCATTCCAAATCATACTAAGTCATATCAATGCATGCCAAACATGCTAATACTTTCTAAGTGCCAACTGTAGGTTTTAACCCTGTACAGAAATTACCTGCATACGAATTCTAAAACACAAAAAAATAAACAATGCGAGAGCATAACACATAAAACACATATACATAAAGATTTTCCCACTAGATCCAAAACTAGGACTACAAGCTTAATTTTTCATTATGTTCCTTTCAATGTTACAATACATATTTATACATGCCGAAGCATCCAATACCATGGACTGAAAACCATCACGTCCAAAACCATGGACCAAAACACCATAGGTAGGTACGCCTAACCTAATATAGGGTCCAATTTTTTTTTTTCGCGGGGCGTTGCCCCGAACCCCTTAGAGGGGGGTTACCCGCCCCCTCAAACCCCCTGGGTAGGGGGGGTTGCCACCCCCCTTGTGACCCCCCCGCTGTGTAATCGACGCAACAAAGGGGGGGCTCTGCCCCCCCTCTAACCCCCTAATTCACTACGTAGTTTAGTCGTGGAAAGAATATAACACAACCCAACATTCTCCCACTCGTTGTTTTCTTTCCACAGGGGGCCACAGGAGAGCTTAGTCATTTTTCCAACCCTGAAACATCCATTATTTCTCTAAACCAAGAGAAATTCTCAGAGCTCACAGATTTTGTCAATGCATCTGTAGTATTCTTCAAAGTGTCCACCTTTATCAACAACACCTTTTTGTCTTCTATCATATCTCTCACAAAGTGATACTGAACATCAATGTGCTTTGTCTTTAAATGATAAACATGGTTCTTTGCCATGAAAATTACACTTTGGCTTTCACATTCTATCCTTATAGCTCCCTGTACTAACCCCATATTTGAACACAATCTCTGCAACCAAATTGCTTCCTTGCTTGCATGAGTGGCTGCCATGTATTCTGCCTCTGTAGTTGATAATGTGACTACAGATTGTTTCTTACTCATCCAACTGACTGCACCTCCAAACAGGTTAAACACATACCCACTTGTAGATCTTCTCTGATCCAGATCTCTAGCCTAGTCTGCATCAAAAAAGCCACAAATATCCAACACTCTGTCCAATCCTGGTCTTCCTTGGTAGCACAAACCATAATCACTAGTGCCACGCAAATACTAGAAAACCTGCTTCACTGTTGTCCAGTGCTCCTTCCCTAGTTTTCACATAAACCTGCTCAATACTCCCATTGCATGTGCAATGTCTGGTCTAGTATAGACCATTGCATACATCAAGCTACTAACTGCACTTGCATATGGAATATGGGACATATCCTCTTCCTCTTCTTGTGTCTTGCGACACTGTTCAGCAGATAGCTTTACACCTACAGGAATAGTAACCTTCACTGGTTTACTATCCTGCATATTAAACCTTTGTAGTATTGTGTCGACATACTTCCTCTGGTTTAACTAGAGCTTCCTCTTTGCCCGATCTCTTCTAATTTCCATGCCCAAAATATAGTTTGCAGCACCAAGATCTTTCATGTTGAATTTGGAGGACAATTGGGTCTTCAAATCCTAGATAATTTCTTTGTCATTTCCAACCAGCAACATATCATCCACGCACAAGACCAGATAAATAACACGGTCACCAATTAATTTAAAATACACACTGTGATCTGCTTTGCTTCTGGTGAAGCCAAGTCCCTGTATAAATGTATCAAAGTTCTGATACGACATCCTTTGTGACTGTTTTAACCCATACAAAGACTTCTTTAACTTGCATACCAGTTATTTCTTAACCTTCACTGCAAAGCCTTCAGGTTGCTTCATGTAGATCTCCTCTTACAGATCCCCATGAAGATATGATGTCTTCACATCCATTTGTTCTACATCAAAATCAAAAGTAGCAACAACAGATAAAAGTAATCTAATAGAAGTTACCTTGGCAACAGGATAAAAAATATCACCAAAATCAATTCCCGGCACCTGGGAATAACCTCTTGCTACCAACCAAGCTTTGTATTTCTCCACCTTTCCATCTGCATTTGTCTTCTTCTTGAACACCCATTTGCTGCCAGTGGGTTTCCTTCCAGCTGGCAACTCCACCAAATCCCAAGCCTCATTTTTGTGCAAAGATGCCATTTCATCAACCATGGCCTCTTTCTAGAGTTTGCCATCCTCTGAATCTACTGCTTCCTTCACAGTTCTGGGATTATCGTCAGTAATAGATAAAGCAAAACTTGAACAGAAAGTAGATGGACTATACCTTTCTAGCTGCCTTATTTCTCGAACTGATCTTCTCACACCCGGAGTTTGTGGCTCTTCATCTTCTGATTCCTCCTCTACTATAGAGTATGATTCTTCCTCCTTAAGCTCAAACTCTATCTTCTCAAGTTCCTTTGGTTGGACTTCATCTTTAATAATATCTTTTACCTCTTTGAACACCACATCTCAGTTGTACACAACCTTCTGTGTGACTGGGTTCCAAAGCTTATACCCCTTTAAACCATCCTTATACCCAATAAAGATGCACTTTTTAGATTTAGTATCCAACTTCATGCGTTTCTCTTTTGGAACATGTACATATGCATCACATCCAAATACCCTCCGATGTGAAAGAGAGGATTTATTACCAGTCCATACCTTTGGTGGAGTCTTATCCTCCAACGCTGATGAAGGTGACCTGTTAACCAGGTAACATGCAGTATCCACCACCTCTGCCCAGAATTCTTGTTCTAACCCGACACCACTGAGCATGCTTCTTGCCCTTTCCATCAACGTCTTATTCATTCTTTCTGCAACTCCATTTTGCTGAAGTGTATATGGAGTAGTCTTCTATCATGCTATACTACACTTCTTACAGAATTATTCAAATTCCTTGCTGCAAAACTCTCTCCACCATTATCTATCCTCAGCACCTTTATCTTCTTCTCTCTCTGATTTTCCACAAGAGCCTTAAATTCTTTAAACCTGTCAAAGGCTTCAGATTTCTTCTTAAGGAAATATATCCATGTATTCCTTGAGAATTCATCTATAAATGATACATAGTACACAGGCTTACCCAGTGATGGAACCTTCATAGGTCCAAACACATCACTGTGCACAAGTTCTAATATCTGTTTCACCCTCTTACTACCAGAGGGGAAACTCACCCGATTCTGCTTCCCATATACACAATTTTCACAGAAATCAAAATCCAGAGAGCTATTACTCATACCTTCTACCATACCTTTACCATGAAGTATTTGAAGGCCCTTCTTTCCAATATGTCCAAGCCTTTGATGCCACAACATGGTCTTCTCTCCAGAGACCACTAGATTTTTTGCTCCACTGTCAGGAACCACAGAACTATTGCACCCATCAATAACAGTGTTACCTTGCAGCTTGTACAGAGTTCCAATTTGAACTCCCTACATCAATACCAGTGCTCCCTGAACCATTTTTCAGGTATCCTTCTCAAACATTGATTTTACACCTGCATCATCCAACTTGCTTATAGAAATCAGATTTTTGGCCAATGCAGGAATATGTAGAACACCAGGAAGTGTTCTAACCCTTCCACCTTGCAACTTCAACTTTACTTTTCCACGACCAACAATTCTAGCCTTTGTATCATCTCCTAAGAAGACATCACCACCATCGTATTTCTCATACTCACAGAACCACTCTCTATGGGGAGTGAAGTGAAAGGATGCACCTGAGTCAATCAACCATGCCTCATGATCTACAAGTGTACTTGAAGAAGCCAAGTACACATCCCCACCTTCATCTGAGGTGGTTTTTGCCTCTGTAGAAGGAGCATCATCAGATCCCTTTCCTTTATCAGGAGCTTTAGATTTACAGTCCCTTTTGAAGTGCCCTTCCTTTCTGCATTTCCAGCACACCACCTTTACAGGTTTTCCTGGAGATTTAGATCTACCTCTAGATTTAGATCTCCCACTCGATGACTTATTTTTGTTTCTGTTCTAGAACCGTCCTCGTACAGACAAGGCATCACCATTTTGGCTTTCCATATTTTTCCATCTCATCTCCTCCGTCAACAAGGCTGCGACTATTTCATCAAACTGCAAGGAAGTTGCATTGCTACCTATTGCAATAACCAGACTATCCCACAAATCTGGTAGAGAACACAACAAACTGATGCACTTATCTTCATCTGAAATTTTAATATCAACAGATGCTAACTGACTTACCATAGTATTAAATGCATTCAGATTCTCTGTCACTGAGTCTCCATCTTTCATCCTCAGATTATATAGCTTTTTCCGCAGGAACAATTTATTCACCAGAGATTTAGATTGGTACAAAGTCCCTAACTTGTCCCACAAAGCCTTCATTGTAGCTTCCTTGATACATTCAACAATACTAAATCCGAGACACACAATCGTATTGTGTTCTTTGCCTTCCGATCCAACTTCTTCCATTCTTCATCAGACACTCCCGTTGGTTTAGTACCTGGATCTACTGCGATCCACTGGTCTTTATCCACCAACAGATCCTCCATCTTGAGTTTCCACAACTCAAAACTCTAACCATTAAATTTCTTGAGTTCTATCTTTCCACTGCTCGCCATATTCTTTCACCACCAGAATCGATCTCATAGATCTCCCACTGAACAAGGTCTACCACAAGCTCGAGAGAAACCCCTCAGCAAAAAAGGCATCCCCTTGAAGCCAAAACAACTCTGATACCAAATGTAGGTTTTAACCTCATACAAAAATTACCTGCATACGAATTCTAAGACACAGAAAAATAAACAATGCGAGAGCATACACATAAAACACATATACACAGAGATTTTCCCACTGGATTCCAAAATCGGGACTACCAACTTGATTTTTCGTTATGTTCCTTTCAATGTTACAAAACATATTTATACATGCCAAAGCATCCAATACCATGGACCGAAAACCATCGCGTCCAAAACCATGGACCAAAAAACCATAGGTAGGTTCACCCAACCTAATATAGGGTCCAATTTTTTTTTTCCTGGGCCGTTGCCCTGGACTCCGTAGAGGTGGGCTACCTACCCCCCTCAAACCCCCCGGATAGGGGGGGCTGTCGCCCCCATTGCGCAATCGACGCAACGAAGGGGGGGCTCCACCCCCCTCCTCTAACCCCCCGATTCATTACGTAGGTTAGTCGTGGAAAGAATATAACACAACCCAACACCAACGTGTGCCAAGTGCCAATGTGCATGAGGGAGTGTGATGCATGCTGTGAAGTGGAAGAGCATATCAAAGAGTGCTAAGGTGTGCTACAGAGTGCCAATGCATGCTGAGGAGTGTTAGGGAGTACTAGGACAACACAAGGGAGCACTAGGTCAAAATGCATGGAAGTGAATGAATATACAGGTGCGTTGGGGAGTGTTAATGAGTGCTAGTTGTCATGCCAAGGAGGGAGTGACAAGGTATGCTAAATACAGGTAAGGCACGCTAAGTAATATCAGGGAATGTTAAGAAGTGCTAGTGTGTGCTAGGTATTTTCGAGGTGTGCTAGCATGTGCCAAATAGTTCCAAGGCATTCCAGGTGCTAAGACATGCTAGGATTTGCATGGTGCCATAATATGCCAATATGCATTAAGGAGTTTCAAGGCAACAAAAGAAATAAAGAAGCCAGAATGCAAGGAAATGAACACATAAGAGGGTTAATAAGTCGGGACTTTATCTTTTTCAAAAGGGGCATGCTAGGCACACTTATAATATGTTCCAATACATGCCAAGTGCCAATGTGTGCCAAGTTCTAATGTTTTTCAATGCAATATTTTGGTAAGGTGTTCCAGGGCATGCTAACACATGATAGGGTAGTGCTATGCTATGCTAGGGCATGCCAATATGTGCTTGGGCATCCTACTCATGGAAATATGTTCTAGGTACAAAGATGTTCCAAGACATGCGAGGTGCCAAGGAATGTTAGTGTACTATTCGAAAGCATGTTAAGGTGTGCCATGAGTGTTGAGGAGTGCTAGGTCTATCTCATTAATAGAATTGATAGAGCTTGATTATGTATTAAATAATATAGTTCCTACACACACTAGTGGAACTTTATTTAAAGGAAATTTTCTAGATAATAAACCTAATAGAGATGAATCATGTGTTGAATCATAGGAAAACTATATTCTTATGACTTGAGGGAAATGATACACACTAATTAATTTTTAACAAATTGACTGACTATTATAACCACTATGACCTTGGACACATAATAAAAAAGACTCCACAACAATGGTCTTAAATCATTATCTTTTGACAAAAAATATAGTAACAAGTACATAGCTTCATCAAAAACTCATTGGAATGATCAATGACGACGAACATTTTTTGACCGTCACCAAAAGTAACCAAAAAGAGCATTGGTGAGGTTCAATAAAATATCGTCACTAGAAGTGTCACCAAAAAGAGAATTAGTGATGGGCCTTTAACGACCCTCACCAAAAGTGTCACCAAAGAGAAAATTAGTGACGAGCCTTTAACAACCGTCACCAAAAGTGTCATTGAAAATGGATTTGTTGTTTAACCTTAAAGGACCATCACTATATACACTTACAACAATGATTTTTAAAGACCGTCACCATATGCGACATTGGTGACAGACCTTAAACGTCCATCAAAGGCATGAAGCATCATAAAAAACTCATTGGAATGATCAATGATGACGAAAATTTATTGACTGTCACCAAAAGTAACCAAAAATATCAATGGTGACAGTGAATAAAATATCGTCACTAGAAGTGTCACCAAAGAGAGAATTAGTGATGGGCATTTAACGAACCTCACCAAAAGTGTCACCAAAGAAAGAATTAGTGATATGCCTTTAACGACCCTCACCAAAATTGTCATTGAAAATGGCTTTGGTGACAAACCTTAAAGGAACATCACTATATACTCTTACAACAACACTTTTTTAAAGACCGTCACCATATGTCACATTGCTGATGGACCTTAAAGGTCCGTCACAAGCATGACCCTCACCAATGACCCTTTTTCTTGTAGTGTACCTTGGAAAACCATTCAATGAATTGCCTGTAATATCCAGCTAGACCCATAAATGACTTTATATCAGCCACATATTTTGGTACTGGCCACTCCATTAAGGTCTTTATCTTTTCTGGTTCCATGACTATTCCATCCTTAGTAATGACATGGCCAAGATATTGAATTTATTCTTTGAGGAAATCACATTTTTTGTACTTAGCATACAACTGGTGTTCCCTTAAAACTTGTAGGACAATACAAAGGTGTTCTTTATGCTCTTCCACCATCTGAGAGTAAATTAGTATATCATAAATAAAAATTAACACAAATTTATCAAAATATTGATGGAATATACTGTTCATAAGGCACATGAAGGTTGCAGGTGCATTGGTTAACCCAAAGGGAAGCACAATGAACTCATAATTCCCATACCAAGTTTGAATGTTGTTTTTGCTATGTCCTCTTCCTTGATTTTAATTTGATGATAACTCGAGTGAAGGTCGATTTTTGAAAACATGGTTGCTCCCTTCACTTGATCAAACAACTCATCTATTTGAGGTAGGGGATACCTACTTTTGATGGTTAACTTACTTAGTTAGCAGTAATCCATACACATTCACAGGGTTCCATCCTTCTTTTTAACAAAAAGTACCGGGGGTCCCCAAGGTGATACACTTGGTCGAATATATTTTTTCTCAAGTAGTTCTTGTAACTGCATCTTTAGTTCCGTTAACTCCAGTATGCTCATGTGATAAGGGGCTTGAGATACTGGAGCAACCCGTGGTATTAATTCAATGGTGAAATCTATATCCCTTTTTGGCGAAAGTCCTAGAATTTCTTCAAGAAATACATTCGGAAAATTCTGCACCACTGATATATTTTCTAAGGCGACAGACTTTTCTTTTGAATTAGTATATCCTACTTGTATTGCATAAATCTGGCATCCTTTCTGGATACACTTGGCCAATTGGGAGGTTGTCACCAGTCTCAGCTTTAAGGGTCTTATTATTCCCTGAATTTCCTGTCTCTTTCCTTCCTCGTCCATATAGTTAATAGTTTTTATTTTACAGTTAATGAGGGACCAATGTTTTTCCAACTAGTCCATGTCGATTAAAATATCATACGATCCTAAGGGCAACACATTCAAGTCTACCATAATAGACTGACCTGCTATTTGTAGGGGACAATTGCTGACCTTGGCCAACACTCTTCTCTTGGCTCTAGTAGCCAATTGCACTAACCAATGATTTTTAATCTTAAGAACTTGCAAACACCATTGTTCTACTATCTTGGGACTAATGTCACTCAAGGTAGCTCTGGGATCAATTAAAATAGACACAGTTTGGTTGAATATTTTGCCTTCAAACCCTATCATGGTCGGTTGTTACTCTTCCTGATGGTCTTCAAGAGCAGCATTGATTTTAGGCATGCTTCTTGCCGCTTCTTCCATTGTTGATGCTTCTTGAATTTGTGACATCTAATTGGTTCCCTTGCAGTGTGGACAATTTTTAACATAATGGGGTCCTCTACATCCCCAACACTGTACCGATGGTCTAGCTGCCATCTCCACTTTAGTCCTTACTGATGGTTCATTTGTCTTGGTCTCACTGGGAATTTTGAACCTGGATTGGTCCCTGTTCAAGTTTCTATTTGCTTGCCCTTTAGGGGGCTTATTGACCATAAATTTATTTCCTTTACTACCAGAGGAAAATTTACTCCCATTTTTATCGTTCCATCTCTTACCTCCTTCCCCTTTTAGCTTGTTTTGCTAGTAACATATTCGGGCCTTTCTTATGATCTCATCCATGGTTTTCGGGTTATCAAACTCAAAGTGCTCCTTCATAAACAACGAAATGACAAACTGCTACGCCTTAGCCTTTTCTTCCCATATGTATGGGACATAAAACCTTTCAGTTAGATATTTTTCTTAAAATATCTTTGAAATTTGTCCCAAGTTATACTCTGCTCATTTACACTACATACTATTTTTACTTCCTCCCATCACAGGGTGGCTTTTCCTTGCAGTTAAAGATGGCCAAATGAGCCTTTAAGTTATGATCATATTCGTACAATTGGAAATACTTATTCATGTTGATGAGCCAAGCTTCTGTTGCCTCTTCTTGTTCACCATCAAAGAGGGGAGGCTTTATCTTCTGAAATTCTCCCTGAAGTTCTACTTTTTGTCTCTTTTTCTTGTTGTGTTATGATACATTACCAGATTCTTCTTCCTAGTTCTCTTCACCACCTTTAGTTTCTGCTCTCTCAGTATGAAATTCTTTTTCGCCAGTCATGTTTGCATGCTCCGGACTCAGTATTGTTTGTCACTAATTCTGTCTATCTGACAAAATCTTCATGATATTTTCTTGTTCCTGCATCAACCGTTCATTATTTGCTCGCAATCGAGCCATTTCCTCTTTTAACTCTTGCACAGTTTCCAAGATTGCAGTGTTAGTGTTAGGTGGCTCTTCTCCCAATTGTACCCATACCTTAGGATTGGTCTCCTGAAAGGTTGTTGCTCCTGTCCTAGTCACCGTTCGATGTGGTATAGTTCCCATTATTTTCATACTGGTTGATTTTATACCTCCCTATGTACATCACAAATACTGTCAATAATTATTTTCTAGAGGTCTCAGTTTTATAACATGAGCGCTCTAATACCACATGTCACATACCCATAAGTAAAAACCTTTAATATTTCTTTTATTTTTTATTTAACTATATAACAATACATTACATTAGTCCTTCAACATATAAACCAAAGATTTACTTATTTAGTTGTATAATAATGTAATTGACTCAGCCTTTAAACATATAAACAAAAGGATTTATCAATACCGCACCACTTATTTAATTTTTGAATCTTTGCAGTACATAGATATAAGATCTATGGTATTATTTACTAAGGTTCTGCGATGATATACGAGTCACCTCACACCAGTTTAACTATACCTTAGGTCACATGACTCAGTTCAAATCTTTAATTACATCGTTTGACAGCTGTTCAGTGATTAATGACATTATTTAATTTTTAAAATTTATTTATTTATTTTTAAATATTTTTTTTTAATAAAAATAAATAGCAATGGTATCACTCGATTAAAAAACGGAAATATTTATTAATTTAATTAGAGTTTATTATGTGATTCTTCTCTGTATAAGGATAGATATAATCTATGCTTATAAGGCCTGTGTATGGGGTGCAATTTAATTAGCGCTGGTAAAAGATGAAATGTTTAAATTTTTGAAATAGTCTAGTTTATTGAGAAGAGACTGGTTGTAAGTCCAGAAATACAGTGTTAACAAATGAAAGCGACTTCATATCAGGATAACAAATGGAATCAACCACGTATAGAAAAAAATAAAAATTAATTTTTAAATTCCAGAAGTATAGTGGTAACTGCAATAACGTAGTCCAAAACCAAACCACTGAAAAAAAATTAGAGTATGCCCTATGATTCTTCTATGTATAGGGATAAACATACTCTAACACCAATCAACACAAAGATTTATGCACTGGGAATAAGGTTCAACAGTAAAGTAACATCAGCTTATCACATATACTAACTTGATCTGTGCACAGGAAGTTACAGGGCACAAACATGCCCCGCACACTATCTTTACTCCAGATTGTGTCATGCACTGACTTGATTGCCGAAACCAATGCCTACATCCAGACATATGCGGCCGAGGATGAGAATCACCACGTTAATGGTAGCGCCGTTGAGCACAGCCCTGATAAGGAAAATCAAGCCGCCGAACATAATCGACATCTTCCGCCCTAGAAGTCTCGTTGTGGCTGATGCAAAGAAGGAGGCAATTAGACCGGCTATGTACAAAGATGACGTGAACGTCGTGACAATCTGGTCGTAAAATTTATAGCAAGCATTGTTGTGCGCCCGCTTCAGCTTCAGAAAAACATTTGGGAAGAATTTCTTCAGAAAAGGATCCATGGACGTCACTCCTCCTGCAATACATATGGCAAACACCTAATTTGAGAAAGTTGTTGCACAGATCCCTACTGAAGCTTGTGCTAATCAACATGTATACCAATTTGGAATTCATATTTGGCACCTCAAGGGGTTTGAGAAAGAAGTCATTGGAGCTAACGCACCTGAAACCTTGAGATGATAGCCAAAAATGAGACCTCCCGTGGCCGATAGCAGGCAGGTCACAACTACGAATGTTGTAACTCTTCCTGCATATTTCTTTTGAGGACTCGTGGAGGCCACAAATCCCCCTGCCATGGTTGTTGCCTCTGCTTCTTCTTCGTCTTTCGGCTAGAAAAAGTTATTTATTTCAAGGCCGTTGGCCTTCATTCCTCTCTAGGAGCCCAATATTGAGTGGAGGAAGGAGTACATATTGTGCAGATTCCATAATGCATTTTATGTCTTTATGTTTCTTCTACGATAATCTCCATGCTACAAAATCTTGCCGCAAAATCTTGACCAGGCTACAGAATATCTGATTTTTATAGTTGTAATATATATATGATGATGGTGGTGGTGGTTAATATCCACTGAGACCAAACATGATGTGTGAGTGAAATAAAATATAAGGTTAAAATTGATTATTAAATATATGTATTTTTAAGATAAAAGAATATTTCTATATTTTTGAATAAAAATATTTAATTTATTAATGAAAGATATTTATATATTTTCAATAAAAAAATATTTAATTTATTAATAAAGTTTTTTATTTAATTTATTAATAAGGTGTTTATATAATTTATTTTTATAGTATTTATTAATTTATAATATTAATTTTGTTAATCAATATAGATTTATTTTAACTTTAGATTAAAGGGATTAAATCTCTCAAAATGTAAACTCTTTTTTTTTTAATGCAAATCTTAAAATCGATCTATGCCGATTTCTAACAATTAATAAAAAATCTTATATATATATATATATATATATATATATATATATATTCTACACATTCTACACATTAACATATTAATAAATATCCAATTCATATTTACAAATAGAAAACATTTACCCATAAGACACACTCTCTATATAATTGTTTTTGTTTATAAATATATTTTTAAATGTTACATATTTACTTATTTTTTTTGTTTATACATATAATTTTTGTTACTAATATTTAGAATGTTACATATCAACTCCATATTAAAAAAATCAATAAAATTACAAATCTTAAAGAAACAATGGAATAAGAATCCTTTCTTTCTCTATATATAAAATTCATATTAATCTCTTTTTATATATATATATTTCATAAATAAAATATTTCAATGTTATATATATATATATATATATATATATATATATATATATATATATATATATATACCATTGAAATATTTTATTCATGATTCATATTATACACACTAAAATGTTAATATATGTCCCAATCATATTTAAAGTAACAAACATATATTTATGGGACTCTTGCTATAAAAATATTTATTAGAAAGTTACATGTTTATTTATCTATGTCTTTAATATTAATAAATTAGCAAAATTACATGAAAAATAATAGATATATAGAAGTTCTATTCTTACAAAGATATATAATTTTTAATTTAAATAATTTGTTACAATTAATTTCGGCATTTTATCTTCTTATCATAATTTATATTGTGAAGGATGATTATTAACTTTCAATATTTCTTCGCAATATGAAGCTTAAGTAATATCATTATATTTTTTGGATATTGATGACGGATGGAATGTCCACCAAAAATATTGAAAGGATTAGAACTTTTTTACACTTTTTTTTCTAAAAATCTCACTATAAATAACTATAAAAATTTACACTGACTAATTAATTATTTTTTCATATATAAATAAAAATAATTATTTTTTCATATATAAATAAAAATAAAATAATTATTTATTAGAACATAATTAAATAAAAATAAAAATAAATAATAATAAAAAACAATGAATACAAAATTCATTCCTCATAATTGGAACTCATCGTCAGCATTTAATTCAAAACCCAAAATAATACGAGAATGCACATTGGAATCACAAATCTAACAACAACATCCATTCTGCTTTCCACGTGTGATATTGTGATACAATAAATTGTAAATTAATTAAAAAAATAATAATTGTATACCTGACTTCTTAAATGATTACACATTTTGTTAATTTGGAAGAAAAATGATTACACCAATTTCCTTGGAAGAGTGAGTGGAGGATGACAAATAATACGAGAATGCACATTGGAATCACAAATCTAACAACAACATCCATTCTGCTTTCCACAAGTGATATTGTGATACAATAAATTGTAAATTAATTAAAAAAATAATAATTGTATACCTGACTTCTTAAATGATTACACATTTTGTTAATTCGGAAGAAAAATGATTACACCAATTTCCTTGGAAGAGTGAGTGGAGGATGACACAGAATGAGGAAAAAAAACAAATTGAAAAAAAATGAAAAGGGAAATAAATATTCATATAATATTAATATGTATTTTGAAATTTGAAATTTTATTATCCATATAAATACAAATAAGATGTATAATTTTTTTAATTTTTAATTTTTTTATTAATATATTAATAAAATGTTTTATATATAAAATATTGGAATATCTATTTATTTTATATATTAAAATGTTAATAAATTTCTCAATTATATTTAGAAATAGAAAACATATATTCATAAAGTTTTATATACTTATGAATATTTATTAAAAATTTTCATATTTATTTATTTGTATATGTGAGAGGTTATAATTTTTGTTACATGTCAACTTCATATTAAAAAATCTATAAATTACAAATATCTCTTAAAAAATTTATTAGCCGGATAAAAATCTTCTCTTTCTTTTTATATAAAATCCATATTAAATATTAATAATTAATTAAATGTTACTTATATATATATATATATATATATATATATATATATATATATATATATATATATATGTATATATTGAAATTGGAATATTTTATTTATGATTTACATTCTACATATTAAAATGTTAATATATACCCTCATCACATTTTGGAAGTAGAGATTTTATATCCATAAAACTTTTCTCTCTATATAATTATTTTGTTATAAATACTCTTTTAAATGTTACATGCTTATTTATCTATCTATGTTTATATATATATATATCTAAAATTTATTTTTTATTAATATTTGAAATATTATATGTTAACTCTATCTTAAAAAAATGAATGCATTACAAATATCCCTAAAGAATTTATTGATAGAATAAAAATTCTAAATATACTCTATTAAACTTTTTTAACTAATAAAATGTTTGTTTTATATATGCGCACACATATATATGATAGACATTGAAATATTTTATTTATAATTTACCTTATACACATTAAAATGTTTTATATGTCTCAATAATATTTGGAAACATAAGGCACATATCCATAAGACTCTTTCTCCATATATAATTATTTCTATTCTAAATAATTTTTTTAATTATTATTAATATTTGAACCTTCTTAAATAATTTATTAATGATAAAAAAATTCTCTCTATATATATAACATTTTTTTGTTATTAATATTTTTTAAATGTTTCATATCAACTTCATATTAAGAATGCAATAAATTACATGTATCTTTTACAATGAAAAAGTGAAAGCATATATATGTTTTTAATTTAATTTTTTTCCTTTATGTAAACTTATTATAAAACTATGTTATTTACTGTGGACATTGAAATATTATATTAACAATAAAATAATTTTTAGTTATTAGTATATTTTCATTTTAACTATTACATATCAACTAAATATTGAATGAGTTCAGGGCCTTAGATAAATGGTGAATGAGTTCAGGGCTTTGGATAAATGGTGAATGAGCACTGTTAATGCACTCCTAAATATTAACTCACCCATTCAATTCTCCACCTTATTGAGGTGTCACTCTTATACATGACCATGTTGTGAGGGTTGTTAAGGCACTCCTAAATATTAACTCATGCACTCCTAAATATTAACTCACCCATTCAATTCTCTGCCTTATTAAGATGTTACTTTTAGACATGACCATGTTGTGAGGGTGGTTAAGGCACTCCTAAATATTAACTCACCGATTCAATTCTCACCTTATTGGGGTGCTACTCTTGGACATGACCATGTTGTATCCTCATAGTCGCTAAACTTAAAAAAAAAAAAAACAAGTTGAAAAGCTCCATGGGTTAACTTAATTGGTTGAGTTGTACTTGCTAATTATTTTATCTTTATCTAAAGTAGATTTTAAATTAAATTGGTTGAGTTGTACTTCCTAATTATTTTATCTTTATATAAAGTAGTTGTGAAATTAAAGTGGAAATCAAACCAAGATTGATTTTTTTATTACCATTTTTTTAAATTTATTATTGTAAGTTTTATTATATCATTTTTAAATGTTTGACAACATTTCTCTTATATTGGGCAAAACAATAATATAAATATGATATTTATAAAATTAGAAAAATTACATGAAAGATGATTGATATATAAAAGTTGCATTCTTACAAAAATGTATAATTTTTTATTTAAAACGTTCATTATAATTCATTTTTTTTTATCTTCTTATTATAATTTATTATTGTAAATGATTATTAATTTTCAATCTTTCTTCATAATATAAAAAATAAGTAATATCATTATAATTTAAGCAAAATCTTTCGGTAGAAATCACATAAGATAATTTTTTTGGCGGACGTGTTTAGAACCAACAAGTGTGGTTCATCATCAGGACCAAATGAAGAGGCAGACCATGGCAAAGGCTTAAATAGAGAGCAATGTAGAGAAATGTAGAGACATATTTAAATTATAATATTAATTTATTAATATATTAAAAACAAATATTATTAAGTAATGGCTATAGTTTTTGAAAAAATAATTTAAATAATGATATTATTTCATTAATTTATTAAAAATATTAATAGGTAACGCCTATATTAAATGGCTACTTTTTGAAAAATAATATTTAAATTAATTTATTAAAGCCAAATATTACTAGTTTTTGAAAAATAATATTTAAATAATGATATTAGTTTATTAATTTATTATAAATATTAATATGTAACGGCTATATTAAACAGGTAGTTTTTGAAAAATAATATTTATATTAATTTATTAAAACCAAATATTACTAGTATTTGAAAAATAATATTTAAATTGTGATATTAGTTTATTAATTTATAAAAAACAAATATTAATAAGTAACCACTATATTAAACAACTAGTTTTTGAGAAATAATATTTAAATTAATTAAAACAAAGTCAAACTTTAAAGGAGGGGAGTAAAAAATTATAAAAATGGGTGAAAACCCTAATAGAGACAATATCATTTGATAAATAAAATAATTAATGGAAATAAAATAAAAATAATTAATTAATGAAAAATAAATAAAACAAAACAAAAATATACACAAGTCCAAAGAAATATGTATATATATATCCAAAGAAAAATAATCAATGAATAAAACAGGGTCATCAATTATATATATATATATATATATATATATATATATATAAAAAATAATAAATAAATAAAATGGGTCAACAACAAATAAATATGGGGCTCAATAAATAAATATGGTGTCAACAATCAATCTTAGTTCTATAAAGTTCACCATGGAATTTGAATGTAATGGTAGTCTTCCCTTCCTTGACGTCCTCCTCTCAAGGAATGATGATAGCTCTTTCTCTCATCAGGTATATTGTAAGAAAACTCATACAGAACAATATGTTCATGCTAATTTTCATCATTTCCCGGCTCAAAAGCTTTGTTCTCTCAACACCTTAGCAACTAGAGCTTTAAGAGTTTTTGATGAGAACCATCTCAAGGAAGATAAAGCACATCCCCTAAGTGTTTTCTTTAATAATGGGTATAGTAGACACCGATGTACTAAGGCTTTCTTCAGAGATGAAAAAGGTCATAGTGCTAAGAAAGATACCAAGGATCGATTGTTTGGTGTTTATATTCCTTTTATCCAAGGGACCACTGACAAGATTGTGAGGATCCTAAGGAAGCATAAGGTGGCTTCAACCTCTAGGCCTTTAAATACCATCCGGAGCTCCCTTAGATCTGTAAAAGACCCAGTGGACCCCAAGAATATAAAGGGTGTTTACGTTATCCCATGCTCTTGTTGGACTCCCTACATTGGTGAGACTAGTCACTCGATTAATCAAAGGATCTGTGAGCATGCTGCTGATATCAAGCATGGCAGGACCCGCTCCTTTGCTTTGGCGAAGCATGCAGATAAATCGAAGCATCACATCTGCATTGAGGAGTCCCAAGTGGTTGCTAGGGTTAGTTATTTTGATCATCGTAAATTGAGAAAGGCCCTAGAAATTGAAAAAAGACCCAACAATTTGAATAGAGGTGATGGTTTGAATATTAGTAGAAGTTGGGTCCCTGTCCTGTCCTCCCAGCTTTTTAGACTTCTTTTGGGGATTTATTTTGTTTGTTTGTTTATCTACGTAGGTATTGGAATCATTTTTATAGTATTTGTTGTTGATTTATTCTTCATTAGAGTTTATTTTCTTGATCCTTCGTGTTTTTATGTATTTTATCATCCTATTCATTCTTAACTCCTTATTTATTTATTTATTTATTGTTGACCCCGTGATTATTTTTCTTTGGATATATATACCTATATATGTTTCTCTCTCTCTCTATATATATATCTTTGGATTTGTGTATATTTTTGTTTTATTTTATTTATTTTTCTATTAATTGTTTTTATTTATTTTATTTTATTTCTATTAATTATTTTATTTATCAAATGATCTTGTGTCGATTACTCGTTTTTATAATTTTTGAATCCCCTCCTTTAAAGTTTGACTTTGAATAATTTTTTTTAAATTAATTTAAATATTATTTCTCAAAAACTAGCTGTTTAATATAGTGGTTATTAATATTTATTTTTAATAAATTAATAAACTAATATCACAATTTAAATATTATTTTTCAAAAGCTAGCCTTTTAATATAGCCATTACCTATTAATATTTTTAATAAATTAATGAAATAATATCATTATTTAAATATTTTTTCCAAAACTAGCTTAATATATTAATAAATCAATATTATAATTTAAATATTATTGTTCAATTATATCCATTACTTGAAATTATGTCTCTACATTGCTCTCTATTTAAGCCTTTGCGATGATGTGACTCTTCATCTGGTCCTCATGACGAACCACACTTGTTGGTTCGAAACACGTCGGCCAAAAATTCGCTAATGTGATTTTTACAAAAAGACTTTGCTTAATTCATTATGGATCACAAAAGCTTGAATACAAAAATCATTATAATTTTTTGTTCTAAATGATGCCTAAAGTGTAATGAAAATAGAAATATTGAACACATAAAAAATATTTAACCCAATTTTTACCAAAAATTCCAAACCATAAATAACAAAATTTACACACTAATTAATTAATTTTTTTCATTTATAAACATAAATAAAAATATTGTTTATTCCCATATAATTAAATAATTCAATAAAAATAAAAATAAATAACAAAAAAAAATCAATCTAAATTTATTCCTTATAATTAGAACTCATCATCTTGAAAATAATCTAAATTCATTCCTTATACGGAACTCATCATCTTGAAAATAATCTAAATTCATTCCTTGTACGGAACTCATCTTCTTGAGCATTTAATTCAAAGCTCAAAGTAATACGACTCTGCACATTAGAGTCACAAATCTAATGTTTACATGCTACTTTTTACAAGCTATATTGGTATACAATTAACTCTAAATTAATAAAAAAATGAATTTACCTAACTGCCTAACATTTTGTTAATTTGCAACAAAAATAATCACATCAATTTCTTGGGAAGAGTTAATGAGTACGAGGATCCCACATAAAATGATGAAAAGGAATCAAATTGAAAAAAAAGGATAGAGAATGATGAAAATCAATTAAATTGAGAAAAATGGAAACAAAAAGAAAAATTCAACCATTTATATAATATTAATATGTATTTTGAAATTTTATTTTTAATATAAAATGCGCGCTCTAAATCTTTTAGTTCTTTTACATATTTTATTGTATTTTTTTGGTATGTAATCTGAGTTATATAACTTATATAATTCAAATATTCTGCAAATTTTTTATAACGTTGAATTTATTTATAAGTAAATAAAAAATTAAATAAGTAAAAAAATACCAATTCACCAAAATTATATCACATGATAGGAAAAAAGAGGGTTAAACTACGTCAATAAAAACAACTCTAACCCTACGTGAAAAAAAATGCAAGTGAAAATATAATTTCTTACAGAACGGCTCGAAATAAACATCGAAAAGATCGCGTAGTGACAATGACAAGGCTCGCAGACAAAATTGTCGCAGTGGAATCGTACAAAAGAGTAGGAGAAACTGAGTGATCGAAGTCACCCTTGCTTGTCCTAATATCAGATATCTGATTCGAAATTTCGAATTACTATCAATTAGTAAGTTAACTGTGTAATAAACGGATTAGTTTTGAAAACTAAAAACAATATTGGTTGAATTTCAGGTAGTTGAGTTTTATACGATTTAAATTTCATATATATATATCAATGTTTTGGAATTGCTTTCAACTGAACTTCAATCATCGGATATAAGAAAGGATAGAAATCTATTGATATGATAATCATATAATTTTCAAGCATATATTATAATAGCACGAGGTTTGAACCAATTGCCTTATAGACTTTTCAAACATTTGACATATCGCGCCAGTTCCGAAGTAATTGTCTTATCTGCGGAGAGCTTAAAGAGGGGTTTAACCACAGATTTTCTTTCTTCAACACGTATTTCGCTCGGAAAAGTGATGGAAGATAGAAAGCAACGTACGTAGTCACCATTGTTCAGTGTATGTTTATGAATTCATAAAAGTAATTGTCGCAAGCTTAAAGTTTAACCACAGAGATTTCGCTAATGATGGAAGATAGAAAGCAACGTACGTAGTCACCATTGTTCAGTGTATGTTTATGAATTCATAACGCAACAAAGTACAAAGACTAATTTATAGTTTCTTATTTAGAAATAAACATAATTTAGAGTTTATTTCTGTTATTTTGATCTTGAAATATTCATAGACTCACTATCTTTTTTGTGTAAGTCAGTTTTTTATAATAACAGAAAGAAAATATAGTACAAAACTTCTGCAGCAGACTACGGGCCGCTAAATAGCAGGCCTTACTTCAGGAGACCAAAAAGGGAAGACATATTAACTGAAAACTAATAGCCAGCACACCTCCCAGGGCGGCAGAGAACTAGAACTAACAGAAGGACATAAACCTAGGAAACCTGGAGAGTGAATATATCAACCCGCAGAGAAGAGGGAAGGGAGGATAGCAAGCTGCGAAAATAAAGAGACTGACCGCCGAGGACGTGGAGTCTGAGAGACTAGAGAGTCAGATATGTTTAAACATCTCCACGACCAGTGTAGACCTTGACATGTTGACCTGTCCTGGCTTGGGAGGATTGCCCTACTCATCTCCAGTCGGATCTCCCTTCTGCATATCTGAAGGCTTGCTCTCTTGACCAATGACATGTCCTAAACGACCGTGAGTTTCTTGTCAATAGTGTCGACCTGTTGGTGCAGCGCACTCAGCTTGAATTCACTGCTCTCAATGACTGCCATATGATCATACGTCATAGCTTCTGTGAAATTCTAAAGCTTTCGCAACTGCTCTGCATGTTCTCCCTGAATATCCATTGCTTTCGCAAGAAGGCTCTTCATACGCCAGCTCTCAGTTTGGGTTCTGACAGATTGAGTAGCGCGAGTGCTGACTGTTCGAGGGTCCTGGATCCAATCCACTTCTTTTCCAATTTGCTGGTCTGAAAGCTTGTTCTCCTCTTCCTGGACTATGGCTTCTAAGTCGATAATCTTGCGCTTATTCCTTTGCGAGGTTTGCATTTCATACATCTCTCTGGCTTGCCGAAGGTCTTTATTGGCATACTTATTGCGGCTGCCCTCCCCTGCCATTGTATTTCTTACTCTCCTAGCTCCTGAGCTCTATCTGCAGAGTGAAGAGGATCTGTCTTGCTACACGATAAAACAATGCTTTTTCTTTGGCTTTGATAGTGGTTAAATATCGAATTCCGGGAAAATTACCGGTGTATGATCGTATATCTCTGTGCAACTTGCACGTCAGATCATCATAATTCCTGCGTGATGGTATGTTGGTTGGGTTACAGAATAATTGCACCCCCTTACGGTCACTGCTCCCTACCTGCTTCATATTTTTCCAAGTGTCCCTCTTCCTGATCGTATTTTGGCGGCTCATACCATCCCAAATCATGAAACTACAAAAATCTTTGTCACCTGCTTCTGTCATAGTTGCCCTTATCTCGCTTGTCCTTCGAGGCCTGCTGGAATTTAATGGAGCCTGCCTAGTCAGCTTGTCTAATCAATTATGGCGCTGAGTTATTCGACCCTCTGGTCGGACTCCTTTTCCGTCACCAGATCTAACCCGGAGAGTTGCATGCATTTTCCTCTTAACTCTGGGTTGTCAATATCCTGCCAACAGCTGTCTCACAGTGTTGGGGTGTTCAATCCCATGATTCGCCAGGTGGTCAGCAACCGAGTTTGCATTTCGCCTTACCGCCTTAAAGATGAGGCCTTTCATTTCTCCTAACAGTGTGGTAATATTATTTGTAACCTTGGCCAGTCGCCAATGTCTTGTAACCTTGCTGGCTGGCGTTCCCCTGTAGATTTTCCTAGCCGCTGTTATGGCCACCTTTGAATCTCCTTCCACCACTGTGTTGCTTGTTTGGTTCATTCTGAGAATCCTTAGTCCTTTTTCCATGGTTGCGAATTCCATTTCGTTGTTGGTCCCTTCCCCTAGGGCTTTACTGTAAATGTGAAGAATTTTTGCTTTATGATTCCCTGCTGAGCCAGGATTGCCTCTCGAGGCACCGTCAAAGTTTAGCTTTAGGAACCCTTCAGGCAGACGACTCCAACCCCTTGGCAGAGTGCTTGGTTTTTTATGGCACTCTATGGTTCCCAGGTTTCGTGCATTTTCCAAATTGAAGGCGTTCAACATTCTTTGGTCCTTGGCCAAAGCTTGGTTGTCAGGATCGGCTCTGCATTTTACCAAGATTAATTGTCGAATATTTTGGGTTAAGGTAATTTGCGAGTGCTCTATATTTCTATGTTCATTTTGAAAAATTCTTCTATTTCTTTCTTTCCACATGGTCCAAGTTATGAAGCCTCGCAAGACTTTCTATATACTGTTGATTCTTAAATTGTCTGAGTACTCGCTTGGCCAATTCATAATAGTGTTTTGAATGGAGTCCCTATCCTTGTTAGTTTGTTGCATTATAGTTTCCATCCATCTCCAAAGGTGATCAACCCATTCATAGGTGTTGAATAAATGGTTCATATTTTCTTCAACTTGATTGCACAGAGGGCATTTAGAAGGGCCCTTAAAACCTTTTTTTGCACAGATTCTCCCAAGTAAGAGTTTTTCTCCGCATTAGGAGCTAGAGAAAGGTTTTTATTTTAGGCCAAAACATGGGATCCCAGACCTTGTTGCTCCATTGCATTACCTCCACCTGCTCTGAATGCTCTAGCTGCTCTCTGGCCTCTTTGAGTGTAAAATTACCACTCCCTTTCATACCCCATCTTAGCATGTCGTTTTCTGTGGTATTTCTGATTTTTCTTTTGTTTAGATGGTTTAGCAGATCACTTATATTATTGTTTTCCTCAATTGAGTTTTCAGTGTCATGGATTAACCATTCCCTCCATTCCTGGTCGCTGCTGCTGTGGCTCTAGTAATGGTGGACAGTAAACCTTCCCCTGTTCTAGCATTCTCTTTTAAAATCTTCGAGCTCTGATTTTTCTAGCTTTGGGAGTTGCTGCCAAGCATCTTCCCAAAAAAGGGTGGTTTCCCCATTGCAGATTTCCCAGAAACTATGGTCCTGAACTAAGTTGCGATTCCTTCTAGCTAAATTCCATATTGGAGAACCCTCAGGCACTTACTGTAACCTTATTAAGTCCTGTTTGTTGCAGTGAGGAGTGTATTTCTCCTTCCAGTGTCTAGCCCATGGCAGATTGGATTCCTTCAATCAACGCCACCACAGTTTGGCTCCGCATGTCATGTTGATGGTGTAGGGATCTACTAAATTTAAGCGCCCTGCTGCTCTCGATTTGCATAGTTTGTTCCAGGCCCTAGTGCCCATTTCTTTTTCTCAGCATTCCCACTCCACAGAAAGGATCTTTGTATAGCTCTAATTTTCTGGAAGACTCCACTAGGAGCCGACATGATGGAAAGAAGATACTGCGGAATGGTTTGCAGTATTGCTTTAGTGAGGACCAATCTTCCAGCAAAATTAAGAGCCCTATGAATCCAATGTTTACTTTTTTCTCCATTTTCGCCAAGATTTTTTCCCAATGAATTTTTTGCCAAGTTTTAATCATAAGTGGGGCTCCCAGATACTTAGAGGGCACACTACCCTTTCGAAAGCCTAGAATATTGGATAGATGCTTCTGAATGGATAGATGAGTATTAAAGAAGAAAATAGTAGATTTAGCATGATTAATCTCCATACCTGAAGCTTTGCTGAAGAGATTTAAAATGTTCTTGAAAGCCCTGGCGTCTTTTACAGTTGGAGTGCCATGCAGCATTGTGTCATCTACAAACTACTGGTGCGTTGTTGCAGGTATGGAGGGAAGTAGATGCAAGCCTTTGATTTTTCCTTCATCTCTTGCTTTGTGAATGAGTCTGCTGAGCCCTTCCATAAGGATCACAAAAAGGAATGGGGAGAGAGGGTATCATTGTCCCATGTCTCGGGAGGGGGAGAAAGGTTAAGAGGGGGAGCCATTGACCAAGATAGAAAAATTGGTGGATTTAATTAGAGCCAGGATCCATTTGGTCCATTGTTTGTCAAAGCCAAAAGCATTCAGAATGGCTTCCAGATAATTTCAGTTGACCTTGTCGAAAGCTTTGGAGAGATCTAGCTGCATTAGCATACCTGGTAATTTTCTTGTCTGAAGGGTATGAACCATCTCCTGAGCTAATAGGATGTCCAAAATTTTTCTGCCCTCCATGTAGCCTGAGTGTTCTTCCGAAATTAAGTCAGGAAAAATAGGCTTAAGTCTGTTGGCTATAACTTTAGATATGATTTTATATATCACATTACATAAAGCTATAGGTCTAAATTTTTCTAGGGAGTTGGCCTCTTCTTAGAGCTAGGAAGGTGGAGTTCAGCAATTTGAGAATGGAACAGGAGCGTCTGGAATCTTCTACAACTTCCCAAACCTCTGTTTTAATAGTAGGCCAGCAGGCTTTGTAGAAATTTATTGTAAAACCATCAGGCCCAGGTGCTTTATCATTCGACATACTCTTGACAGCTTCTTCTACTTCCTCCATCGAGACAGCTCTTAATAGAGCTGAGTTTTGCTTATTAGCTATGATGTGGGGTATAGCTTGGGTTAGTTCCTCTATGGCCTTTGTTCTTTCTTCCTGCGTTTCCTAAGCTATATGCTTAAAGTGCCTAGTAAGCAAAGTTGATATTTCCTTGTGGTTTTGAAGAGCTTCCCCTACTTCATTATTGAGCTGAAGAATTTTATTTGCACCCCTGTAGTCCAGTGTGGATCTATGGAAAAACTTGGTATTCTGTTCTCCTTCCTTTAGCCATTGGATCCTTGACTTTTGTTTCCAAAGTGTTTCTTCTTGTTGACAACGGAGTTGCCATTGTTGCATCAATGCCTTCTCCTGTTCCTTTGAGTCTTCACTGTTGTTCCCTGAAGCCCATTCCTTATGAATTTGATTTAACTTGCCCTCTATGATGGTTTTTTCCTGGAAGATGTTCCCAAATTCAGTTGCATTTCAATCTTTAATTCTGTTTTTGATGTGTTTTAATTTGATTTGGAGCTTAAACATTCTGGTTCCTCTGATGTCCAAGGGTTCACACCACCATTTGTCCAGCAAATGTACAAAATTGGGGTGAGTCAACCATAACTTTTCGAATCTGAAAGGCTTGTTTCTAGGGGTCCCTAGGAAGGCTGCCTCCAAAGAGATTGGCTAGTGGTATGATCCTCCACTGGGAAGAATGTCAGAATCCATTGTTATTCCTTCAAGTAAAATGCTTTTAGAGATCAGAAATCTGTCCAAACGAGAGGCAATCAGCTTCTCTCCTCCTCTCCTATTGTTCCAAGTGAAGGAACCATTTTTGGGAAGGATGTCTACTAGTTTGGCAGAATCAATAAATTCAGCAAAGAGTTCTACATCCTTATTGAGCCTTCTGATGCCACCTTTCTTCTCTAGGAGAGAGGTTATCATATTAAAATCTCCTCCCATGATTATCTTCGAGGTGGGATGTCTAAGCTTTAAACTCATGAGAGAACTAAGAAAATAAAATTTATCTTCTAACCTTTGCGGTCCATAAACATTTATGCATAAGTAAGTTTCAGAATTACCTATCATTTGAACTTCCGTGGCTACGAACGATCTTGTAGCTTCCATTGAGAGGATGAATACCACTCTGGTGTCCCAAAGAGTAACTATGCCTCCTTCCCATCCTTGACTGGCTACATCTATAAATTCTATAGGTTTACCTAGCCTTTTGCTAATGTTCTCCATTTGATTAATGGCACATTTTGTTTCCTGTATGAACATAATATCCGGCTTTTCTTTTTGGAACTTTCTCCTAAGAAGTCTTTGTTTCGCTTGGCTATTGAGCCCTCTTGCATTCCATGAAATGATTTTCATTTATAACTCGATATATTATTGGTAAGACGGGAAGGCATTTAGAGCCTTCATTTTGCCTAAATTTAACATTAAAATCCCCAAGTCGTGCAATACCTCCCCATTTGTTCTTCGACCTCTTCTCTTTCTTTGCTTCAGACCTGTTGGATTAAGAGAAATGCTCTTTGAATCATTTCCTGTGGCTTTTGCTATACCTAATCTCCTGTTTTGCCTGTCTAGTTTCGCCTTTTGTCTTGCGATGAATAGATCACTGATCTTCCTTATTTCTTCTTTCGGAATATTTTCCAGTCCTTGAGTTCTCCAATTTTTTTCCATGTTTGGTAGGTTCACCCCTTCCTTTTCTAGAACTTCATTGAGCTCCATCTCCTCACTACCCCCATCGCTGGTTAGCATATCAGTATCTTCATCTTGTTCGTCTTCTAGCTCTTGCATTTGGACTTCTGTTCTGATTAGATTTTCCTCCCCGTCCTTTGTTTTATGTCCTTGCATGTCTTTTGGCTCTTCATTAAGTTTCTTTTCCCTATTTATTCCTTCTGAATCTGTATCAGTTTCCAGAATGCTAAAGGTGTTGTTGGTGATGCATGGGTCTGCCCCTGCTCTGTTCATTCTTTTCGTGTTAGCTCTTTGTCTTGCTTTTGGCTTTGTGAAGGCTTCTTTGCTCTTTGCTGTTTGCTCTGGTTTGTGCTCTTTCCTTGTTCTGTTTAAAGGGCATTCTCTGACAAGGTGTCCGTGTTCATGACAGCTTCTACATTGAAAGGGGATTTGCTCATAGTCGATGGCTTGATAGTAGTCTTTATCTCTAAACTCCAGCCATAGGCCTTCATGTAGAGCTCCTGAGATATCCATCTCCAAACAGATTCTTGCACAAGAAGTGTATCTTCATTGCATCGTTGCTTCTGAAGCTTTGATGAAGGTTCCTAGATGGTCTCCTATTTGCTTAAGCGTCACTAATCCCCAATAGTCTATTGGAAGGGAGAATAGGCAGATCCACACAGGAACTTGTGTGAAGATTTCTTTTTCTAGCACAAAGTTGGCCTTCCAGGGTCTCATATAGAGTCCCGCTGATGCAAATAAGTAAGGACCTCCATCGAAAACCCTGTCCTTGTCCTCTAAGTTCGTAAAAACAACAGTAAAAAAACCTTTTGCCCCAAGGTGTAGTTTAACATCACCTTTAGGTTTCCAATGTTGCTTGATCCATTGACAGAGCGCTCGTTCTGTTGGCCACAGTCCCATGAACTTGCATATTATTGCATGTTCCGACATATGTTCTCTATAGGCTTGGATGTCCGGATCTGAGAAAACCACTCTGAGGGTTTCTATTTTTTTTGGTTTGCATGCTCCTTGCGTCGCTTTGTTGGAACTGGGGTTTAGAGCTGTTACTTTCTTCTCTTCATCTCGAGAGTGCTTCTCTGCCTCATGTTCCTCTTCTTCCTCTGTTTGGATATTTATTGGTGCTGTGTCTCTTTGGCTTGCATCTTCCCTTTTGTCGCTATTCTCCTGTCCATTACTGACTTTTTCTTTCATTTTTGGGTTGTTTCTTGTTTCTTTTTGCATCTTCTGTGTCCTTTCTTTGCTGGTTCCGCTATTTTCCTTACGCTCTCCACAACCAGTGATTTTAAATCCTTCCTGCGCTTTCTGTTTTTGCATTACAACTTGCTTGAAGGATGGGGTCCGAGTGGACCCCCCGTTTACCATTTGTCAGGTCATTCCTCGACCTATGTAAAGTAGATCCGCTATCTTGTCTCGATGTGCTTCCAGAACTGGTTCTAAGCCTGCAGGTTTGAAGCACTAAACCCTAGACCTCGAAGCTCGCTCCTCCAGTCTGCATATCTCGCTTCTCTTAGTATTGATAAATAATACTCCTTCACTGTAGTATGTTGACACCCTGGACTCACTATCATTAACATAGATTTATTTTTAAGCACTGATCTTTCTGGATTCACTATCATTAACATAGATTCATCTTGAGCGGAGAGGAATTAAATATATTTAAGTGCAAACTTATTTTAGAGTGCAGAAAAAAATGTGTATTTTTCTATCGTTTAAATTGCATTTTTAAATGTTATACAAATTACATAACATGTGTATTGAGTCATCTTATCAATGCACATTAAACTAGTTTTTTATTATTAATATATTTTTAAATATATGTCAATATTAATTCATATAAAAATATTTTACTCATAATATAACATTAAAATATTTTCTTTTAACACACACACACATATCAAGTGTTAAAATATTTTTGAAAAGTCTAATGATCACATTTTTTTTACTTCTAATTACTTTACATGAAATTATATTAAGTCATATGGACAACTAATTTAATATGCATAGCTTATTTTTTTTCCTTTTTATTATGGTCAACTTTGCTTTTCTATTTAGAGAATATTTTATTTTTATTTTAAGACGGATGGACATACTTACACATCCCCTTCACACTGGACATACTTACACATCGCCTTCACACTGAGGTGTAGAATGAGCCTCTCTACTAAAAAATAAGGATAGCTCTAATGATATGTGTTTATTTAATGTATAATTATAATGCAACAAATTATAAAAGATAATGTTTATGTGGAGAATTTACATTTTAAAAGTGGTTAATATAATGTGGCACTATTTTCACTTTGAAAACGTTAATGGAGTTAATCGGGATATGTCAATTTCTTTCAATGTGGTTATGTCATTTTATGGCCTATGTGTGTCTATTGGATTAATAGAGTATCACAAAATATGCTTGAGTTATTGTTGTTCATGGTTCACCATGGTTGACTATGGTTGACAAAGATTTACCATGCTTTAATATGGTTGAGTATAGTTTATTATGAAAACATGTTTGAGGATGGTTGAGTATGGTTGATGATGGTTGAAGAGGATTGTGTTAGAAAATATAAAGAACTAGAGAGATTTCACAACACAAATCACACATTTCACACATTGATCACATACGTTACATATATATAGGACATAAATCACTAACTTCGACACATCTAGATCACAACTACAACTCATACATACATCTAGATCACAAATACAACACATACATAGAAAAAAAACTACTTCTAGATTGACACCTAAGGACTCACAATGACAAATGGAAGCATTACTTATAATAGGTTGACCATGGTAGAGAGATTGCACATCACAAATCACACATTGCATACATTGAATTTTATTGATCACATCAGTTACATATATAAATGACATAAATCACTAACTTCAACACATCTAGATCACAACTACAACTCATATCTACATCTAGATCACAACTACAACTCATGCGTAGGAAAACTACTACTTCTAGATTGAAACCTAGGGACTCACATTAATACATGGAAGAATTCTTATATTAGGCTGACCATGGTTGACAAGAGCTAACCATGGATAGTAAGTGTTAACCATGGATGACCCTCACAATGACACATGGAAGGATTCTTATAATAGGTTGACCATGGTTGACAAGAGCTGACCATGGATAGTAAGTGTTAACCATGGATTACCATGGTGATCATAGTTGATCATTCTTGGCTGATTTGATGGTTAAACATAATTGACTATGATTGAACTTGTTGACCATATTTAATTATATTTGAAATCATAAAACAATGTTTACTAAATGCATGAAAATTTTGGATTAAAAATAATAATCTTAAGAAATATGGTGATCATAATTGATCATTCTTGAGTTGATTTAAGTGTGCTCGAACATAGTTAACTATGATTGAAATTATTAACCATATTTAATTATGTTTGAAGTGGTAGAATACTCTTTATTAAATGCATGAAAATTTTAGATTAAAAATAATATTCTAAAGAAATAATAATCTAAGAAGAGTAATTCTAAGTACATTATTGCTAATCTTTGAATTGCCTATAGTGGAGATTTATAGTCCAATATGGAAGAGAAAATAAGTGGACTCAATGTAATCTTTTATGTTGTAATTTGTTTTTATTAATATAACTACAAAAATTAAAAAAAAATCATAATATACATATCACTTGAAACTAAAATTAAATAATGATTATATATATAAGGTAAGGTGAGTCCTGAGATGATTAGCACAATTGTGGCTTGAGTAACATTGATTCAAGGGTATCTAAGCTGTCAAAATCACTCGAGATCGCAATCGGGCTGAGCCTTGGTGAATCAAGTGCCTCCCTCTATTATAAGAACTATGGGAAATGATAATTCATATTTGTAACCGTAATAACTTCATCTTTAAATTTAATTGATAAACATATAATTAGAAATAAAAATATATCTATTTTACCATATAAATTATGATAGACATTAAATAGCTAGTAAAAGCGATCGACATTAATCAACTAAGGCAAATTTCTAATTTTAAAATATACATACCTATTGACTTTTGATAGAAAAACATCAACGAAATTTTGTTTGGAAGGTATGTTTAAATTAGAGTTCCAAAATTTGATTGAATTGTAAAAAGAATTTGAAAATTCTATAAACCAAAAAGATCACGAAACATCAAAGTGGATTTAATATAGGTTGGAGGTATCAAATCTGATTTAATAAAATTTTCTCTCTATGATAATAATAAAACATTAAGAAACTATATGCAATACCACTTACCTTACTCAGATTCCAGTGAAATAGACCAATCAACAAGACAAGTCAAAGCAACAGGAACCCTTCCAATGTCTGCCTTCACTTAACTTAGCTAGCTTCAAGTTAGGAAAACAATTTTCACTTTATTGGGAAATTAAAGTGATCTAGTAGTCACAAAATTGTTAAGGAAGGACTCACGTTCAATTTTTGGCACTTACGAATCCAACTTTCTCAACACCATATTGTTGCTTGTTTTCTCCTATCGACCTTCCATGTATAAACGACTCAAGCTTTATTTGATCAAAAGAGTGCATAATGTCTCAACGCGTGAGTTTTTCCTCCTCTTTGTACAGGCTTTTTCCTTAGGAGTAACATGAGGTAAGAATCATCAATATTTCCCTTTTGTGCCAGCCACAAACCACCTTTGCTTCATGCAAAATGAAATAATATACTAGAAGCTCTACTTTTATTTTCATCATAATGGCTAATTCATAACTGCTAACTCTAGATCCAGATGTATCACTACTATTTAAAAATTTAGAAAGATTGATTGTTTCACCTTTGTCCCGAGGATGAACCACATTAGATGGTTCGAAACATCGACCAAATCATCATGATATGATTGATCTGAAAAACAATCTCATTATGATCATAAAATTATTTCGCATATTCAAGGTTGTTGCACGAAGTGGGTGTGGCCTTTGCCCAAGGTGCAAAATTAATACACAACGATGTCCATGGTAAAGTATGTTGAAGTGAGGTGGTTGGTGAAGATTAAGAGGAGTAAAAACATGTCACTACTCAATCATAAAGATCATGATTTATATTAATAACCATGCTATTTTAGAGCTTCATATTTTTTTGTTTAACACTCTATTTCTTATTATTACTTCAAAATATTACATTAGATACATCTCCGTGATAATGGACGCCCTGAAGGGAAACCGACCCAAAACCACATATTGAGTTTCCTTAGATTTTTAATGTTTTTCCTTACCATTTCTATAGACATAATAAAAGAGCAACCGTGAAGTCTTATGTTAAACTAGGAAATACAAAAGGACTCACTTAAAAGTTATAGAGTAGTCTATACTAATTCAAAACTACCAGCCACTATTCATATCCATCTTAAACTAAAATAACATGCCATAAGATAGCTTGGTTCCCCATAGAGCTGATGTGCCCCAGTGAACTAGCAACGAGGAGCCTCGACCCAGTCTTCAGCCTAGGTTCTTGAGACCCACATGCAGTTGTCCTTCTTCTAGCCATGAACCAAGATCTCCATTTCGAGTCATGAAGTCCATTTGATGCCAAACCAATCACATTCAGCCATTCCTGCCACCAAGGAACATTTGACCCTTCACTATGCACCATGGAGAGATTGATGGCGCTATCAAAAGGATGCCAACTCCGAACCTTACATTGTAGCATGACGGGATCTTGAGTTTGCAGATATAAAACAAAGCTCTGAGCCCATCTATGTAATTCTAAACTTAAGAGTTTATTTGTTAACCAAATAAAATGTAATTGGGGGAAACGACTACCCATCTCAGAATTGCAAGCTCTAGAGTTTTCTATATATTGAATTATAGAAGTCGGTGAAAGGGGATGAAGTAGAGTGAGTTATATGAAGGCATCACCAAGATCGTGAAGTCGAGCGACCAATTGAAGGTTCATACTAAGACGACAAATGGAGGAGTTTGAGGGAGGCCATAGGAAGAGCCAATGGTAATACACACTAACCAATGCTGGGATTTCCAGATAATACTCGGAAGTAGACCAAATAACATGTCTGTTGAAAATAGAAGCACAATGAACATGGTGAATCCTACATAATCAAACCAATACCATCATTTTTGGTAATGGACCATGAGTTGACAAGGAGAATAAAATTGTACTAGAGTATAACTAGATGCATGTGATGATGCCACCTTCATTCCTCACAAGGAGAAAAAATTGTACTTCAACATCCCTCAACATAATTACCACATAGGCTGAATGAAATTCACAGTACAGAACCAATAGGTTGAATGATGTTAGAATCATATCAGAATTAAGCCATACATGCTAGTTAGTTAATGATATGAATAGGCTAACCATGTGGTAGCTATTCTTTATCATGTGCGATCTCCCATTGACAGACATAAGGTCTATACAACTATTGTAGGGATGATTCCACCTAGGGGTGATTTTAGGGGCGAATGTTCGCCCTTTGGCGAAATTAAGGGGTTTTAAATTTTTAGTGGGTGAATATTTTGTATCATAGTACATTTTTAACAAATCACCTCAAATAGCCCACCTTATTTTAAGGGAGAGGATAAAAAAGGTAAATTTAATCCTTGAAATTAGGAGTTACAACCTTCAATTCACCCATTTTCAAGAATAGGTTTTATTTAAGTGAATCCATTCACCCATTTTGAAGAATAGGTTTTATTTAAGTGAATCCTATGGGCCAAAGGCCCAAATACCATATTTATAAAAGAGGTATGGTAAATTAATAAAAATATAAATAAATGAGAGGTATGGTAAATAAATAAAGCATTTTTTATATTTACTCCATAAGTCACCTTATATATATGCAAGGGTGTAAACAAATAAAAATATAAGTAAAGTGGAGGTATGGTAAATAAATAAAACGTCTTTTTATACTTCCTCAAAAGGTATGGTAAATAAATAAAAATATAAATATACTAGACGCATGGTAAATAAATAAAACCTCCTTTTATATTTAGTCCATAACCCTCGTTCTATTTACGAAGGCTCAAGAAAGAGGTTTTATTTAAGTGAATCCTATGGGCTAAATACCATATTTGTAAAAGAGATATGGTAAATTAATAAAAATATAAATAAGCGAGAGGTATGGTAAACAAATAAAACATTTTTTTATATTTACTCCATAAGTCACCTTGTATTTATGAACGGTATGGTAAATTAATAAAAATATAAATAAATGAGAGGTATGGTAAACAAATAAAACATTTTTTTATATTTACTCCATAAGTCACATTATATTTGTATTTATGAACGGTATGGTAAATTAATAAAAATATAAATAAATGAGAGGTATGGTAAACAAATAAAACATTTTTTTTATATTTACTCCATAAGTCACATTATATTTATACTATGGGACAAATACCATGGATTAGATTGTCATTAATACCATGCAAAAAAACATTATTAACCCTAATATTAGTATTAATAAAAATAAAAATGGCACATGTTATTGACCCATGGTATTCACTTGGAATGTAGCCTTTTTAAATGGGGGAATTAAACCAGCATAGATCCATCTTTACTCTGGATCTACTAACCCCCGAGAGGTATCAAATATCGTGATATGCAAACTAGCATAGAGTGAAAAAATATTTTATCCGATCAAGAGTAAAAATGGATGTTGTAATTTAATATATGTTAAACATTTTAGCTTGGTTAAAATAAAAATAAAATAAAAATCAACTATTAGTTTTATTAATTTTTATAAATTACTAATAGTAATTTTTAAGCTCTAGGTTTATAATAACCCATGGTATTGACCCATGGTATTCATGTGAGCATAGACTATTTAAAGGGGAAGTTCTATCTTAGATCCATCTTAATTCTGGGTCTACCAAGTGCTCAGTAGATGTGGAGTTAAGATGGATATAGGTTGGTTTCTATGATAATTAAGATATTAAATAAACTTAGGAAATTATATTGTAAAAACATCTTAAGGTGAATGGTTAAAGCATAGACATTGGACAAGTATATTTGTATACTTCTGTTTTAAAGTGAAACAAATCCAGGGCTAAAAGGAATGGATTGATTGCACTAGTCATCCTTCTATAACTTTCCAACATATGATGGAGTAAATAGATTGTAATTTGGGTAATTTTTCTAATTGCAAACGGGAACATACTTGTGTATTGGCAGGGTGGTTACGAGGTCCCTAGAAGTGGAGTAAATAGATTGTAATTTGGGTAATTTTTCTAATTGCAAACAGGAACATACTTGTGTATTGGCAGGGTGGTTACGAGGTCCCTAGAAGTGATGAATTTGAAATTTTCTTGGTTTTATATATAGTATTAGGTTTTTTGAATTTGAATTTTTCTTGGTTTTATATATAGTATTAGGTTTTTTCTCATGCTTTCTGTGAATGGCACGGGTGAATTTTATCCTACACCCACTAGGTTATCGATATGTAATTTCGGTAATTTTTATTTCAAAAGATATTTTAAAGAAATGCAATGATTTCATTTGTGTATTTAATAAACACAAGATTTTATAATTGAGTAAAATATCCGCCATGCCTGGTGAGAGATTCGCCAAAAAATTATATATACATATCAAATTATTGATAAAATCGCCTTCCATTTTTCCTATATACCATGGAGATTCACCCATTTATTATACATGTAAATTTAGGGGGGGGTCTTAAAATTTTCCCTGATTCCACCTTATTCCTCACAGGGAGAAAAAAATGTACTTCCACATCCCTCAACGTAATTACCATAGGCTAAATGAAATTCACAGTACAAAACCAATAGGCTGAATGATGTTAGAATCATGTCACAGTTAAGCCATACATGCTAGTAAGCTAATGATATGAATATCCTAACCATGTGGTATCTATTCTCTATCATGTGCGACCTCCCACTGACAGGCGTCGGTTCTATACACCTATTGCAGGGAATTAGAGCTTCATATTTAAATTTAATTAAGAATACAAGTTTAATATTTACAATAATTTTATCATATAAATCAAATGGTCAGTAGAAACAAATATGTATCAAAAAACTTACCTCATAATACATTTCACATTGCCAAGGATAAAAGAAATAATAATCAACTAAATTATAATTTTATTTTAACTTATCATTATTATCATTAATTATAAAAAACATATAACAAGATTATTGATATATAAATATATTTTGTGACAATATCAAGGGCCAATACCATGGGTTACTAATACCATATCTCCAAGAAGCCATAATTCATGTTCATATCACATTTTTTTAATTAATAAATTTAATTAAAAGGGAAGAAAGGAAAATTACTTTTGACATAAATCTCAATGTTTAATCTTTAATCTGTGACTACTATTAAGAGTATTCTAAAATATTTTGTGAAACTTAAATCCTTCCCATCCACTTAATAATTATTGATTTTTTTTTTTTTTAAACCCTATTCGAAGATAAATACAGTTAATCAACTTAATTATACTATAATAAATTTGTTAAAAACTTATTATGTCTCTTGAACAGGGCTCCTTCATTGTGATAGCTAGGGTTCGGCCCTAACCGATCACCTTTTCTCCTACTTTGTAATTTTTCTAGAAGGATGCCCTATCTCTCATGGCATCTTTGACTCTGTTTTCATTTGTGGCAGCACTCGATTTCTCCTCTGAATCACAGACATTATCAGTTGTGGATAACTTTTTATTCTCTGCTCCACACTCAATGTCTATTTCTTCTTCCTAAATGGCTTCATTGATGGATGGATCAAAGTTCCTATCTTCTGATAAGAAGTTGAAAAAATAATTTTTGATGGTTCATTCATTCTTGTTCTCTGCTTTTGCCCCCCTTGTTGCTATAGGCATTTCTTCCTCTATGAACCCTCTTCCTTCTTCTGTGGCGATGGAATCAAAATTGCTCTCAGGTTCTAGAAATGAATTTATGAGTGTTAACTTGGGTTAAGATTCCCCTTTCTTCCACGACATCATGAAATATAATACTGGTTCCTCCTTCTATGGTTTATCATTTCATGAATCCCCATCAATTGAGGCCTCTCTGGTGGTTGAAGCTCTGCGCAAAGAAAAATTCTTCTCAAAGGATAATTTGATTTGCAGGTTTAACAACCTGTGGCCATGGCTAGTTGATCTCACTTCTTGGATTTTTGTTAATTGGGAACCATTAATTTCTCATAAGCTGAATATCTACCCTCTCGCTAGAGGATTCCTTGTTGTAGTCTTTGATAAAGCTGAAGGTCGAGTGTTGATCTCTGATTTTGGTTTGTGATTAAGGGGTGGTGTAGGTCTCTCTATGCAATCCTAGTTTCCTTCCTTTGACCCCCTTTTGACTGTTGGAAATAATACTGAGAGGGGGGGGGGGTGAATCATTATTATCTAATTCTTTTAATAAATCTTCTTTATTTGTTCTTTGAATTATTTTTGCATGTCAGTACCATAAAATAATGAGTATGAACAAAAGAAAAACAGATAGTCACACCAAAGAACACAAGATGTAAGGTGGAAACCCAATGTGGGTGAAAACCACCTGCTGCAATATGTCTCTATCTTCTTTCAAATTAGAAACTCCTTTTACAATGGTTTTGTACTGGTGCAGTCCTTTACCAGTACGCAGGCTGCCACCTGCAGAGAGCTACAACTCTCTCTCTCGTTTTCTAGTCTCTCCTGGAAGGGAGCTACAACCCCCTACTTCTTTTCATAAAGCGTCAAGTACATAAAAGTTACAGTCCACTACAGTTATCAGATCAGCAATAACAGAACTAACCCAAAACACTTTATCAACAGAAAAATTCAATCAACAGAACATCTTAAGACAGATACGCAGTTTTCCCTTCTGTGGCCAGCGTCGCTACGCAGTTCACCTTCTGCTTCCCTGCGTATACCCGTAGAGATCCTTTTGCCGCACTGCGTGCCCACGCACTGTTCCTTCAACTGCACTGCGTACTGTTACTGCAGGTACGCACCCAGAGACATTATCATGCCGCGTACTGTTACTGCAGGTACGCACCCAGAGATACTATCGCACCGCGTACTTTTACTATGCGTACGCACCTGAACCTTAGTCGCTCTGCGTACCCACGCAGTTCTTCTTCTTCTGCTCTGCGTACCCACGCAGATCTCCTGTTTCTGCTCTGCGTACCCACGCAGCTCTCCTGTTAAACACCTGCGTACTTCTGATTAGGGCCGAATAGGCAGTCCACCAGAGTGGCACAGTTGCTCAGATCTGATCATGCGCTCGAGAGATCACCCTTCACAGATTCGACTTCAACTTCCCTTTCATATGGATCAAGCTTTTAAGACCATAACCCAATATTTCAGATCTAAAGATATTCAATTTCAAGAGATACTTAGCCAAGAGATCTCCTTTGCTTTATATAGGCAGGCTCCTCCTAAAATCATGGAACAATACCACGAGCCAAAGCCGTAATAACACAAATATCGTTGGCTAAATACCAAGGATTAAACATAAGAAACCCCACGTGGCTTTTCTCTGCCTTGAAATGAGTGCACTGGGGGTACGCACCTCCTGAAGGACTGACATGCGTATCTGGCCGTGGTCCCTGCAAGGTGTACCTGCGGGTACGCACCTTCTGAACTGATCTCCTGCGTACTTCTAATTTTCAACATATTGAGAGCCTTGCCACGGGAGTTGCCATCAAGTACAACATCTGTAACATATAGCCATACCAGAAACATAATGCCAACAATCTCCCCCTTTGGACTTGATGGCAACCTCACAAACTTCAGCTTCATTCTCCCCCTTTGACATCAAGGGCAAAGGGGTATGCTCCCCCTAAGAACATGCTCCCCCTGAATATGAACCAGATCTGCAACAAAGAACCATAATCCACCATGAAAGAGATAGAGACATATTGCAGCTACTTCCAAGATCTCCTTCTGAACATCCTCCATAATGCCAACAATGCATTATATGCTCCCCTTGAACCTGTGCCATCAATCTTCAACCAATCAGCCACCCAGCACATGTACGCATATACCCCAGATGAACCATGCGTACAACCATCAATCAGAAGAGTTTCAACAATAAGATGATGCATCAACAACCCCCAGCTTTTGCCTGAGGTATTCAAAAGTGTCCCTGGGCAATGGTTTGGTGAGTATATCAGCAACTTGTTCCTTAGAAGGAACATACTCCAACTTGACCTTCTGTTCAAGCACTTGTTCCCGAAGAAAATGATACTTGATTGGTATGTGCTTGGTTTTTGAATGCATAACAGGATTCTTTGAGATGCTGATTGCACTTGTGTTATCACATAAGATGGGGATAGGTGGTGTACAAGTGATTTGAAAATCCTGCAAAGTCTGCATCATCCAAAGGAGTTGGGTGCAACAAGATGCAGCAGCAACATATTCCGCTTCAACTGTAGACAAGGCAATCGAACTCTGTTTCTTGCTGAACCAAGATACCAGTCTGGAACCCATAAAGAATGCACCACCACTTGTGCTTTTCCTGTCATCCACGCTTCCAGCCCAATCTGCATCTGTATAAGCATGAAGTGTAAGATCTGTATCTCTAGGATACCATAAGCCATAATTTTGAGTCCCTTGAAGATATTTGAAAATTCTCTTCACTGCCTGAAGATGAGTCTCCTTCGGATTTGCCTGAAATCTTCCAACTATTCCAACTGCATGCATGATGTCCGGTCGGGTACCTGTCAAATAAAGTAAACTTCCAATCATAGATCTGTAGGTTGGTTGATGTACTGCTGCAGATTCATCATTTGCACTGAGGTTACATCCTGTGACCATGGGTGTACATACTGGTTTTGCATCTTCCATACCATATTTCTTACAAATCTGTTTGAGATACTTGGTTTGAGATAAAAAGATTCCTCCTTCTTTTTGTTGGATTTGCAAACCAAGGAAATATGTCAGTTCTCCTAGCAAGGACATTTCAAATTCTTTCTGCATGACCAAGGCAAAGTTTTGACTCATAGCTTCTTCATTGCTCCCAAAAATAATGTCATCTACATACACAACAAGTATTAGCAATTTGTCATTTTCAACTTTTATATAAAGATTGCTATCTGCCGATCCTTTTGAAAAGCCTTGTTGATGAAGATATTTGTCCAAACGATAGTACCAAGCCCTTGGAGCTTGTTTGAGACCATAGAGAGCCTTTTTCAATCTGCATACAAGATTTGGATCATTTCCAAGAATGAACCCATCTGGCTGTTCAATGTACACTTCTTCTTCCAAGTCTCCATTCAGAAAGGCTGATTTCACGTCCATTTGAAATACTTTGAAGTTTTGAAAACTTGAGAGAGCAAGGAACATTCGGATGGCCTCAAGTCTTGCAACAGGAGTAAAGGTTTCTTCAAAGTCTATTCCTTCTTGCTGTGCATACCCTTTACAAACAAGTCTGGCTTTGTTTCTAATTACTTCTCCATTTTCATTCAATTTGTTTTTGAAGACCCATTTTGTCCCGATAACATTCTTATCTTTTGGTCTAGGAACCAGCTCCCAAGTGTTGTTCTTTTCGATCTGCTCAAGTTCTTCATCCATTGCTTTCACCCAACATTCATCTTTGCATGCCTCTTTCACATTTTGTGGTTCAGTAGAGGAGAGTAATGCCAAATAGCTTGAAGCTTCTGCAACTGTTCTTCTTGTTTGTACACCTGCTTCTTTCTGCCCCATAATCTGAGATTCTGGATGGTTCTTCTGAACATATCTGGATGGAGTCTTTTCTTCTATTCTTGTTTGCTCCTCTGGTTCTTCTTGAGGTTCTTCTTCTTCATCATTCTGTCGTTGGGGGTAGCCTTCATCTTCTTCGATGTCTTCATGATGTACTTGCCTAGGAATGTATCCCTTCTCATCAACCACTACATCAATGCTGTCAACAATTCTGCCAAGTCTTTTATTGTAGCATTTGTATGCTTTGCTATGTGGAGAGTAACCAAGAAGAATGCCTTCATCTGCTCTAGGTTCAAGTTTGCCTAGCTGCTCATCAGTATTCTTGATATAGCATTTGCTCCCAAAGATTTTGAAGTGCTTTACTGAAGGAGTCCTACCACTCCAGAGCTCATGAGGAGTTTGAGTGCTGTTCACCCGGACATTTGTTTTGTTGAGAATAACAACTGCAGCATGTGCAGCTTCACCCCAGAAAGTTGCGGGAGTTCCTGACTCATCAAGCATAGCACGAGCCATTTGTTGGACTGTTTTGTTCATTCTTTCCACAACTCCATTTTGCTGAGGAGTTCTTGCTGTAGAGAATTCTCTTCTTATCCCATGTTCTTCACAGAAATCCAAAAATTCATTTGAAGTAAATTCCCCACCTCTGTCGGATCTGAGGCACTTAATTTTGTGACCTGATTCATTTTCAACCAAGGCTTTGAAGGATTTGAATTTTTCGAATGCTTCATCTTTGTGCTTCATAAGTCCTAACCAGACAAACCTGGAGAAATCGTCTATGAATAATATCAAGTATTCTTCTCCTCGAGGTGTTCTTTTCCTGAAAGGACCGCATGTATCTGTATGTACTAGCTCAAGAGGCATGCTAGCTGATCCTTCTTTCTCTGGAAAGTTAGTTCTGGTTTGTTTTCCAAACTGACATGATTTGCATACGGTGTTGTCAGGAATTTTGATATCTGGAAGATCGCGAACTGCCTGATATTTGCATGCTTTCCTTATTTGTGAAAAGCTTAGATGTCCCAACCTCCGATGCCATAACCAGTGCTCATCATCCTTGCTCAGATAGCATTGTTGTTGTCCTTCTTCAAATATGTACAGATTATTTGGAGTTCTTTTGCCTTTGATCACTGTTTTACCTGTATCAAGATCACGAACAAGACATCCATTTGATCTGAATATAACCTCGGTTCTTTGATCACACATCTGGCTGACACTTAGAAGATTATGCTTCAATCCATCAACATACAAAACATTTCCAGCCTTGACCTTTTCTTTTAACTGAGCAATGCCCTTTCCTTTTATAGTTGCAGGAGTATCATTTCCAAAAGAGACTTTCTTTCCCTTTTCTAGAGTAGAATAAGACTCAAGTTTTTCTTTATCACCTGTCATATGCTTCGAACATCCACTGTCAATGTACCATAGATTTTCCTGTCCCTCTGCATAAAATGCTATCCCACATCTTTCTGTTTGAGGTTCCTTTATTCTCCATGTTTTGGTGCTTGAGGCTTGTTCCTTTTTCTGCTGAAACCTGCTCCTGCATTCAGAGTCTTCATGACCAAAGTTATTGCAAATAGAACATTCAACTTCATTTTCAAGAACAGAAAAGTTGTTATAAGTCCTTTTTGTAATCCCCGTCATACTTCTTTGTTTTTGAGCTTCCCTAGTCATGATCGTTTTATATGCAACACATTGAGCTGCTTTGTGACCAAAGTTATGGCAAGAAAAGCATTGTCCATTGAAGAAACTTCTGCGGTTATCAAATCTACCAGCCAATTGATTGTAATTTCTATTGTCATCTATTCTTGACCCAAATTGAGAAGATTTTACCTGTGGCTGGTTGTAGCTTTTGTTCACCCTTAAGATGGATTGCCCCTGATAGTTTCTGTTTGTAATTCGTCCCTGCTTTACCTGATGATCTTCATTGTGCTTTTGCTCATTTCTTCTTGCTGCATCAAGATAACTTTTTGAGGTGGATGCTTGAGAAGTTTCTCCATTATAGCCCAGACCTGTCTTGTTTAGTGGAGACCGCTGCACATTGATAATCTCATCCAAAGTTTCAGATCCTTTGACAAACTTGAGATTAATAGCTTTTGTTTTCTCAATCTCTTTTCTAAGACCAACAATTTCACCTTCTAATTTTTCAAGATGTTTTTCCTTTTCATCAATTTGAAATTGTAGAGTATCAATGATCATGTTCTTTTCTTCTATACATCTCTTGAGTCTAGTAATTTCATCATAAAGGTTATCCACATCTATAGCATCCATATAATCATCATCTTCAAATGCCATTAACAACTTATATTCATTACCTTGTTCATCTTCATCACTGTTTGATAGACCATCACTATCTTCATGAGTGTAGTAGCTTTTCTTATTTGCATTCTGTTTCTTGTTCCATCTAGCAGGTTCCTTTCCTTTATCCTTATAAGGACATTTTGCAGCATAATGACCTACTCTTCCACAAGCAAAGCATTTAAAAGGTAACTTACCTCTGAACCTTCCAGAACCCCTTTGAAGATTTCTGACAAAATTTGATTCTTCTTCCTCTTCTTCTAGGACGTGGCTCGCTTCATAATAATCTCCTTTGCCTGATGCCTTGAAAGCAGCTTCTCTTCTGTCTGATGGACCTCCCTTTCTCATTTCATAAGCAGTTAGAATTCCATGTAGCTGAGACATAGTAAGAATTCGTAGATTTTCCTTTTCTTCTATTGCAGATACTTTAGATTCAAACTTGGGGGACAATGATCTTAGAACCTTTTCAACCACAATAGCCTCTTTTATTTCTTCACCCAAATTTTTCATACAGTTAACAACCTCATCTACCCGAAGAAAATAGTTAGCCACACTTTCATCATTATACATTTTGAGAGTCTCATACTGAATTCTGAGAGTTTGGAGTTTAGCACGCTTTACCTGTTCATCTCCTTCATAGCTCGTGACAATTTTGTCCCATATCTCTTTTGCGGATTTATAGTGCATTACCTTCACGAATTCTGATTGAGATATACATCCTAATAGAGTACTGACTGCTTTCGCATTTGTTTCATACTTCTTTTTCTCGGCTGCATCTGTAGGAGTAGCTGAAGGAAAAGCATAACCTGTCTCTACGATGTCCCAAACTTCTGTACCAAGAGATTGAAGATAGGCAGTAACTCTTACCTTCCAATAATTGAAGTTTGTCCCATCAAAAACCGGTGGCCTGATTGATGCTTCTCTCTCGTAGTTGCTCATGATGAACGATCTACCTTCAAGCGATCAAGCTTCTCTGAAGGACCTGCTCTGATACCAATTGTTGGAAATAATACTGAGAGGGGGGGGGGTGAATCAGTATTATCTAATTCTTTTAATAAATCTTCTTTATTTGTTCTTTGAATTATTTTTGCATGTCAGTACCATAAAATAATGAGCATGAACAAAAGAAAAACAGATAGTCACACCAAAGAACACAAGATGTAAGGTGGAAACCCAATGTGGGTGAAAACCACCTGCTGCAATATGTCTCTATCTTCTTTCAAATTAGAAACTCCTTTTACAATGGTTTTGTACTGGTGCAGTCCTTTACCAGTACGCAGGCTAACACCTGCAGAGAGCTACAACTCTCTCTCTCGTTTTCCAGTCTCTCCTGGAAGGGAGCTACATTCCCCTACTTCTTTTCATAAAGCGTCAAGTACATAAAATTTACAGTCCACTACAGTTATCAGATCAGCAATAACAGAACTAACCCAGAACACTTTATCAAGAGAAAAATTCAATCAACAGAACATCTTAAGACAGATATGCAGTTTTCCCTTCTGTGGCCAGCGTCGCTACGCAGTTCACCTTCTGCTTCCCTGCGTATACCCGCAGAGATCCTTCTGCCGCACTGCGTGCCCACGCACTGTTCCTTCAACCGCACTGCGTACTGTTACTGCAGGTACGCACCCAGAGACATTATCGCGCCGCGTACTGTTACTGCAGGTACGCACCCAGAGATACTATCGTGCCGCGTACTTTTACTATGCGTACGCACCTGAACCTTAGTCGCTCTGCGTACCCACGCAGTTCTTCTTCTTCTGCTCTGCGTACCCACGCAGATCTCCTGTTTCTGCTCTGTGTACCCACGCAGCTCTCCTGTTAAACACCTGCGTACTTCTGATTAGGGCCGAATAGGCAGTCCACCAGAGTGGCACAGTTGCTCAGATCTGATCATGCGCTCGAGAGATCACCCTTCACAGATTCGACTTCAACTTCCCTTTCATATGGATCAAGCTTTTAAGACCATAACCCAATATTTCAGATCTAAAGGTATTCAATTTCAAGAGATACTTAGCCAAGAGATCTCCTTTGCTTTATATAGGCAGGCTGCTCCTAAAATCATGGAACAATACCACGAGCCAAAGCCGTAATAACACAAATACCGTCGGCTAAATACCAAGGATTAAACATAAGAAACCCCATGTGGCTTTTCTCTACCTTGAAATGAGTGCACTGGGGGTACGCACCTCCTGAAGGACTGACCTACGTATCTGGCCGCGGTCCCTGCAAGGTGTACCTGCGGGTACGCACCTTCTGAACTGATCTCCTGCATACTTCTAATTTTTAACATATTGAGAGCCTTGCCACGGGAGTTGCCATCAAGTACAACATCTGTAACATATAGCCATACCAGAAACATAATGCCAACATTGACATCAATCTCTTCTGCTTCAGTTTATGTAAGGCTCCCCAATCTTCCTCCGAGTATGTGGAACCTTTCATTTTTGGAAGCAATTGATAATGCCTTAGGAAGATTTTATCCTCAAATTAATGAAACTAAACACTACATGAAGCCCACATATGCACTTATCTATGTTGAGATGGATTTAAAAAAAGGGTTCTCGTTGAAATTAAGTTAACAAGTCCTGATTATTTGTGGGTCCAAATGTTAGATTATGAAAATATTTATTTCCGCTATAGAGCATGTTATGAAATTTGGAATTCCCTAAAAAATTGTCCCAAATATGGGAAGCATAAAGCAAAGAAAAGCTCTCGAAAACCAATAAGATGGGATGGTGCCAATTTAGATCGCAATACGATCTTTAAGGAGGATCTCCACATAATTCTTAGTAATAAGGTCATTTAATGAAAGGATAAAACTTTTTTAGATATCAAGATTGATCCTCTTAAAGATCAAGGAATTTTAGTACCAGGTTAACCAAAGGCAAGTAGTAGCACGCGGAGGTTACTGACAATCTAGAGGGTTCCAGTACTACAAATTCTTATGTGGATAATACTCACGAAAAAAGGCTTTTGAGACTAATATTTCAAAATTGGTCAAGGGAAAGAAATTTTCCTCTAAGAAAATTACTTCTGAGAATGTGTCTTTAGAAAACAAGATTCAAAAATGGGCTTGCTAGGAGGATGTGGATGAGCCATCATTGAGGTAAATGAATGATGCTCCCAATAGTGATCATTCCAAGAACATAGACATGTTAGATTCACTAGAAAAATTGGGATGGACCTAAGTGGGGAAAAAAACTATCCGAGGATAATGAGAAACCAATCAAAATTATAATGACATTAGGTTAAGAATGGGGTGCAAATTCATTCGGATTTTAACCATATTTTGGAATGTTTTCAGTTGGAATGGGAACAAATTCTATGTATTTTGGAGTTTTCAATTAAGGGAATGGATTGATGCTGCTTGTTCAACTCCAAATCTTCAAAGAATATTGGTAGATCTTGTTTTTAGAATATTTTCAATGGTTCTGAGATGAATCCCAACTTTTTGATATAATCTTCATTTCTCTCTCTCTCTCTCTCTCTCTCTCTCTCTCTCTCTCTATATATATATATATATATATATATATATATATATATATATATATATATATAGATATATATACACACACACACACACACACACACACACACACATAATATAATATAATATAAATAATGCAAGGAAGCTCAGATAGTAATAAAGAAAAATGACACGATTATTCATATTCTAATTCTTCCTATACCATACAAATATGCATGACTCAATTAGATTATGAAAAAACCTTTGTATTCCACAACAAAAAGTAAAAGTATTCATTGGAGATGACATCCAAATATGAACTAAGCAACATTATCCTAGGCTTTGAAATTGATGCCTACAACTTTGAGCCATGTGGAAATTCTATGAATTCCATGAAAGGCCCCTCTTTTTGCACAAATCATGTGACCCTTGAAAAAGGATTCTATAACATGTCCATTTTTATCCCCAACCCAAATTAAGGTTAGCACGATGCAGTTACTATGATGATGTGACTCCCATAGTAACATTATGGAAATGGGGTCTAAATTTTTCACTTCCTTTTTCCCTTTCAAAACTCAAAATGAATAATTCCATTATTTTTGTCTCGTCGAGACGATTTTAGTGATATAAAATTTGGATTTCGAATCATGACCTTTTATAGCCTTATTAGTGGAAAAATATCATCTCTCTTTTCCTACCACGCGGCACCCACATGGTCCCCGTGTGGCATGCCTTGTTTCCTTACTCTTTATATATATATATATATATATATATACCCGATCAAATTGAATCATACCCTTATAACCACCACAAAGCCACTGTAGCCAAGATAGGGAGCCAAGTTGCAAATGGACCATTACCATCCTATGCGGCAGAGGGTATCATATATATATTGAATCATACCCTTAGAACCACCTCAAAGCCACCGTAGCCAAGACTGAGAACCATGTTCCAAATGGGTCAGTCCCAACCTATGCAGCCGAGGGTATTAGATATATATATATATATATATATATATATCTATACAACTTGAGTGGGCCTAATGGTTAAGAGAATGTGTTTCCTCCTAAGAGATCACAGGTTCAAAACCAGAGGGGGGTAGAGTATGTATGCCTTCGTAAACTTAGCAGTCAAATCATTGCGTAGAGGTGAGTTCCTTGTCCCACAAACAGGGGAGTGTCATACACCAATTTGGTGTCTAGCTTGGTCGTGACCTTAAAATTGGATAATAATGGATATATATATATATATATATATATATATATATATATATATATATATATATATATATATATATATATATATATATATATATATGAATTGAGGGGGATTATCTTTAGTATAACCACTAGCTTGATCATTTACTCCTATCCACTGAAGGCAACACAAACACACACACACACACATCGATGCGACCCCACTTGATTAGCCCTCAACAATTACCATTATCCACTCACATAATATGACCAAAATTAATACCTTGGTGCCCAACCCTTCAATTCTTGTGAAATCCTTCTATTTGTCACGGTATGTTAGCTCTTTTCATTGGTTTCATCAAACAATCATGCCATCCCCACATCATTTCCATATACATGGCACCTCGGTGTGGATTAGTGCTAACTATTACATCACCAATGCACAAAGGGATACCACCAGGTAATAGGCTTTGGGATGGGAAATTTCCCATTAATTACAGTTCCAATTCTCCATGTATGTGGACATCGCCTCAGTCCTTTCAATATTGCACACATCTTTCCACGTGGTTCATTTTGTTCTCTCATCGTCTGAGGTGGAGGCTCCAATATACCTACGGGGGATTCATTGGGGTAATAATACCATATCACATGGGTTCATATTGAGGGATATATATTGAGGAAAAAATGACATAATATATTGATGATATAATAGGGGGTAAAGGGTTTTTATATTGGCCAACATAAAAAATGGAGCTCAAAGTTAATGGAAAAAGTATAAAGGGGTATATAAAATGTTAATGAAAAATGTATACCTCAAATATCTAGTGAAGATAGGGGATTTTTAAATTGGGGAGGTGTATTAGGTTTATATTGGTAAGGATTTAAATAATGTGATTTTTAGAGGTATTTTCCAATATTTAGTAAAATTAGGGTTATTATTTAGTATGCCACAAATGCACGTGATATGTTAGAGGTTCATTGAATGAAGCCCCTATAAATATACCCGATCTCCTCCACGTTGAAATGGTCCTTATCATATTGCCGCTTGTAAGGACTCTGGACACCACATATCTCCACAATGGTATGATATTGTCCACTTTGGGCCTAAGCCCTCATGGATTTGTTTTTGGGCTTTACCCCAAAAGGCCTCATACCAATGGAGATATGTGTCCATCCTTATATACCCATGATCCTTCCCACTTCTAGTTAATGTGGGACTTTGGTCGTATACCCAACAATCCTCCCCTGGAACAAAGGACCATCGAGCCTCCCCTCAAATGATTATCCATCCGTCCACTCTCTACCTCCGCTCTAATGTGTTGGAAGCACACACCTTACATAGAAGCACCACCTGTTTCGAGAGCTTGCTCTAATCAAGCTCATCCACGAATCCCATTGTGATATTACCGGGGCTCACCACCTTTGTTCGGCATTCTGAGGATCCATCCATTTGGCTAACTTCATAACCTGGCTCTGATACCACTTGTAAGGACTCTGGACACCACATATCTCCACAATGGTATGATATTGTCCACTTTGGGCCTAAGCCCTCATGAATTTGTTTTTGGTCTTTACCCTAAAAGGCCTCATACCAACAGAGATATTTGTCCATCCTTATATACCCATGATCCTTCCCACTTCTAGTTAATGTGGGACTTTGGTCGTATACCCAACACCGCTCCCCTTCAATTGTTCCACCTTTGAATTTCTGGGGATGGGACTTATGGGACATGTCACCTTGACACTCTCCTTGACAATACACTTAAACCTCTGGGGAGAATGATCTTTGAAAGGTTTATTCGAGACAAATTTGCCTATGTTTTTCCTAGCTACCATTAAGTGAAGGGATTTTGTCGATGCTTAAGAAAACAAGTGTAATTTCACCAGTGTGACCAACCTCAACTCTATTAAATATTTTAACACAGGGTTTTTATGATGGCTATTAAATAAACGTGGCACCCCTCTCTCTAGATTTGAGGTTTAAAAAAAAACCAACATGACACAATGCTTCCACAACATTTTTATATATATGTGCATATAAAAATGGAGCACTATGATAGCAAAAGACTGGTTTGGCCATAAATTAATTCACACCACACCACATTATAAATCTCCTATTCTTGCATGTGAATATATCTATATATTTGTATATAGGCACTTCTACAATTATGTGCTTATTCTCCCTGTTGTATACAACCATTATTATAATACTTCCTTGTGTTTTTACATTCATTGCAATGAGGTCCATCCACCTTTGGATATTAGCCATATTGATTAATTTAATCATCGCTTGAAGGATTTACATAGGTCTTCCCCCTCACACCCTCTGTGTTGAAAGTTTTTATTGTTTTAGCTCAACAAATAAGCTTAAGAATTAAGCAAATTTACATAATTTATTATACCTTTGCTAGTGTTTTACCACACTAACAATGTTCATGTGATCACTCTATGCATTTAGTACTAATGTAAATTTATGTCTCCTTGCATACAAAGTGTTAATGCAAAACCATTGACACAGGGAGCTATTTATTCACATTCCTATGTGGAGAATCATCAAATATTTATTCCCACAATCACATGATAAACATGAATCATTCATACAATTAATACATGATTAGCTTAATAGTCCAAACATAAATTTCATGACACAAGAGCCATATGAAGAAACTTATCTTGGATTGAAACTGTAGATGTGAAAGTAAGTCTAAGAAAATAACTCTCCACCCAAACATAGACAACTTATAACCACTATTACTTGTATTTTTCACCCCTGATCTAGATTCCATAGCTTGAGGACGAGTGCTTTCTGGAAAATAATTGAATCTCTAGCTGAAACAGGGTTTCCCAAAGCCACATTGCCTTCACCCACCAGCTATTCTAATAGTTAATTCACTAATGAACCTTCACTTATATGAAACCAATTCCAATAGTACGTTTTAACTAATGTCATAGTTGGAACAGGGCATCCCAAGGCGACATCTCCTTCACCCTTCAGTTATCTAAACATATTACAACATCAAAATGTCATAGAAGAGATCATAGCACAAAGAGTGCAACCCAACTTCATAATAGTTCCCTCTTAAACACAAGGCTCATTAGTTGGCTAAGATACCAAGGAGTACAAGGGTCATCATTCCGTTGGTGGAATCAATCACTAGCGCTATTCATCCCCAAAAGCCCCAAGATTCCCTTTTCTCCTCGCAAGTAGGTTCATCAATCCACCAAGCTTCCCATTGGGTTCTTTGTTCTCAAGACTAGCCACTTCTCTATGAGATTTTTGAACTAGCAAGACTTTGAGAGGGTTCTTCAGCCGAATTTTCTTCCACTACTTTTGCAAGCAAGAGTCTTCCCTAGATCTTGTTCTTCCCCACTCCCCCTATGTGCATGGATGTGAAAGAGGAAAACCATGTGAATGGAGGTTTTTCCAACTTACCAAACATCCCTCCTTTTCCATGTTTCCATGCAGTCCATCCCTTGGACAATGTAACCCATTCCCAACCTAAATACTTTGTCCTTTATTGCTTGCTATTAGAGGCTAAGGAAACATGGGCATGCCATTTTTCTACTTTGTTAAAATTATTACATAGTCAACCCATTAAGACCATTTCAACCAAGAAGGATTATAATTTAGAACACAATTTCCCTCAAACAATCTCCTTCCTCAAGCAATGGAATCCATGTCCCTTTCTTAGCCATTTAAATAATTACAATTCATTTCCGAAGGAGTAATATTAACCAGGGGGGTTTCATAGTCCCCTCACCCTTGGGGCGAACACCATCCTCTATGTTTAATGGCCATATACAATAAAACATGCTTTAGATCAAGAATTGTTGATTATGGAGCTCTATATACACAACTCATTTCATATTTTACAACACATTTAAATGCATAGTCGCTTACCCAACCACTTTTGCAGTCTTTGGTACTTCTGAGTTTCTCGATACAACTTGGATTTGTTCCTTTTATTTGGAGTGTTTATTCCTCCAATATCCAACATTACTATCCTTGGGCTTCTTGTTCCTTCAACAAATAGTTCCTGACTCATTGTTTCTATGAACACTGTCAATGTCATTCTCATTCCAATCAACTATGCTCATGACCAAAACCATTTTATTTCATGGCCTTCGCTTCATTTATTCCTAGTCCCTTAGGAAATATGATCACCCATTTTTTTGTAGTCACACACCTTCGAAGTGCAAGCATCCCCTCCTTTACATCCAAATCCCTTGGGAAATCCATTCCTTAGCAAGGTTTCCTTGTATCAAAAGAGTCTCATAACTGAGGCAAGTTCCTACCTCAACACCTTTGTACTGCTCATGGCATGTGTCATGAGAGTCAATGGACATTATTGGGTACTAGTGTCCCAGAATGACCCTATTCCCGAAATATTTTAATTAGTGTGTGACTGTGCACTCTAATATCTCCAAGCTACTATCATTCACCTTAAATCATATCCATTCACCCAACCAAGAAATTTCCATGATTTCCTAGATCATGACACATAATTCTCCATCATAATCATCATAAGGAATTGTAATAATTTAAATCATACCTCCTTAGCATCTTCTCCATGAAATGAAACTTGTGATTTTATTTTGCATCCTATCATGGAAAACCATGTTAGGTCATAAACCAAACTGTCATAGATCACATATCAATTTATGTTCATAATTTATAAATTCATGAATCAAATGGAATACTGATATATTTTAATTTCACTTTGCTTCTTTCATTACACACACTGGATCAGTTTTTCAACTAGTAAATATCTAGTGGCCTCTTCCTTTCCTATACACACAATGGATCGATTTCCAAACCTAGAATGCACCCATTTCCTTCTCTTCTATTTGATAGTCATAGTGGATTGATTTTCAAATCCAACAAGCACCTAGTGTATTATCTTCTCTTTGACCACATACACACATTCGATGAATTTCCAAACCTGACAAGCACACAGTTCTTTAAAATCGATTTCAAATTTACTAAGTGGTTCATCAACCCCAAGGTGAGAACTTAGTAACAAATACATATATAAGCCCAATCACTACCTCGTAAATATGGGCACTACCAAAACAGGTAGTCTTGTGTCGAAAAAAATAAAGGTGCATTCCACACCTTCATAAGCCCAAGTAACCCCCATTCCAGGTAGTCTACATGTCCTAATCAACACGGGCCCAGATAGTCCCATACTTGTCTTTACTAACCAAATTACACAACACATGAACCCAGAAAGTCCCATACATGCTTGTCCCAAACACATAACATAACATATGCATGTATACATAATGTACAATAAAGTATATACACATACACACATGATACAACATAACACATACACAATACAAATGACATAATATGATATGTACACATTAGTGTTGAAAATATAGAGTCCACACCAACTCCATCCACAGACACCAAACAATACTGCCTCTAGTGTCTTTCCCACTCTTCACTATATGCATTCCAATTCCAAATCCAAAATTTGTTGTCTATCCATGTTTGTCACAACATGTTGCAGATCATACTATTTTCCTTCTATTGATATATCCTTCAACATCCATCGATCATAATACAAACATGAAAAAAATATAAGAATTATATCCACATGATATTAAAGTCATAATCATCTAGGAATACTCTTTTCCCAATTGATTCCTATTATAACCAGCAATCATATACATGACATCCATTCACATGTTAAATGCATAAGAATGATTAATCATTCTTTCACAAGAATGATCCAAAAAATAACTTGTCAACCACAATGGAATTTATATATGTATATAATCATTGATATGATCATGAACATATCACAGATTCACAAATATAAATTGGGTTAAGGTCACAAGGACCTCCTTTGAGACATTCTCATGACTACCATATCACTATCCATTGTCCCATGGACCAACCAACCACTTAGCTAGCAACACATGTTAAATCAAGTCAATTAGAACCAAGGTTTATAAAACTTAATTTGATGCAAATATGTATGAAATTTTGACAACAGTTGCTTGCGGCCAAAGAATACTATTTTTTTTTTAGAATTATTCCTTTTACCCTTTGAATTGTTGTTAACACCGATGATCTTATTTGTTATTATAACTAACGCTATTTACACATTCAAATTCCAGCCATGTATATTTCCTCATTTACGCCTATTGTCATTTCAGGAGTAATGTTTCAAGGTATACCATCAATGGTCTTTTTCTGGCCCATCTTTCCACCACCAACATGTTCTTGTTCATGCCAACCATGCACTGTCCCTTCTTAACCTTTCTCATTTCATTTACAATCATGGCTTATGCATAGGCATATTTTGATTTGTATTGTTTTATTTGGTTCTCCTTGACCCTCTACAAGAGTCCCTTATGGCTTCTTTCCACCCCAACAAACTTGCCGCAAGGTCCCAAAGCATAAAATTGAAAAGAAATATGAAATTGAAGACAATTTCAAGAGGGAACAAAATAAAACATTGTAAAAACGAAATCCACAACAATAATCATGAAAGAAAACAACAAACAAAATAGCATGGCCATGTGCAATTGTATAATCAAATGATATTAATCCATGGAATCGATAAAATAAAAACCACAACACATAAAGATAAAAATACAAAAATCCCCATAAGTCTAGAGTTCATGGTGCTTTCAACCATAATATAAGTGCGTATACACACACACACACACAGATATATATGTATATATATATATATATATATATATATATATATATATATATATATATATATATATATATATATCCATGTACCATGTACGAAAATTAGTTGAACACTTCTTAACAAGGTTCACTAACATTGAAATCTTACATTTCCCCAATAGTTCACAAGGGATACTTTCATCACATATGTATATATATCATTTATGTATATAATATGTCACTCACGGAGGATATGGCATGACACCTATAATACTATCCTTTCTCCTGGCATCTCGCATTGTACGAAAATTAGTTGAACACTTCTTAACAAGGTTCACTAACATTGAAATCTTACATTTCCCCAATAGTTCACAAGGGATACTTTCATCACACATATGTATATATATCAAGGAGCTTTAGGGAATGCAATCTCCTTCTTGGCATCTCGCATTGCTAATTCATGTCCTTGTGACTCACGGAGGATATTTTCCTTCTTTCTATGCTTGCATGGACAATCCATTCTCAGACACTTTTTTCTATAATACCAACAAGGAAATATCCTCTTCTCCTTTTCACCCTCATGGGGTGTCTTCAAATTAGGGGAATTTTTAGGTCCAAAATGGACCTTCTAAGGAAATAATAAAATAATAGGTAAACCAATAAAATAAGATTTATGAATTTGCAATTCACTTTTCGCACCACAATCCATGTAACCATGGTTAAAATCAATTGAAAATTGTACCAAAATAAAATTAATAAAAAAATTGTATTAATGTGACTATAAATAAAAGCGAGCTTTTCAAGAAAAATCCATTATCATTGAACAACCAATGCATTTTTCCTTTTTGCTTAAATAACTTAAAATAAATTATAAATATAAATTTGTAAATTCTTAATTATATAATATACTATTAATTAAAATTTATACTATCTAAATTATACAATTAAATTATATAATAACATGTAATTAAGATAGTATATAAAAATAAGATACTATATTAATTTTATATTACATATTGAATTGATTTGATTTATAACATAAGAAGAAATAATATATAATATAAAAATGAATATAATATATATTTTATAACATTTAGATTATTTTTCATAATATTATATAAATAATATATAATATTAATATAATCATAATGAAATGAATTGAGTTGTATTTAAAAATAAAGAAAAAATTATTGAAATAGATTCAATTTATATTTATGGGTAGGTATAATACAAGATTTATATACATTGAAATTTTAGACTTTTTTTGCCCCAAGCTTTGTTGAACCTAAGCTGGGGAAAACTTCAATGTTGAATAAAAGGATGATCTTCTGAAAAGATGAATTATACTTCTAGGAATGTGCAACAGCCAACCGATTTTGTATGGCTCATGGAATGATTTATTCCCACCACAATTGGCTCCAATCCTCAACCTCTCCCCTTGAGATTTGAAAAAACCTATAAGAAATCTTAAGATCCTTACTACATGATTTTTTCCATGTAATGGCGGAAATTAAACTCCTAATGTTACATTTAAAATTTTTAAAGCCCATACCGCCAACAATAAAAATATTGAAGGGGGAAATGATGTTGTTTCTCCTTATGAACTCATACAATTGGCCTTATAATAAAAAACAACCACTATATACAGAATTGGATGCACTAGCCACTCTACTACCACTATCTATTTATCTTGAAACCAATACCTATCCATTAGACATACTCACTTTCTTTGGTAAAATTAAGTTTCATTCCTCCATGTAATTGAAAATACTACAAATTTTATTACTGTTATTATTCAACATGAAACCAATATCTATCACTATAACGAAAAAGGACATTTGTGAGGGTTGAAAAATGTCACCATAAGCTCCTTTGTGATGGTCAAAAGAGCTTCCTTTACCAAAAGCTAAACACCACCAAAGGTGGCATCACCAAAAGTATAGGTGTTGTGGTGACATTCAAGGTCCATCACTAATAATGATTTGTAATGACATATAGTGATTGCCACCATTTCATGTGAAAAATGGTGATGAACTTTAACCTTTGTCACCAAAGGCGGTGTCGCCAAAAGTATAGGTGTTGTAGTGGCATTCAAGGTTCGTCGTGAATAATGATTATAATGACGAATAGTGATCGTCACCATTTCATATGAATAACAATGATTTATTGTGGTGGACCTCTCATGGCCATTGTCACATACCCATAAGTAAAACCTTTAATATTTTTTTTTTATTTAACTATATAAAAATACATTGCATTAGTCCTTCAACATATAAACCAAGATTTACTTATTTATCTATATGATAATACCATTGGATCAACCTTTAAACATATAAACAAAAGGATTATCAATACACGCCACTTATTTAATTTTTGAACCTTTGTAGTACAAAGACATAGATATAAGATCTATCGTATTATTTACTAAGGTTCGGCAATGATATACAGGTCACCTCACACCAGTTTAACTATTCCTTAAGTCACATGACTCAGTCCAAATATTTAATTAAATTGTTCGGTATCTATTCAGTGATTAATGTAATTCTTTAATTTTTGGGCGACTGACTATCCCTAGGGCTGTAGACCCACAACCTCTAGAGATTTTGCCATGGATTCTAGCTGGTTCTTCCTATGCGGGTAAGAGTGCAGCATCGATGGTGCTTCGAAAATTTCCAAATCGGAAGATGGATAAGTTTTCCCACCGATCTAAACTCTGTAAGGATGTGGAAACTGGTCCTTTGGTACATTTTCAATATGCAGGTTCGGTCTCTGGTTCTCTATGGAATTATTTCTACATTTATGGATTCCGCTTTGTGTTTTCCCTTCCTTATAAAGCATTCTCACTATTGGGTTGAAATCTTTCCATTAGAATTGAGATCCTTCCTCTTTTTCATAGTTTACCTCCCAAGACTATCTTTACATCCAGGTGCAGTTCTGCTGTGTCTTTTGTATGGGCAGGTATATACTCCTGTAACTTCAATTTCTGTATTGATGACTCTTGGTTTATTTTCTTAAAATTCTTCGTTGAATCTAATCCATTTCTTGGTGCTTATGTGTTATGTTTGTTATGCCCAGGTGTCGAAGCATTTGGAAATCTCTACTCCTTTTGCTAAAATCCTTATTCCTCAGCAATACTTCACCGAGTATGCGTGAGGGATTTTTGTTTAATAAAAAAATGGGGATTTCGTGGCTTCTTTTCCTTTGATAATTGAATGTGCCGATTCTGAAATGGATTAGTGGTTCTAATACCGTGTTTGTATTTTTTTTAAGTCTCAGAGCTATTAATTCGATTTTAGACTCTGTGGGTTTTGAGTGTTTAAGATGAAACCCTCGATTTAAGATGAAACCCTCGCTTCAGGGTTATTCTTTGTATTTGTCCATTCTTTGGATCTAAACTAAAGGTGTTTCAATTTTGAATACATAATAATTATTGCAGATTTTGGTTATGTTCTTTATGTGTATTTCTCTAGTTTCGAAATGTGGCACTGTAATTTTCCATTAACTTACAGCACATTGTATATGGTATTTACTTGGTTACTGTTTAGTGGCATATCTTTCTTTTTCTTTCTGGGTTGGAAACGTTCTTTCTTGGTTATATCCTTTAGCTAAATTTAGTTCTAGCTTTGCCCCTTGGAGTTAAGTTGGTACTAGAAAACCCTCCATCCTATCTTTCTCTCGTATAGGATTAGTTACCTTCTTATTCTGGTAACGAGGTAGAACCCTTGATCCCTCATCTAACTTCCAATGTTGGTTCTAATCAACAACTATGGTTATAGTAACATTTACTTGCGTTCTTCCTAACTTGAAAATTACGCACAGTCCATTACTCATCTCCTACCTCTATGAATTTAACAGCAGATAGTTTCATCTATTTACAGGTTCATCATCATTATCTTAATTACGGTCTCTATAAATTTATCAGTAAATGATTTCATTATTCTATGGCTTTATTGTGTTTATGAGTTAACAATAAATAATCTTGTTATTCTACAGGTTTACTGTCTTTATGGGTTAACAGTAGATAATTTCATTATTTCACAGGTTTACTGTCTTTATGAATTAACAATAGATAATATCGTTATTCTACAGGTTTTTTGTCTTTATGAGTTAACAGTAAATGATTTCGTTCTTCTACAGGTTTACTATCTTTATGAGTTAACAGTAAATAATTTCGTTATTCTACAGATTTACTATCTTTATGAATTAACAGTAGATAATTTCATCACCTACAGGTTCACTCACAAACCCTTCTTAATAAATGGGTTCATATTTTCATTACTGAGTCTATATTTTCATAGTAATTAATTTACTTAGAAAGAAAAAAATATCCATCATAATCAGAAGATAAATCCTATGGCTAAATAGCTAGGATTTCCAGATTATACTTATCTGTCTTGCTTATATTCCAGTTGAACTGGATTTTAATTATTTGTTTGTCTTGCCTCCCAACATTGAGACCTATGTTGTATCACTTAAGTGTCCCCCTGAGCTACCCCTCATAGGGCATTCTCCTCAAGAACTTCTATCTTGAACAATAGTAGCTATTTGGTCTTAACCTGACTTAGCTACTTTGGCACTGTTTTCCCTTCCAACAAAATTAATCTATTCCTCTTTTTTCTTCCGTAGATCTTAGATGCATCCATCCTCTTGATCCCTTCCTTGGAGTAAACTCTTCAAGGAAGTGGTTAGGGTTGGGTAACCACCCAACCTAACTGTTTGAGAAATAAAACTGTCACCATTTAGACAATTCATTCTCATTTAACTTTAATAAAAAATCACTGCCATCATCCTAGCATTCCACTTTTAATGCATTTAAATCAAGATTAACTAATTATAAAAACTTAATCAATATTCAGTTTGTTTTAAATGCAGTAAATAAATATTTACATTTACGGGGGACATCACATCTACCCCCCCTAAGATTGAACATCGTCTCGATGTTCCTCTATTGGAAATAATTTCGAAAAAATCTCCCTCATAGTCTGTTCATCTTCCCATGTAGCCTCCTCTGGCCCAAAATGCTACCACTATACTTTAACCTGGGTGATAGCTCATCTCCACGACATTACTTCTCTCCGATCGAGTATACCCATTGGTTTGACCAGGAACTTGCCTTCTAGTTCGACTTGTATGCGAAAATAAAAATTTAGTCAATTTCATGGAATCGAAACATAAATCAGCTATATGATCTTTATGTACACATATATTTATATAAGATAGACCTATGAGAGTTCAAATCCTTTGAATCACCTATATATCCTGCTAATTTATTATGTGTTTGGGGTCATATATATATTTCTTTAATACTAAAACATGAAAGGCATTGTGCACACGAATATGGCCGGGTAAGGCAAGTTGATAAGACACTAGCCTAGTTCAAGCTAACATTTGAGAAGGACCGCAAAATCGAGGTGCCAATTTGGCCAATCCATTCCATTGTAGTGTTCTTTTCTTGGTTCGCACATGAACATAAACATGATATCCTACCTAGAATTCCCGAAAACGTCTTTTCCGATTAGCGTAATTCTTTTGTTGGTCTTGAGCAGCCTTTATATTAGTTAGTACTTATTTGACCATTTCCTCCATTTCTGCTAGCATATCAGGCCCTAGCATTAACTTATCTTCTGGGCCACCCGAATTTGAGGGAGTCCTACATTTACGTCCGTACAACACTTCAAAAGGGCTCATTTGTAAAGAAGTGTGATAACTGTTGTTATATGCAAACTCTACTAGATGCAAATACTCTTCCCACTTAGATGGTTGTTGCATTACATAAGCTTAAAGAATATCCTCCACTACTTGGTTAACTCTTTCAATTTGCCTATCCATCTGAGGGTGGTAGGCAGTACTAAAATTTAACTGAGTTCCGAGTCCTTCACACAATTCTTTCAAGAAGGCACATGCAAATTTTACATCACAGTTCGAGATTATATTTTTTGGTATGCCGTGCAACTTAAAAGAAGTTTCCATAAATATGTTGGTGATTTGTACTGCCTTATAGGTAGATTACATAGGTATGAAGTGAGCGGATTTACTCAGCTTATCAACTACTATCATTATTGAATCATTCTATTTTTTTGACTTGGGCAACCCTGTTATAGAATCGATAGAAATAACTTCCCATTTCCATTCCAGAATAGGTAATGGGTGTATCAACCCAGCTGGGTGATGATGTTCTGTTTTTACTTGTTTTCATTCCAAACAGCGTGTCAAATATTCATCCACCTCCTTCTTCATACCGGGCTAGAAATAGTCTTTTATGAGTGCAGTAGTCATTTTCTAATAACCAAGATGGTGGGCATAAGGAACTTTATGATACTCATCTGAAATTAAACTCTTAGTAGCCTTTTGTTTAGGTACATACATCCTTCCTCTATATATCAATATTCCATACTGATTTACTTCATACCCCTGCTGTTGTTCTTTGTTGTTCAGAGCTTTAGCTTGTTGCCATAACAACTGATATTCCAGATCCTACATTGCTTTCTCATTGGTTTGATCCTTGAATGTGTTTTGTACTTCACTGAATGATACTTCATACAAAAAGTTGACTTTCCTACTTAGAGCATCCGTGACACGGTTCTCTTTTCCTTTTAAGTGCTTAATTTCAAAGTCTAACTTGCTTAGGAAATCAACATAACGAGTTTTCCTAGCATTTAAAGTGGGTTGTTTAAAATAGTTAGTTGAACTATGATGGTCAATCATTAACAAAAATTTCTTACCCATCAGGTAATGTCACCACATTTTTAATGCATGGATAACTATTGTCACCTCCAAATCATAGGCTGGATATCTTTTCTCATGCTCCTTAAGCTTCGTAGGCTTGTAACCAATGACCTTGCCTTCCTGCATTAATATGCCACCTACACCTTCCTTGCTAGCATCCATACAAACTACATAATCTTTATTTGGATCAACGATACTTAAAATGGGCGTAGTGGTGAGTAAATTTTTAAGCCAATCAAAATTATTTTGGCACTCTTTGCTCCACTTAAAATCCCTTCCTTTCTTTTGTAGCGAAGTGATAGGATAGGCTACCCTAGAAAACCCTACAATGAATCGCCTGTAATATCTAGCTAAACCCATAAACGACCTTATATCAGCCACATCTTTTGGTATAGACCACTCCATTATGGTATTTATCTTTTCTGGGTCCACGGCTATTCCAACCTTAGTAATGACATGGCCAAGACATTAAATTTGTTCTTTGAAGAAATCACATTTGTTGTACTTGGCATAGAACTAGTGTTCCCTTAAAACTTTCAGGACAATATGGAGGTTTTCTTTATGCTCTTCCACCGTCCGAGAGTAAATTAGTATATCATCAATAAAAATGAACACAAATTTATCCAAATATTGATGAAATATAATGTTCATAAGGCACATGAAAGTTGCTGGTGCATTGGTTAACCCAAAAGGAAGCACAACAAACTCATAATGCCCATAGCAAGTGCTGAAGGCATTTTTTTTATGTCATCTTCCTTGATTCTGATTTGATGATAACCTGAGCGAAGGTCGATATTTGAAAACATGGTTGCTTCCTCCACTTGATCAAACAATTTGTCTATATGAGGTAGGGGATACTTGTTTTTGATGGCTAATTTATTTAGTTGGCGGTAATCCATACACATTTGTAGGGTTCCATCCTTCTTTTTAATAAAAAGTATCGGGGCTCCCCAAGGTGATACACTTGGTTGGATATATTTTTTTGTCAAGTAGTTCTTGTAGCTACATCTTTAGTTCCGTTAACTTTGGTATGCTCATGCAATAAGGGGCTCGAGATACCATAGCAACCCTTGGTATTAATTCAATGGTAAAATCTATATCCATTTTTGGTGGAAGTCCTAGAATTTCTTTAGGAAATACATCCGGAAAATTATGCACCACTGATATTTTTCTAAGGCAACAAACTTCTCTTTTGAATTAATATATCGTACTTGTATTTCATAAATCTGGCATCCTTTCCAGATACATTTGGCCAATTGGGAGGTTGTCACTGCTCTCAGCTTTAAGGGCATTATTATTCCTTGAATTTCCTGTGTCTTTCCTTCCTCATCCATATAGTTAATAGTTTTTATTTTAGAGTTAATGAGTGACCATTTTTTTTCCAACAAGTCCATGCCGATTAAAATATCATACGATCCTAAGGGCAGCACATTCAAGTTTTCCATAATAGACTGACCTGCTATATATAGGGGACAATTGCTGACCTTGGCCAACACTTTTCTCTTGGCTCCCGTAGCCAATTGCACTAACCATGGATTTTTAAACTTAACATCTCGCAAACATCATTGTTCTACTATCTTGGGACTAATGTAACTCAAGGTAGCTTCGGGATCAATTAAAATAGACACAGTTTGGTTGAAGATTTTACCTTCAAACTCTATCATGGTCAGCTGGTACTTTGCTTGATGGTCTTCAAGAGAAGCATTGATTTTAGGCATGCTTCTTGCCACTTCTCCCACTATTGATGCTTCTTCAATCTGTGCCACCTGATTGGTTCCCCTGTGGTGTGGACAATTTTTATGAGTTAATAGTAAATATTCTCGTTACTCTACAGGTTTACTGTCTTTTTAACATAATGGGGTCCTCTACATCCCCAACACTGTATCGGTGTTCTAGCTACCATATCCACTTCAACCCTCACTGATGGTTCATTTTCTTAGTCTCACTAGGAATTTTGAACCTAAATTGATTCCTATTCAAGTTTCTATTTTCTTGCCCTCTAGGGGGTTTATTGACCATAAACTTATTTCCTTTACTGCTAGAGGAAAATTTACTCCCTTTATTGTCATTCCATCTCTTACTTGATAAAGCTGAAGGTCGAGTGTTGATCTCTGATTTTGGTTTACTGTCTTTATGAGTTAACAGTAAATAATCTCGTTACTCTACAGGTTTACTGTCTTTATGAGTTAACAGTAAATAATTTCATTATTTCACAGGTTTACTGTCTTTATGAATTAACAATAGATAATATCGTTATTCTACAGGTTTTTTTGTCTTTATGAGTTAACAGTAAATGATTTCGTTCTTCTACAGGTTTACTATCTTTATGAGTTAACAGTAAATAATTTCGTTATTCTACAGATTTACTGTCTTTATGAATTATCAGTAAATAATTTCATAACCTACTGGTTCACTCACAAACCCTTCTTAATAAATGGGTTCATATTTTCATTACTGAGTCTATATTTTCATAGTAATTAATTTACTTAGAAAGAAAAAAATATCCATCATAATCAGAAGATAAATCCTATGGCTAAATAGCTAGGATTTCCAGATTATACTTATCTGTCTCGCTTATATTCCAGTTGAACTGGATTTTAATTCTTTTTTTGTCTTGCCTCCCAACATTGAGACCTATGTTGTATCACTTAAGTGTCCCCCTGAGCTACCCCTCATAGGGCATTCTCCTCAAGAACTTCTGTCTTGAATGATAGTAGCTATTTGGTCTTAACTTGACTTAGCTACTTTGGCACTGTTTTCCCTTCCAGCAAAATTAATCTATTCCTCTTTTTTCTTCCGTAGATCTTAGATGCATCCATCCTCTTGATCCCTTCCTTGAAATAAACTCTTCAAGGAAGTGGTTAGGGTTGGGTAACCACCCAACCTAATTGTTTTAGAAATAAAACTGTCACCCTTTAGACAATTCATTCTCATTTAACTTTAATAAAAAATCACTGCCATCATCCTAGCATTCCACTTTTAATGCATTTAAATCAAGATTAACTAATTATAAAAACTTAATCAATATTCAGTTTGTTTTAAATGCAGTAAATAAATATTTACATTTACGGGGGACATCACATCTACCCGCCCTAAGATTGAACATCGTCCCGATGTTCCTCTATTGGAAATAATTTTGAAAAAATCTCCCTCATAGTCTGTTCATCTTCCCATGTAGCCTCCTCTGGCCCAAAATTCTACCACTATACTTTAACCTGGGTGATAGCTCGTCTCCACGACATTAGTTCTCTCTGATCGAGTATACCCATTGGTTTGACCAGGAACTCGCCTTCTAGTTCGACTTGTATGCGAAAATAAAAATTTAGTCAATTTCATGGAATCGAAACATAAATCAGCTATATGATCTTTATGTATACATATATTTATATAAGATAGACCTATGAGAGTTCAACTCCTTTGACTCACCTATATATCCTGCTAATTTATTATGTGTTTGGGGTCATATATATATTTCTTTAATACTAAAACATGAAAGACATTGTGCACGCGAATATGGCCGGGTAAGTGTTGGAAATAATACTGAGAGGGGGGGTGAATCAGTATTATCTAATTCTTTTAAACAATCTTCCTTATTTGTTCTTTGAATTATTTTTGCATGTCAGTACCATAAAATAATGAGCATGAACAAGGAAAAACAGATAGCCACACCAAAGAACACAAGATGTAAGGTGGAAACCCAATGTGGGTGAAAACCACCTGCTGCAATATGTCTCTATCTTCTTTCAACTTAGAAACTTCTTTTACAATGGTTTTGTACTGGTGCAGTCCTTTACCAGTATGCAGGCTGCAACCTGCAGAGAGCTACAACTCTCTCTCTCTTGTTTTCCAGTCTGTCCTGGAAGGGAGCTACAACCCCCTACTTCTTTTCATAAAGCATCAATTAAACATCAAGTACATGAAAGTTACATTTCACTACAGTTATCAGATCAGCAATAACAGAACTAACCCAGAACACCTTATCAACAGAAAAATTCAATCAACAGAACTTTTTAAGACAGGTACGCAGTTTTGCCTTCTGTGGCCTGCGTTGCTACGCAGTTCACCTTCTGCTTTCCTGCGTCTACCCGCAGAGATCCTTCTGCCACACTGCGTGCCCACGCACTGTTCCTTGAACTGCGCTACGTACTGTTACTGCAGGGACGCACCCAAGGACACTATCGCGCCGCGTACTGTTACTGCAGGGACGCACCCAAAGGCATTATCGCGCCACGTACTTTTACTATGCAGACGCACCTGAACCTCAGTCGCTCTGCGTACCAACGCAGCTCTTCTTCTTCTGCTCTGCGTACCGACGCAGGTATCTTTCTTCTGCTCTGCGTACCGACGCAGATCTCCTGTTTCTGCATTGCGTCCCGACGCAGATCTCCTGTTTCTGCACTGCGTACCCACGCAGCTCTTCTGTTAAACACCTGCGTCCTTCTGATTAGGGCCGAATAGGCAGTCCACCAGAGTGGCACAGTTCCTCAGATCTGATCATGCGCTCGAGAGCTCACCCTTCACAGATTCGCCTTCAACTTCCCTTTCATATAGATCAAGCTTTTAAGACCATAACCCAATATTTCAGATCTAAAGATATTCAATTGCAAAAAGATGCTTAGCCAAGTGATCTCCTTTGCTTTATATAGGCAAGCTCCTCCTAAAATCTGATTTCCTGCGTACTTCTTTATTTTCAACAAAATGAGGGCCTTGCCATGGGAGTTGCCATCAAGTACAACATTTGTAACATATAGCCATACCAGAAACATAATGCCAACAATCTCCCCCTTTGGACTTGATGGCAACCTCACAAACCTCAGCTTCATTCTCCCCCTTTGACATCAAGGGCAAAGGGGTATGCTCCCCCTAAGAACATGCTCCCCCTGAATATGAACCCGATCTGCAACAAAGAACCATAATCCACCATGAAAGAGATAGAGACATATTGCAGCTATTTCCAAGATCTCCTTCTGACCATCCTCCATAATGCCAACAATGCATTATATGCTCCCCCTGAACCTGTACCATCAATCAAGAAAAGGTTCAACAATAAGATGATGCATCAACAACCCCCAGCTTTTGCCTGAGGTATTCAAAAGTGTCCCTGGGCAAGGGTTTGGTGAGAATATCAGCAACTTGTTCCTTAGAAGGAACATACTCCAACTTGACCTTCTGTTCAAGCACTTGTTCCCGGAGAAAATGATACTTGATTGGTATGTGCTTGGTTTTTGAATGCATAACAGGATTTTTTGAGATGCTGATTGCACTTGTGTTATCACATAAGATGGGGATAGGTGGTGTACAAGTGATTTGAAAATCCTGCAAAGTCTGCATCATCCAAAGGAGTTGAGTGCAACAAGATGCAGCAGCAACATATTCCACTTCAGCTGTAGACAAGGCAATCGAACTCTGTTTCTTGCTGAACCAAGATACCAATCTGGAACCCATAAAGAACGCACCACCACTAGTGCTTTTCCTGTCATCCACGCTTCCGGCCCAATCTGCATCTGTATAAGCATGAAGTGTAAGATCTGTATCTCTAGGATACCATAAGCCATAATTTTGAGTCCCTTGAAGATATTTGAAAATTCTCTTCACTGCCTGAAGATGAGTCTCCTTCGGATTTGCCTGAAATCTTCCAACTATTCCAACTGCATGCATGATGTCCGGTCGGGTACCTGTCAAATAAAGTAAACTTCCAATCATAGATCTGTAGGTTGGTTGATGTACTGCTGCAGATTCATCATTTGCACTGAGGCTACATCCTGTGACCATGGGTGTACATACTGGTTTTGCATCTTCCATACCATATTTCTTCAAAATCTGTTTGAGATACTTGGTTTGAGATAAAAAGATTCCTCCTTCCTTTTGTTGGATTTGCAAACCAAGGAAATATGTCAGTTCTCCTAACAAAGACATTTCAAATTCTTTCTGCATGACCGAGGCAAAGCTTTGACTCATAGCTTCTTCATTGCTCCCAAAAATAATGTCGTCTACATACACAACAAGTATTAGCAATTTGTCATTTTCAACTTTTATATAAAGATTGCTATCTACTGATCCTTTTGAAAAACCTTGTTGATGAAGATATTTGTCCAAACGGTAGTACCAAGCCCTTGGAGCTTGTTTGAGACCATAGAGAGCCTTTTTCAATCTGCATACAAGTTTTGGATCATTTCCAAGAATGAACCCATCTGGCTATTCAATGTATACTTCTTCTTCCAGGTCTCCATTTAGAAAGGCTGATTTTACGTCCATTTGAAATACTTTGAAGTTTTGAAAACTTGAGAGAGCAAGGAACATTCAGATGGCCTCAAGTCTTGCAACAGGAGCAAAGGTTTCTTCAAAGTCTATTCCTTCTTGTTGTGCATACCCTTTACAAACAAGTCTGGCTTTGTTTCTAATTACTTCTCCATTTTCATTCAATTTGTTTTTGAAGACCCATTTTGTTCCGATAACATTCTTATCCTTTGGTCTAGGAACCAGCTCCCAAGTGTTGTTCTTTTCGATTTGCTCAAGTTCTTCATCCATTGCTTTCACCCAACATTCATCTTTGCATGCTTCTTTCACATTTTGTGGTTCAGTAGAGGAGAGTAATGCCAAATAGCTTGAAGCTTCTGCGACTGTTCTTCTTGTTTGTACACCTGCTTCTTTCTGCCCCATAATCTGAGATTCTGGATGATTCTTCTGAACATATCTGGATGGAGTCTTTTCTTCTATTCTTGTTTGCTCTTCTGGTTCTTCTTGAGGTTCTTCTTCTTCATTATTCTGTTGTTGGGGGTAGCCTTCATCTTCTTCTTCATGATGTACTTGCCTAGGAATGTATCCCTTCTCATCAACCACTACATCAATGCTGTCAATAATTCTGCCAAGTCTTTTATTGTAGCATTTGTATGCTTTGCTATGTGGAGAGTAACCAAGAAGAATGCCTTCATCTGCTCTAGGTTCAAGTTTGCCAAGTTTCTCATCAGTATTCTTGATATAGCATTTGCTCCCAAAGATTTTGAAGTGCTTTACCGAAGGAGTCTTACCACTCCAGAGCTCATGAGGAGTTTGAGTGCTGTTCACCCGGACATTTGTTTTGTTGAGAATAACAACCGCAGCATGTGCAGCTTCACCCCAGAAAGTTGCGGGAGTTCCTGATTCATCAAGCATAGCACGAGCCATTTGTTGGACTGTTCTGTTCATTCTTTCCACAACTCCATTTTGCTGAGGAGTTCTAGCTGTAGAGAATTCTCTTCTTATCCCATGTTCTTCACAGAAATCGAAAAATTCATTTGAGGTAAACTCCCCACCTCTGTCGGATCTGAGGCACTTAATTTTGTGACCTGATTCATTTTCAACCAAGGCTTTGAAGGATTTGAATTTTTCGAATGCTTCATCTTTGTGCTTCATAAGCCCTAGCCAGACAAACCTGGAGAAATCGTCAATGAATAATATCAAGTATTCTTCTCCTCTAGGTGTTCTTTTCCTGAATGGACCGCATGTATCTGTATGAACTAACTCAAGAGGCATGCTAGCTGATCCTTCCTTCTCTGGAAAGTTAGTTCTGGTTTGTTTTCCAAACTGACATGATTTGCATATGGTGTTGTCAGGAATTTTGATATCTGGAAGATCACGAACTGCCTGATATTTGCATGCTTTCCTTATTTGTGAAAAGCTTAGATGCCCCAACCTCCGATGCCATAACCAGTGCTCATCATCCTTGCTCAGATAGCATTGTTGTTGTCCTTCTTCAAATATGTACAGATTATTTGGAGTTCTTTTGCCTTTGATCACTGTTTTACCTGTATCAAGATCACGAACAAGACATCCATTTGATCTGAATATAACCTCGATTCTTTGATCACACATCTGGCTGACACTTAGAAGATTATGCTTCAATCCATCAACATACAAAACATTTCCAGCCTTGACCTTTTCTTTTAACTGAGCAATGCCCTTTCCTTTTATAGTTGCAGGAGTATCATTTCCAAAAGAGACTTTCTTTCCCTTTTCTAGAGCAGAATAAGACTCGAGTTTTTCTTTATCACCTGTCATATGCTTCGAACATCCACTGTCAATATACCATAGATTTTCCTGTCCCTTTGCATAAAATGCTATCCCACATCTTTCTGTTTGAGGTTCCTTTATTCTCCATGTTTTGGTGCTTGAGGCTTGTTCCTTTTTCTGCTGAAACCTGCTCCTGCATTCAGAGTCTTCATGACCAAAGTTATTGCAAATAGAACATTCAACTTCATTTTCAAGAACTGAAAAGTTGTTATAGGTCCTTTTTGTAATCCTTGTCATACTTCTTTGCTTTTGAGCTTCCCTAGTCATGATCATTTTATATGCAACACATTGAGCTGCTTTGTGACCAAATTTATGGCAAGAAAAACATTGTCCATTGAAGAAACTTCTGCGGTTATTGAATCTACCAGCCAACTGATTGTAGTTTCTATTTTCATCTATTCTTGAACCAAATTGAGAAGATTTTACCTGTGGCTGGTTGTAGCTTTTGTTCACCCTTAAGATGGATTGCCCTTGATAGTTTCTGTTTGTAATTCGTTCCTGCTTTACCTGTTGATCTTCTTTGTTCTTTTGCTCATTTCTTCTTGCTGCATCAAGATAACTTTTTGAGGTGGATGCTTGAGAAGTTTCTCCATTATAGCCCAGACCTGTCTTGTTTAGAGGAGACCGCTGCACATTGATAATCTCATCCAAAGTTTCAGATCCTTTGACAAACTTGAGATTAATAGCTTTTGTTTTCTCAATCTCTTTTCTAAGACCAACAATTTCACCTTCTAATTTTTCAAGATGTTTTTCCTTTTCATCAATTTGAAATTGTAGAGTATCAATGATCATGTTCTTTTCTTCTATACATCTCTTGAGTCTAGTAATTTCATCATAAAGGTTATCCACATCTACAGCATCCATATAATCATCATCTTCAAATGCCATTAACAACTTATATTCATTACCTTGTTCATCTTCATCACTGTTTGATAGACCATCACTATCTTCATGAGTGTAGTAGCTTTTCTTATTTGCGTTCTGTTTCTTGTTCCATCTAGCAGGTTCCTTTCCTTTATCCTTATAAGGACATTTTGCAGCATAATGACCTACTCTTCCACAAGCAAAGCATTTAAAAGGTAACTTACCTCTGAACCTTCCAGAACCCCTTTGAAGATTTCTGACAAAATTTGATTCTTCTTCCTCTTCTTCTGGGACGTGGCTTGCTTCATAATAATCTCCTTTGCCTGATGCCTTGAAAGCAGCTTCTCTTCTGTCTGATGGACCTCCCTTTCTCATTTCATAAGAAGTTAGAATTCCATGTAGCTGAGACATAGTAAGAATTCGTAGATTTTCCTTTTCTTCTATTGCAGATACTTTAGATTCAAACTTTGGGGAGAGTGATCTTAGAACCTTTTCAACCACAATAGCCTCTTTTATTTCTTCACCCAAATTTTTCATACAATTAACAACCTCATCTACCCGAAGAAAATAGTTAGCCACACTTTCATCATTATACATTTTGAGAGTCTCATACTGAATTCTGAGAGTTTGAAGTTTAGCACGCTTTACCTGTTCATCTCCTTCATAGCTCGTGACAATTTTGTCCCATATCTCTTTTGCGGATTTATAGTGCATTACCTTCATGAATTCTGATTGAGATATACATCCTAATAGAGTACTGACTGCTTTTGCATTTGTTTCATACTTCTTTTTCTCGGCTGTATCTGTAGGAGTAGCTGAAGGAAAAGCATAGCCTGTCTCTACGATGTCCCAAACTTCTGTACCAAGAGATTGAAGATAGGCAGTAACTCTTACCTTCCAATAATTGAAGTTTGTCCCATCAAAAACTGGTGGCCTGATTGATGCTTCTCTCTCGTAGTTTCTCATGATGAACGATCTACCTTCAGGCGATCAAGCTTCTCTGAAGGACCTGCTCTGATAACAATTGTTGGAAATAACACTGAGAGGGGGGGTGAATCAGTATTATCTAATTCTTTTAAACAATCTTCCTTATTTGTTCTTTGAATTATTTTTGCATGTCAGTACCATAAAATAATGAGCATGAACAAGGAAAAACAGATAGCCACACCAAAGAACACAAGATGTAAGGTGGAAACCCAATGTGGGTGAAAACCACCTGCTGCAATATGTCTCTATCTTCTTTCAACTTAGAAACTTCTTTTACAATGGTTTTGTACTAGTGCAGTCCTTTACCAGTACGCAGGCTGCAACCTGCAGAGAGCTACAACTCTCTCTCTCTTGTTTTCTAGTCTCTCCTGGAAGGGAGCTACAACCCCCTACTTCTTTTCATAAAGCATCAATTAAACATCAAGTACATGAAAGTTACAGTTCACTATAGTTATCAGATCAGTAATAACAGAACTAACCCAGAACACCTTATCAACAGAAAAATTCAATCAACAGAACTTTTTAAGACAGGTACGCAGTTTTCCCTTCTGTGGCCTGCGTCGCTACGCAGTTCACCTTCTGCCGCACTGCGTGCCCACGCACTGTTCCTTGAACTGCGCTGCGTACTGTTACTGCAGGGACGCACCCAAGGATACTATCGCGTCGCGTACTGTTACTGCAGGGACGCACCCAAAGACATTATCGCGCCGCGTACTTTTACTATGCGGACGCACCTGAACCTCAGTCGCTCTGCGTACCCACGCAACTCTTCTTCTTCTTCTCTGCGTACCGACGCAGGTATCTTTCTTCTGCTCTGCGTACCGACGCAAATCTCCTGTTTCTGCACTGCGTCCCGACGCAGATCTCCTGTTTCTGCACTACGTACCCACGCAGCTCTTCTGTTAAACACTTGCGTCCTTCTGATTAGGGCCATATAGGCATTCCACCAGAGTGGCACAGTTGCTCAGATCTGATCATGCGCTCGAGAGCTCACCCTTCACAGATTCGCCTTCAACTTCCCTTTCATATAGATCAAGCTTTTAAGACCATAACCCAATATTTCAGATCTAAAGATATTCAATTGCAAAAAGATGCTTAGCCAAGTGATCTCCTTTGCTTTATATAGGCAAGCTCCTCCTAAAATCATGGAACAATACCATGAGCCGACACCATAATAACCCAAAACGGTTGGCTAAATACCAAGAGTAAAACATAAGAAACCCCACGTGTGCTTTTCTCTGCCTTGAAATGTGTGCACTGGGGGGACGCACCTCCTGAACGGCTGGCCTGCGTATCTGGATGCGGTCCCTGCATGGTGTACCTGTGGGTACGCACCTTATGATCTGATTTCCTGCGTACTTCTTTATTTTCAACAAAATGAGGGCCTTGCCATGGGAGTTGCCATCAAGTACAACATTTGTAACATATAGCCATACCGGAAACATAATGCCAACAGTAAGGCAAGTTGATAAGCCACTAGCCTAGTTAAGGCTAACATTTGAGAAGGACCGCAAAATCGAGGTGCCAATTTGGCCAATCCATTCCATTGCAGTGTACTTTTCTTGGTTCGCACATGAACATAAACATGATATCCTACCTAGAATTCCCGAAAACGTATTTTTCGATTAGCATAATTCTTTTGTTGGTCTTGAGCAGCCTTTATATTAGTTAGTACTTATTTGACCATTTCTTCCATTTCTGCTAGCATATCAGGCCCTAGCATTAACTTATCTTCTGGGCCACCCGAATTTGAGGGAGTCCTACATTTACGTCCGTACAACACTTCAAAAAGGCTCATTTGTAAAGAAGTGTGATAACTGTTGTTATATGCAAACTCTACTAGATGCAAATACTCTTCCCACTTAGATGGTTGTTGCATTACATAAGCTTAAAGCATATCCTCCACTACTTGGTTAACTCTTTCAATTTTCCTATCCATCTGAGGGTGGTAGGCAGTACTAAAATTTAACTGAGTTCCGAGTCCTTCACACAATTCTTTCAAGAAGGCTCATGCAAATTTTACATCGCAGTCCGAGATTATATTTTTTGGTATGCCGTGCAACTTAAAAGAAGCTTCCATAAATATGTTAGTGATTTTTACTGCCTTATAGGTACATTACACAGGTATGAAGTGAGCAGATTTACTCAGCTTATCCACTACTATCATTATTGAATCATTCTATTTTTTTGACTTGGGCAACCCTGTTATAAAATCGATAGAAATAACTTCCCATTTCCATTCCAGAATAGGTAATGGGTGTATCAACCCAGCTGGGTGATGATGTTCTGTTTTTACTTGTTTTCATTCCAAACAGCGTGTCAAATATTCATCCACCTCCTTCTTCATACCGGGCTAGAAATAGTCTTTTATGAGTGCAGTAGTCATTTTCTGATAACCAAGATGGTGGGCATAAGGAACTTTATGATACTCATCTGAAATTAAACTCTTAGTAGCCTTTTGTTTAGGTACATACATCCTTCCTCTATATATCAATATTCCATACTAATTTACTTCATACCCCTGCTGTTGTTCTTTGTTGTTCAGAACTTTAGCTTGTTGCCATAACAACTGATATTCCAGATCCTACATTGCTGCCTCCTTGGTTTGATCCTTGAATGTGTTTTGTACTTCACTGAATGATACTTCATACAAAAAGTTGACTTTCCTACTTAGAGCATCCGTGACACGGTTCTCTTTTCCTTTTAAGTGCTTAATTTCAAAGTCGAACTTGCTTAGGAAATCAACATAACGAGTTTTCCTAGCATTTAAAGTGGGTTGTTTAAAATAGTTAGTTGAACTATGATGGTCAATCATTAACAAAAATTTCTTACCCATCAGGTAATGTCGCCACATTTTTAATGCATGGATAACTATTGTCACCTCCAAATCATAGGTTGGATATCTTTTCTCATGCTCCTTAAGCTTCGTAGGCTTGTAACCAATGACCATGCCTTCCTGCATTAATATGCCACCTACACCTTCCTTGCTAGCATCCATACAAACTACATAATCTTTATTTGGATCAACGATAGTTAAAATGGGCGTAGTGGTGAGTAAATTTTTAAGCCAATCAAAATTATTTTGGCACTCTTTGCTCCACTTAAAATCCATTCCTTTCTCTTTCAGCGAAGTGATAGGATAGGCTACCCTAGAAAACCCTACAATGAATCGCCTGTAATATCTAGCTAAACCCATAAACGACCTTATATCAGCCACATATTTTGGTATAGACCACTCCATTATGGTATTTATCTTTTTTGGGTCCACGGCTATTCCAACCTTAGTAATGACATGGCCAAGACATTAAATTTGTTCTTTGAAGAAATCACATTTGTTGTACTTGGCATACAACTGGTGTTCCCTTAAAACTTTCAGGACAATATGGAGGTTTTCTTTATGCTCCTCCACCGTCCGAGAGTAAATTAGTATATCATCAATAAAAATGAACACAAATTTATCCAAATATTGATGAAATATAATGTTCATAAGGCACATGAAGGTTGCTGGTGCATTGGTTAACCCAAAAGGAAGCACAACAAACTCGTAATGCCCATAGCAAGTGCCGAAGGCATTTTTTTTATGTCATCTTCCTTGATTCTGATTTGATGATAACCCGAGCGAAGGTCGATATTTGAAAACATAGTTGCTTCCTCCACTTGATCAAACAATTTGTCTATATGAGGTAGGGGATACTTGTTTTTGATGGCTAACTTATTTAGTTGGCGGTAATCCATACACATTTGTAGGGTTCCATCCTTCTTTTTAATAAAAAGTATCGGGGCTCCCCAATGTGATACACTTGGTTGGATATATTTTTTTGTCAAGTAGTTCTTGTAGCTACATCTTTAGTTCCGTTAACTTTGGTATGCTCATACGATAAGGGGCTCAAGATACCATAGCAACCCTTGGTATTAATTCAATGGTAAAATCTATATCCATTTTTGGTGGAAGTCCTAGAATTTCTTTAGGAAATACATCCGGAAAATTATGCACCACTGATATTTTTCTAAGGCAACAAACTTCTCTTTTGAATTAATATATCGTACTTGTATTTCATAAATCTGGCATCCTTTCCAGATACATTTGGCCAATTGGGAGGTTTTCACTACTCTCAGCTTTAAGGGCATTATTATTCCTTGAATTTCCTGTGTCTTTCCTTCCTCATCCATATAGTTAATAGTTTTTATTTTAGAGTTAATGAGTGACCATTTTTTTTCCAACAAGTCCATGCCAATTAAAATATCATACGATCCTAAGGGTAGCACATTCAAGTTTTCCATAATAGACTGACCTGCTATATATAGGGGACAATTGCTGACCTTGGCCAACACTCTTCTCTTGGCTCCCGTAGCCAATTGCACTAACCAAGGATTTTTAAACTTAACATCTTGCAAACAACATTGTTCTACTATCTTGGGACTAATGTAACTCAAGGTAGCTTCGGGATCAATTAAAATAGACACAGTTTGGTTGAAGATTTTACCTTCAAACTCTATCATGGTTAGTTGGTACTTTGCCTGATGGTCTTCAAGAGAAGCATTGATTTTAGGCATGCTTCTTGCCACTTATCCCACTATTGATGCTTCTTGAATCTGTGCCACCTGATTGGTTCCCCTGTGGTGTGGACAATTTTTATGAGTTAACAGTAAATAATCTTGTTACTCTACAGGTTTACTGTCTTTTTAACATAATGGGGTCCTTTGCATCCCCAGCACTGTATCGGTGGTCTAGCTACAATCTCCACTTCAGCCCTCACTGATGGTTCATTTTCTTAGTCTCACTAGGAATTTTGAACCTAAATTGATTCCTATTCAAGTTTTTTTTTTCTTGCCCTTTAGGGGGTTTATTGACCATAAACTTATTTCCTTTACTGCTAGAGGAAAATTTACTCCCTTTCTTGTCATTCCATCTCTTACCTCCTTCCCCTTTAGCTTCTTTTGCTGGTAACATATTTGGGCCTTCCGTATGAATTCATCCATGGTTTTTGGGTTATCGAACTCAGGGAACTCCTTCATAAACAACAACAAGTTGCTGACAAATGCTCCACCTTAGCCTTTTATTCCCATATGTATGGGACATATCACAGTAAGGATGTAAATTTTGTTATAAATTTGTCCATAGTTAATTGACCCAATCGAAGTTCATGAAACTCATATTTTTTATCATAAAACCTTTGAATTATATATTTTTCCTTCAGATATATTTGAAATTTCTCCCAAGTTATACTATGCTCATTTACACCACGTACTGTTTTTAATTCCTCCCACCATAGGGTGGCTTTTCCTTGCAGTTGAAAGATGGCCAAACGAGCCTTTAAGTTATGATCATATTCATACAGCTAGAAATACTTATTCATGTTGATGATCTAGGCTTCCGCTGCCTCTCCTTGTTCACCATCAAAGAGGGGAGGCTTTATCTTCTGAAATTGTCCCTGAAGTTCTACCTTTTCTCTCTTTTTCTTGTTGTGTTCTGATACATTACCAGATTCTTCTTCCTAGTTCTCTTCACCACCTTTAGTTTCTGCACTCTCAATATGAAATTATTGTTGGCCAGGCATGTTTGCCTGCTCCGGATTGGGTATTGTTTGTCACTTATTTTGTCTATCCTACAGACTCTTCATGATATTTTCTTGCTCCTGCGTCAACCGTTCATTATCTTCCCACGATCAAACCATTTTCTCTTTTAACTCTTGCATAGTTTCCAATATTGTAGTGTTAGTGTTAGGTGACTCTTTCCCCAATTGTACCCATACCTCACGATTTGTCTCTTGAAAGGTTGCTTCTCCTATCCCGGTCACTGTTCGGTGTGGTATAGTTCCCATTATTCTCATGTTGGCTTATTTTATATCTCTCTGTGTACATCACAAATATTGTTAATCATTATTTTCCAGAGGTCTCAGGTTTGTAATCTGAGCGCTCTGATACCACATGTCACATACCCATAAGTAAAAGCCTTTAATATTTTTTTTATTTAACTATATAACAATACATTGCAAATTAGTCCTTCAACATATAAACCAATATTTACTTATTTATCTATATGATAATACCATTGACTCAACCTTTAAACATATAAACAAAATGATTTATCAATACCGCACCACTTATTTAATTTTTGAATCTTTGCAGTACAGAGACATAGATATATGATCTATGGTATTATTTACTAAGGTTCTGTGATCATATACAAGTCACCTCACACCAGTTTAACTATTCCTTAAGTCACACGACTTAGTTCAAATCTTTAATTACATCGTTCGACAACTATTAAGTGATTAATGACATTCTTTAATTTTTTGGCAACTGATTGCCCCTAGGGCTGCAGACCCACAACCTCTAGAGATTTTGCTGTGGATTCTAGCTAGTTTTTCCTACACGGGTAAGAGTGCAACATCGATGGTGCTTTGGCGATTTCCAAATCAAACAATGGAGAAATTTTCCCACCGATCTAAACTCTGTCAGGATGTGGAAACCGATCCTTTGGTGCATTTTCCATACACGGGTTCAGTCTCTAGTTCTTTGTGGAATTATTTCTCCGGTAATGGATTCCACTTGTGTTTTCCCTTCCTTCTGAAGCATTCTCACTGCTGGGTTGAAATGTTTCCATCAGAACTGAGATCCTTCCTATTTTTCACAATTTACCTCTGGAGACTATATTTACATCCGGGTGTAGTTCTGCTGTGTCTTTTTTATGGGCAGGTATATACTCCCTTAACTTCAATTTTTGTATTGATGACTCTTTGTTTATTTTCTTAAAATTCTTTGTTGAATCTAATCTATTTCTTGGTGCTTATCCGCTAGGTTTTTCATGCCCAGGTGCTGAAGCATTTGGAAATCTTTGCTCCTTCTACCAAAATATTTATTCCTTAGCAAAACTTCACCGAGTATGTGTGAGGGATTTTTTATTAACAAAAAATGGGGATTTCTTGGCTTCTTTTCCTTTGATAGTTGAATGTGTCAAATCTGAAATGGATTAATGGTTCTGATATCGTGCTTGTATTTTGTTTTAAGACTTAGATATATTAATTCAACTTTAGACTCTATGAGTTTTAAGTGTATAAGATGAAACCCTCGCTTGGGGTTCTGCTTTGTATTCATCAGTTCTTTAGATCTAAACTAAAGGTGTTTCGATTTTGAATACATAATAATTATTGCAAATTTTGGTTATGTTATTTATGCATATTTCTTCAACTTCGAAATGTGGCACTGTACTTTTTCAATTAACTTACAACACATTGTATATGGTATTTCCTTTGGTTACTTTTTAGTGGCATAACTTTCTATGTTCGAAAGGTTCTTTCTTGGTTATATCATTTAGCTAAATTTAGTTCCGGATTTGCCCCTTAGAGTTAAGTCGGTATTGGAAAACTCTCCATCCTATCTTTCTCTCGCAGAGGGTTAGTTACTTTCTTATTCTGGTAATGAGGTAGAACCCTCGTTTCCTCATCTAACTCCCAATGTTGGTTTTAATAAAAAACTATGGCTATAGTAACATTTACTTGCATTCTTCCTAACTTGAAAATTATGCACAGTCCTTTACCTCATCTTTTGCCTCTATGAATTTAACAGCAGATAGTTTTCATTTATTTACAGGTTCATCATCTTTATCTTAATTACGGTCTCTATAAATTTATCAATAAACAATTTCGTTATTCTTCGGGTTCATTGTCTTTATGAGTTGACAGTAAATAATCTTGTTACTCTACAAGTTTAGTATCTTTATGAGTTAATAGTAAATAATTTCGTTATTTCATAGGTTTACTGTCTTTATGAATTAACAGCAAATAATCTTGTTATTCTACAGGTTTTCCACCTTTATGAGTTAACAATACATGATTTCATTCTTCTATAGGTTTACTGTATTTATGAGTTAACAGTAAATAATCTCGTTATTTTATATATTTATTGTCTTTATGAATTATCAGTAAATAATTTCAACATCTACAAGTTCACTCATAAAGCCTTCTTAATCACTGGGTTCATATTTTCATTACTGAGTCTATATTTTCATCGTAATTAATTTACTTAAAAATAAAAACATATCCATCATGCTAATTAGAAGATAAATCCTATGACTAAATAGCTAGGATTTCCAGATTATACTTATCTGTCTCGCTTATATTCCAGTTGAACTGGATTTTAATTCTTTGTTTGTCTTGCCTCCCAACCTTGAGACCTATGTTGTATCTCTTAAGTATTTCCCCCGAGCTACCCCTCACAGGGTCTTCTCCTCAAGAACTTCTATCTTGAACAATAGTAGCTATCTGGTCTTAACCAGACTTAACTACTTTGGCACTATCTGTCCTTCCAACACAATTAATCTATTCCTCTTTTTTCCTCTCTAGATCTGAGATGCCTCCATCCTCTTGATCTCTTCCTTGGAATAAATTCTTCAAGGAAGTAGTTAGGGTTGGGTAACTACCGAGCCTAACCGTTTGAGAAATAAAAATGTCACCCTTTAGACAATTCATTCTCATTTAACTTTGATCAAACAATTATTGCCATCATCTTGGCATTCCAATTTTCATGCATTTAAATCAAGATTAACTAATTATATAAACTTGATCAATATTCAGTTTGTTTTAAATGCAGTAAATAAATATTTACATTTACGGGGGATATCACAACCATCACCATGGAAACGTTGTTTGACTGTCACCATTTCATATTCTGGTGAGGGTCAAAAAATGTCACCATAAACTCATTGGTGGTGGTCAAAAGAGTCTCTATCATCAAAATGTGAACGTCACCAAAGCCCGCATTTCTAAGAGTATAGGTGTTGTGGTGACAATAAATTTCTATCACTAATAATGATTGTAATGATAGATATTAACCATAATTATTTCATATGAACACCAACGATTTATGATGATGGTATTTCATGGCCATCACTATTGATGCATATATATGGTGACGTTCGTTGAGCATCACCATTTCGTATTTTGATAAAGGTCGAGAAATGACACTATAATCTCATTAGTGATGGTCAGAAGATCCTCTGTCACCAAAAAATGATCGGCGTCATTCCATATGAATATCAAGACATGATGGAATCGAACCACCAACCTCCTTCTTGTAAATTAAGTGGTCTTCCATTGAGCTAGCACCCTTTAAACAATTATACTTTAAAAAATTAGACCTTGAAACTTTATTAATTGTAAATTCCACAATTTTCAATAAATTATAAAATTTATAAGGTCTTGGATACAAGGAAAGCACTCTCTACCTCTCAATGATAACATAGTCCTCACACAAGTACTTCAACTAACAAAGGGGTATGAAGACAAGAACCTCAAAGAAAAAATAACTACAAAATACAAAAATACACTTCATCCCCCCTCTACTTTTATAGAAAAGATATAGGGGTACAACAAAAAGATCCATAGGGAATAGGATTAGAGTGGTAAAAATAACGATGATAGGAAAGAAAATAACCAACAAAAAAATATACTAATTTTAACATGTGTCTACAGGTACCCAAAAATTGGATGAAACAAAATAAACCAACATGATTGATTATGCACCTAATAAAATTGCGTTTAATTCTTTAATAAAAAGAAGAAAATATCAACCTCTTTTCTATTGTTTGTTGGATAAATCCTCTATGTATGGCATTGTGGTTTTGTGCTACACTCTATGCTTAATCTGCAACATTAAAACAATAGCAACTAACATAGTGGTAGTCCATGCCAACATGCAATTTCAGTATTGTGAAGCAATTTTCAATCTTAAAATTGTAGATATTTCTTTTGTAGTAATTGGACTTCAGTCCAGTATCAATATCAATTTTAGTACTGTGAAGAAATTTTCAATGTCAAAATTATCACAGGATAATTTCATGCTACTGAGAAAGGAATTATGGTTGCATCCCAAGATTTTAAAGAATTCTAGTTCCATCCCAAGATTGTCAAGAAAGGAAATTAACTACTTAAGCAATCAAATCGCAGACCAATCTTGCTACCAACATTTTTTTTTTTTGGAAATAGACAAATATGGCAGTTGGAAAGAAAAATACAAGTCTGTCAAATGCAAATATGCTAGATTATCAATAGTTCTACTTAACATATTATTCTACAAATTCCTACAAGTAAACCTAAAATATTTAAGAATGTTTTAAGAACAACCCCAAAATATAATAAGCAAGGAAGTTAACGAGATCCATAGGCAATATCTATTGGAATAAAAATTGCCTCCAATAACATATATTATATTTCAATCTTAAATCCTTTTAAGAACATGGAGTCCGCAACTCCGTAAGAACTGAATTCCTCTAGTATGATTAGAGGAGAAATCCTTGCCTTACATGTTTGAGAAATATATATTAAAAAGTTTAATAGTACTTGTGAGATCAACATTTATCTTGGCACAATGATTGTTCTAATTCTGATTTTGAGCTAGTGACACAAAAAACATGAACATAATTCCACTTTTATTTGGTGTACACATTTTCCATGTGGTTTGGTGGTTTTCACCACCCATGTCATCTAATATTTGCATGGGCATACTTCTAAACACTCTATCTTAATTATACATCATCTCTCTTTGAGAAAATCCCATGAGTTCCCCTACGCATGGAAGCAGAGGGCATACCCTACCAGTATATGCAATAAATCATTCCCAAATAACTTCAAATGTGAATAAACTCAAGGAAGAAAATCAATTTTCATATATATTTTAAATATTTTAAGATTTACAATAAGAAGCTCACAAAATGATGTAATAACTAAACATTAATGTTGTTCTTTTCCTTTCTATTCTCATGGTTAGAGAGTGTAGATGTTGAGCAGGGTAATGCAAGTCCACTTTTTGAAATAAGTGAGACAAAAACAAATTTCTAGTCATAGTAATCCTATTGTAAACAATCAATATCAAAAAGTTATGAAACAAACCTTAGAACAATTACTACTAATAGATTTTCAAACCTGCATTTGAATGACCACTTAGCTTCCATTATAACCTTCCTTAGATTCTATGTATGTTCTTACTATATATTCATTATTATCTAATTTGCAATTAGAATAAATACTAAAATGAATAGGTGAAATTCCTTATTTCTTGTTAATATCTAGTGTTACCAACCAAAAATAGAGATGCACTCTTAACTCAAATCAATACCTTTGACTCTTGAGTGCCATGAAAAATCATGTGTTCTGAGGCAAAACCAAACAAATATTTCCCAAAATATATAATCTTAGTGATATTATCCTCAAGAAAATGTCCAAATTCAATTATCTGTTCATTATTATCTAATTTTCAATTAGAATAAACACTAAAATGAACCAGTTAAATTCCTTATTTCTTGTTAATCTCCAACATTACCACCCAAAAATAGGGATGCACTATTAACTCAAATCAGTACCTTTGACTCTTGAATGCGATGAAAAATCATGCGTTCTAAGGTAGAACCAAACAAATATTGCCTAAAATATGTCTTCTTAGTGCTATTATCCTCAAGAAAATATATCTATATCTACATCCAAATTCATTTATCTCATTTTTTTTGACGATAGCTTTTCTTGTTTTTTGGAGAAGCGATTAACAATTCCTAGTCATGATCAATGACTTAATAAGTGCACCTTCCAATTTATGTAAAAAAAATGAACAAAATTTATGACCTTATCTAGGAAATTTCAAGTTATCCACAACAATAGTTCATGGGTTCTACCTTTCCTCCAATAGTCAATTTGGATTGCACGGTTGTTTCTCCCCTATGGCAATCAATTCTAAGGGTTTCACTTCTAGCAACATAAGGTCGCAAGAACTTTACTTCTCACAGAAGTGGATTACAAAGTCACTAGACTTGGTCAATTTTGGGCTTTTGTGGCCTTCCAACCAGATCAAGTGGCATGCTCAAAATCATAGTTGTCTCTAGAAAAAACCAAAGTTGACTCTATTTTAACTACTTAGGGACCACAAATGACTTCATTTCAACTTCAGCCAAATTCTCACCTTGAGGAATGACCCTACTGCATTATTTGAAGTGTTCATGTTATGTGTTACTCTACAAATACCAATAAATTAACTCTGTAGATGAATCAATAGAAGCTAGAACTAGGGTTCAACATAAAAGAATTCTGGAACATGCTTACAACAACACAAGTTGAGGACCAATATTTGATTGAAAATTCATAGGCCATAAATATGGTGCATCTCAATTTAAAAAAAAAATACAAACATAAATATGTTGGGCAACACCACAAGAAGAAATTTTAGAGAAAAGAATGTAAGCACCTAACCTAGGTTAAATTTCAAGAATATTCCAATTGTCACCATCAAGGTAATATCTAGACTCTTCGCTCAAACAAGGTTTCATATATTGGTGATTCTAAGTTCTTGCGACAATATTTTTCATTAGTTGAAGTGTAGGTTTCTAGAAATGAACATGTGCACTGGCTATAATAGAGAGGAAAATCCCCACAATGTTGTAGGGGATCACAAGAGTAAGGATCTACAAGTGATGAATGATACAGTAACTATGGGTGGTGGAAATTAAACTTGGAAACATAAAAATGGATGGAGTGTTGTTTAGTCATAGCAGAGATAACACATTAAATTGGCACGGATTATTTGTAAACTATTCAAACTATGTTGGGAGATTAGTAGGCTGTTAGATTAGAATTTTAGTTTTCTAAACTACTGTCCAATTGTTCAAAATCTAATCAAGGATATAACTAGAAGGAACTTAAAATAATCATGGAATACTTACAACACCAAAATAATTCAACATAAAAACCAACATAGAACAGGAAAACAAAAAATCCACTACAATCTATTCAATTGGCTCCAACTAATATGACATGATTTCTTTAACTATAATGTGTTGTTTTCCACTGATTCCAAAGCAAAATGTGGTTAGGTACTTGTTTATTAAAACTTGGTGATTACTACTAACTTGTAAGCCTCCAAAATAAATATACTTGGTATAATCTATGACGATATGATTTCATTGAGTAAGATATATTTTTATTGTAAAATTTCAAATAAAAAATGCCATTGTGAATTATTGTTAAAAAATTATCATTAAAAAAATGAATCAATATTCAGAGGACATTCCAAGCACAGGGTAATATTATTCACCTAGCTGATAGAAGTTGTGAAGTATTGATCTACTATCTTATTGCTTGCTTTTTTCTTCATTCCATTTCCTCCTTTCTAACATGCTTACATGTTAGTTCCCTATACTACTAGTGTAACCCCTTATTGTTATTAGTTCAACCCCATTATTGTGTTATTCTTCCCATATAGTCCACATGTTGTTATTACTATGCCCCATAGAAGCCCACTATTTTTATTGTTGTGCCCCTACAATATTATTGTTATGTAGGCTCTGGTTATATTGGGACCCCTTAGACTCCTATATAAAGAAAGGAGGTCTTGTCATTTATATCATCCAAGAATTGTTCATTTGTGTAATGTAAAGTATCCCCCCTCGAAGAGGCTGATTTTGAAGTCATTTACCTATCTTTTGTATATTTTTGTGAGATGGTTTGATAATATTTGCTATGAGAGATTTGGATTCTAGGGTTTCGCTGCTCCAAACAGGTCATCGTGGAATTTTCGAGATAATTTTTTTTCTAGGAAGTTTCGAAAGCTAAAAAAAAACCATTTGAGCTAAAATCATTCTAAACCTCGATTCCAAATTTCAGATCTTGTCGTGTTATATTTTTGGAGATATGATCTAAGGAAGTTAGGGTTTTTGCAAGCTCCAGAATTCCATCTCAAATAGACCATCGTGGAATTTTTTTTATAATTGTTTTTCGACAAAGGTTCAGACTATGAAATTAAAACCCATTTGATATGAAATTGTGGTGAAGCTCTGGCCCAAATTTCAGATCTTGTTTTGCTATATTTTCAGAGGTATGGTCCAAGATATTTAGGGTTTCTGCAGGCTCCTGAATTACATCCCAAACAAGTGACCTTGGGAAAATCATCATAACTTTATGTATACGAATAAAGTTGAAATTTTGTAACAATTTATAGAAAGAAGACAAAATTTACATTTCGTTGTATTGTTTTCAGGTCTGAAGGTCGAAACAGTAACACATGGCACTTCATACAAGTTCGCTCTACTGAAAACGTATATAAGCATGTCATCTTGGGAGATTGGGCATAACTCTTTCTTCAAGAATCCAATTTCTATCAGGCTGGTGGAATTAGAAAGAGGATGCAGAGGGCTACTACATGTCACAATTTCAGACCTTAGAGATCCAAAATTTTATAGATACAAGAGATTCAAGATAATGCTCATAAAAGAAAGAAAAAGAATGACTCGAATCAAGAAAATAGAAACACCTAGAAAGAAAAATTGGATGGAGGAATTGAATAATGCGACCGAAGCTAAGATAAATAGTTTTATATTTGCCATGGAAGCTAATATCGATGGTAGGGAAGCCAATTTGAAGAAAGGCATGAAATATTTGACGAAAGACATGGAAGGTTTGAAGGAAGGTGGGACAAAGCTACTACAACAAAGGCCTCCTAATGACGAAAAGGTAGTAGAGGAAACTCACGATGAGAAAAAAAAATGTTAATCATGATTTCATATAATCTAACATTGGATTGAAGATCCACCATATTGTTGGCATTATGATGCATGTGTTGTACTTGATGGCAAACAACTCATAGAAGATAAACTCACTTATATATATCTAGATGAATCTACGGAAGAGATATCGGATGACAATTCTCAGTATGACAAGTCCAAAGGGGGAGATTGTTGGCATTATGAGACAAGTGTTGTCCTTGATGGCAAATCACACAAATGATAAATTATAGTGCAGCAAATTTATTTGATAAATTATAGTGCAACAAAGCTTCCTTCAAATAGAGAAAAGCTCACGCACTTTTATGCAGAGAAAAGTTTATTTCATGTAGAGAAAAGTACACGCACTTTCATGCAAGGAAAAGCGCGTATATGTTGGAGAACTTACCTTTGGTCCATGGTAGTTAGTCCTTGGTATTTGAACCTATGGTTTTTCATGTAGAGAAAAAGTTCACACACTTTCATGCAAGGAAAAGCGCGTATATGTTGGAGAAATTACCTTTGGTCCATGGTAGTTAGTCCTTGGTATTTGAACCTATGGTTTTGGACCATGGTACCTCGTCAGAAGTGTTGATCTCACGCACTTTCATGCAAGGAAAAGCGTGTATATGTTGGAGAACTTACCTTTGGTCCATGGTAGTTAGTCCTTGGTATTTGAACGTATGGTTTTGGACCATGGTACCTCGTCAGAAGTGTTGATCTCACGTACTTTCATGGTTGGTTCATGGTATTAGTCCGATAGTTTTTGATCCTATGGTTTTGGCTCGTGGTATTGCATCCAAAAGTGTTGATCTCACGCACTTTCATGGTTGGTTCATGGTATTAATCCAACAGTTTTTTGATCCTATGGTTTTGGACCGTGGTATTGAGAAAGGACTAAGGCTATAAAAGAGGAAGGAGATCATTTGGCAAAGCATCATCTGAATTATTGAATATCTAGATCTGGAATACAGTGATTGGGTTATGGTGCAGATCTGGATCTGAGCTAAAGAGGGATCTCACCGGTTGATGGAGAACAAGATCTAAGGATAGATCGGGATCAAATGGTTTGAAATGAACTATCTCTATATATTTGATTATGCTTATTCTAGATCTGTATATTGAATGATCTGAACTGGGTTAAGTTTGAAATCGCTGCAAGTCATGTTTGAATATTTATAGATCTGTACGTGGGTTGGCTTTGGTGTAAGCGCGTATATATGCAGGTTTGGTTCATTGTAGTAGCGTATACAATTTGAGCTATGATATTTGAAGTCACAAGTGGTTCTGGTTGTTGATGGGTTCTGCTGACAGTTTAAAGGTGTCAGTATTCTGCATATCCTGTTTGGTTGATTGTGTTTAGCTTCACTATTGATGGATGAGAACTAATATTGGATCAGGATCATAATGATTCATATTTATGTGATCTGATGGACTAGATCTGGGTGATAACACATATATTATCCTTGTATATGTATTGATCTGGTGTTTGGGTGATTCGGAAGATTGATTGATTATGTGCTTCAATGATATTAATGGGACCAGTATGAAAATTGGATGAAACGTGGCCTTTCAGATTATGTGTTGTGCTTCAGGAGTATCCAGTATGAAAATGCATGAAACGTGGTACCTAGAGGAGAGAAGATTGTAGGTCGGCGCCTACGTACTAGTATCTTTGCTAGTACAAGAGCTAAGGGGGTTGTAGCTCCCTTCCAGGAGAAGTTGGAGAACAAGAGAGAGTTGTAGCTCTCTGTAGGTTGTAGCCTGCGTACTGGTAAAGGACTGCACCAGTACAAAATCATTGTAAAAGGAATTTTCTAATTGAAAGAAGATAGAGACATATTGCAGCACGTGGTTTTCTCCCACATTGGGTTTCCACCTTATATCATGTTGTTCATGTGTGTGACTTATGTGTGATGATCTGTTCTATTTTACTGCACTTGTTTATTGTTAATATGGTTGATAATCTTCTAATGCACTCATTAAGGATCAACTAACTGAATCATAAGAAGTTGTGGAAGTAGCATATATGAATCTGAATATGGAAATGAAAAAGTTTTATTGATGTGATAATACTGATTCACCCCCCCCCCTCAGTATTATTTCCAACAATTGGTATCAGAGCAGGTCCTTTGGTAGAAGCTTGATCGATTGAAGGAGATCCGTGGAACAATGGGAAAGAAGCTTAAGAAGAAAGCTCATAAGAAGAAGAAGACATCTCAGAAGAACTATGACAGTGGGAGAATTGATTGGGGAATAGGTCTAAGAAGCTCTTCAGATTCAGATTCAGATTCGGAATCATTTCAGAATGAAGATGAACTATCAGGTATGAATTTGCTATCCTCTGATGTTCTAGCTATCTATCCATTTGGAAAATATGGAAGTGATAACGAAACAACTGAATCTGCTCTTATGGGTGAGGAAGAAGGATATCAAATAGAAGCAGAATTTAACAGGCTGACAAACAAAATTAGTGAACAAGAAAGACTTCTGAACATAAAGAGTGGTGCTCTCAAAGAAGCTGTTACTAGACAAAAGGCTCAATCAGAGTTATTCAAGGAGAAATATCAAAAGTTTCAGGTTGAAGCAACATCTCTAAGAAATGAAGTCAATGAAAAGAACACAACCATGAAGAAACTCAGAGATAGATCTAGTTACTATGAAAGTCTTGAAGCCACGATCCACTCTCTAAAGGAAGATCTTGAAGAATCAAAGAAGCAGAATAAAGATCTAGTCCAAGATATTGAAAAACAGGGAAACGAAGTTATCAACTTAAAATCTCAGCTAGAATGAGCCTTCAGAATTCGTCAAATGCAACAGGATCTGAATGAAGAATAAGAAAAGGAGATTCTCAAGCTAAAGCATCGGTTGGAAGAAGAAAGGAAAGTTTAAGAAGACATGAAGAAGCAATATCTAGAAAAAGATGAATAACTTCAGGTTGAGGTAAATATCTTGAAAAGTAAATTAGAAGAAAAGGATAAGCTCTTAAAGTTTTCAAGATAGTATTAAAGTCTTGGATGATATTCTTAATAGTCAAAGATCTCCTACTATCAAAACTGGTCTTGGCTTTCATGAATCTGTTGAAGGTGAATCTAGTTCACAAGGTGAGGCAAGGAACTCTAAAGAGAAATCTAAAATGATCAACAAGGAGATAAGAGAGATGAAAGGTCAATCTCATCATCAACCAAGGAAAGAAATTCGTCAAAGAAAATCTTTTATTCTTCCTATGAATAATGTTGAATGTTATGTATGTCATAACCTTGGACATGTTGCAGCCAGATGTAGAAGAAGAAGGGTTCAAGATCATCAAAAAAACAGATCATCTCAGTCAAGGTACTTTAATGGATATTGCTTTGCATGCAATATGTTTGGTCACAAAGCTGCTGATTGCTACAAAAGGAATATGAAACATGTAAGATGTTATGCATGTAACAAGCTTGGACATATAGCAAAGGAATGCAGGAACAAAGAACGAACATCACACCAAAAGGAGAAAACATCATCACACTTGAAGTTATGGAAGAAAAAGGAAGTTCAGTCAGAAAGTGGCGGCACAACACATTATACAGACATAACAGAGGGAGCCGGACATGTAAAACTTCAATATCCTACGCAAGCTTGATAAAGGGAAGTTGCATATATACGCAAATTTGTTACTGCACAGTCGCGTATATGATTGTTTGAACAAAGGCAGTAGGGACAGATTCAAGAAAATGATCAGTTTTGCTCTAATTGATAATGGTTGCATTTTGCTAATGATGTGTGGATATGATGGTTAGAATTATTTCGGTTCTAACTTGATATGCATGATCAGATTTGACAGATGGCATGGGTTTAGGGGGGAGCATATGCTCATAATGCATTGTTGGCATTATGGTTAATAGTCCTTGGTGATGATGCTTATATGGATAAATGATTCATCTTGCTATGATATGGTTATGAGTTGTTCAGATGATTCTTGGGGTTACATAGTTGATATTTAGATCAGATTTGTGGTTGATTATCTAATAGCGCTTACATGGTGATCTTCATAAGGATAAGGAGAATTACATAGGTTGAATTCACATCTTCTTTACTTGATGATGAGTCACTCATATGCTGTTGTCATCATATGCATAAACATCATATATTACAGTTATGATGCAGGATTCCTATTGTTCTTGGCACATATATGGATGAGGATTGTTGGATGGATACATGGATGATTATTCAATATTGCTTTTTTGGAGACATGAAGATGATGAGTTCTTACCTATATGATGATAGGTTGTTTCGTACATATGTTGATTGATATTCGCAATTGATGATACTTGGACCATGCAGATCTGGATGGCTATGGTGTTTCTCACATATGATAGAATGATTCTATATATACAGAATTCTGTTCAAAAGGATGAGTTGATACGGACATACCTTGATGATTCATGCACTAATACAAGTTGCTGGTGACAGATGCTATGGAGCAGATCATTCAGTGTCGTTGCTGATGTTTATGATGATCTTATTTAGGTGTTTGATCTCTATTATAAATGTCATGTATATCATTTGATGTAAAGGTCATATCAAGACTCATGATGTAATAGTGTGTCTCTATCTATTGTTGTCATTTGATGAAATATTTCAGTCATATGAAGGTCATGTAATGGCCTATGTTGGTTTCCCCACTATGCCTGGGATGAATGATGTAATGTACTTGGTTTTCATTTTCTGGTATATCCCCACTTGGTTGGGAGATGGATTTATGTATGAGTATTTGGTGATAGGAAGGTCATTTATGATGTATAAAGTCATGTACTTCTTGTAGAACATCTTTTTGCAGACCTTGCTTAACAGTCAAGGGGAGCATGAACAAGCATATTTCAGCAGAGCAGAGATTTCAGTATGTTCTTAGAAAAAGCATGGACAGATTGGTGCACGATGGCATATACAAAGGGGGAGCTCATTCAAAGATTTCCACATGTACTCAGGGGGAGTATGAACAGCGGAATGCCTTTCTAGGAAAGACAATATCTTGGTTCGCCCTTTGCCCTTGATGTCAAAGGGGGAGAGTGATTTGGTATTGTTGCCATCAAGTCCAAAGGGGGAGATTGTTGGCATTATGATGCATGTGTTGTACTTGATGGCAAACAACTCATAGAAGATCAACTCACTTATATATATCTAGATGAATCTACGGAAGAGATATCAGATGACAATTCTCAGTATGACAAGTCCAAAGGGGGAGATTGTTGGCATTATGAGACAAGTGTTGTCCTTGATGGCAAATCACACAAATGATAAATTATAGTGCAGCAAATTTATTTGATAAATTATAGTGCAACAATGCTTCCTTCATATAGAGAAAAGTTCACGCACTTTGATGCAGAGAAAAGTTTATTTCATGTAGAGAAAAGTACACGCACTTTCATGCAAGGAAAAGCGCGTATATGTTGGAGAACTTACCTTTGGTCCATGGTAGTTAGTCCTTGGTATTTGAACCTATGTTTTTTCATGTAGAGAAAAAGTTCACGCACTTTCATGCAAGGAAAAGTGCGTCTATGTTGGAGAACTTACCTTTGGTCCATGGTAGTTAGTCCTTGGTATTTCAACCTATGGTTTTGGACCATGGTACCTCGTCAGAAGTGTTGATCTCACGCACTTTCATGCAAGGAAAAGCGTGTATATGTTGGACAACTTACCTTTGGTCCATGGTAGTTAGTCCTTGGTATTTGAACATATGGTTTTGGACCATAGTACCTCGTCAGAAGTGTTGATCTCACACACTTTCATGGTTGGTTCATGGTATTAGTCCGATAGTTTTTGATCCTATGGTTTTGGCTCGTGGTATTGCATCCAAAAGTGTTGATCTCACGCACTTTCATGGTTGGTTCATGGTATTAGTCCAACAGTTTTTTGATCCTATGGTTTTGGACCGTGGTATTGAGAAAGGACTAAGGCTATAAAAGAGGAAGGAGATCATTTGGCAAAGCATCATCTGAATTATTGAATATCTAGATCTGGAATACAGTGATTGGGTTATGGTGCATATCTGGATCTGAGCTAAAGAGGGATCTCACCGGTTGATGGAGAAAAAGATCTAAGGATAGATCAGGATGAAATGGTTTGAAATGAACTGTCTCTATATATTTGATTATGCTTATTCTAGATCTGTATATTGAATGATTTGAACTGGGTTAAGTTTGAAATCGCTGCAAGTCATGTTTGAATATTTATAGATCTGTACGTGGGTTGGCTTTGGTGTAAGCGTGTATATATGCAGGTTTGGTTCATTGTAGTAGCGTATACAGTTTGAGCTATGATATTTGAAGTCACAGGTGGTTCTGGTTGTTGATGGGTTTTGATGACAGTTTAAAGGTGTCAGTATTCTGCATATCCTATTTGGTTGATTGTGTTTAGCTTCAGTATTGATGGATGAGAACTAATATTGGATCAGGATCATAATGATTCATATTTATGTGATTTGATGGACTAGATCTAGGTGATAACACATATATTATCCTTGTATATGTATTGATTTGGTGTTTGGGTGATTCGGAAGATTGATTGATTATGTGCTTCAATGATATTAATGGGACCAGTATGAAAATTGGATGAAACGTGGCCTTTCAGATTATGTGTTGTGCTTCAGGAGTATCCAGTATGAAAATGCATGAAACGTGGTACCTGGAGGAGAGAAGATTGTAGGTCGGCGCCTACGTACTAGTATCTTTGCTAGTACAAGAGCTAAGGGGGTTGTAGCTCCCTTCCAGGAGAAGCTGGAGAACAAGAGAGAGTTTTAGCTCTCTGTAGGTTGTAGCCTGCGTACTGGTAAAGGACTGCATCAATACAAAATCATTGTAAAAGGAATTTTCTAATTGAAAGAAGATAGAGACATATTGCAGCAGGTGGTTTTCTCCCACATTCGGTTTCCACCTTATATCATTGTGTTCATGTGTGTGACTTATGTGTGATGATCTGTTCTATTTCACTGCACCTGTTTACTGTTAATATGGTTGATAATGTTCTAATGCACTCATTACGGATCAACTAACTGAATCATAAGAAGTTGTGGAAGTAGCATATATGAATCTGAATATGGAAATGAAAATTTTTTATTGATGTGATAATACTGATTCACCCACCCCCCCTCAGTATTATTTCCAGAAATTGGTATCAGAGCAGGTCCTTTGGTAGAAGCTTGATCACTTGAAGAAGATTCGTGGAACAATGGGAAAGAAGCTTAAGGAAAAAGCTCATAAGAAGAAGAAGACATCTCAGAAGAACTATGACAGTGGGAGAATTGATTGGGGATTAGGTATAAGAAGCTCTTCAGATTCAGATTCAGAATCATTTCAGAATGAAGATGAACTATCAGGTATGAATTTTCTATCCTCTTATGTTCCAACTATCTATCCATTTGGAAAATATGGAAGTGATAACGAAACAACTGAATGTGCTCTTATGGGTGAGGAAGGAGGATATCAAATAGAAGCAGAATTTAACAGGCTGACAAACAAAATTAGTGAACAAGAAAGACTTCTGAACATAAAGAGTGGTGCCCTCAAAGAAGCTGTTACTAGACAAAAGGCTCAACGAGAGTTATTCAAGGAGAAATATCAAAAGTTGCAGGTTGAAGCAACATCTATAAGAAATGAAGTCAATGAAAAGAACACAACCATCAAGAAACTCATAGATAGATCCAGTAACTATGAAAGTCTTGAAGCCACGATCCGCTCTCTAAAGGAAGATCTTGAAGAATCAAAGAAGCAGAATAAAGATCTAGTCCAAGATATTGAAAAACCGGGAAACGAAGTTATCAACTTAAAATCTCAGCTAGAATGTGCCTTCAGAATTCGTCAAATGCAACAGGATCTGAATGAAGAAGAAGAAAAGGAGATTCTCAAGCTAAAACATCAGTTGGAAGAAGAAAGGAAAGCTGAAGAAGACATGAAGAAGCAATATCTAGAAAAAGAATAATAACTTCAGGTTGAGGTAAATATCTTGAAAAGTAAATTAGAAGAAAAGGATAAGCTCTTAACGTTTTCAAGATAGTACTAAAGTCTTCGATGATATTCTTAATAATCAAATATCTCCTGCTATCAAAACTGGTCTTGGCTTTCATGAATCTGTTGAAGGTGAATCTAGTTCACAAGGTGAGGCAAGGAACTCTAAAGAGAAATCTAAAATGATCAATAAGGAGATAAGAGAGATGAAAGGTCAATCTCATCATCAACCAAGGAAAGAAATTCGTCAAAGAAAATATTTTGCTCCTCCTATGAATAATGTTGAATGTTATGTATGTCATAACCTTGGACATGTTGCAGCCAGATGTAGAAGAAGAAGGGTTCAAGATCATCAAACAAACAGATTATCTCAGTCAAGGTACTTTAATGGATATTGCTTTGCTTGCAATATGTTTGATCACAAAGCTGCTGATTGCTACAAAAGGAATATGAAACATGTAAGATGTTATGCATGTAACAAGCTTGGACATATAGCAAAGGAATGCAGGAACAAAGCACAGACATCACACTTGAAGATATGGAAGAAAAAGGAAGTTCAGTCAGAAAGTGGCGGCACAACACATTATACAGACATAACAGAGGGAGCCGGAAGTGTAAAACTTCAATCTCCTACGCAAGCTTGATAAAGGGAAGTTGCATATATACGCAAATTTGTTACTGCACAGTCACGTATATGATTGTTTGAAGAAAGGCAGTAGGGACAGATTCAAGAAAAGGATCAGTTTTGCTCTAATTGATAATGGTTGCATTTTGCTAAAGATGTGTGGATATGATGGTTAGAAGTATTTTGGTTCTAACTTGATATGCATGATCAGATTTGACAGATGGCATGGGTTTAGGGGGAGCATATGCTCTTAATGCATTGTTGGCATTATGGTTAATAGTCCTTGGTGATGATGCTTATATGGATAAATGATTCATCTTGCTATGATATGGTTATGAGTTGTTCAAATGATTCTTGGGGTTACATAGTTGATATTTAGATCAGATTTGTGGTTGATTATCTAATGGCGCTTACATGTTGATCTTCATAAGGATAAGGAGAAGTACATAAGGAGAGTCACTCATATGCTGTTGTCGTCATATGCATAAACATCATATATTACAGTTATGATGCAGGATTCCTATTGTTCTTGGCACATATATGGATGAGGATTGTTGGCTGGATACATGGATGATTATTCAATATTGCTTTGTTGGAGACATGATGATGATGAGTTCTTACCTATATGATGATAGGTTGTTTCGTACATATGTTGATTGATATTCCCAATTGATGATACTTGGTCCATGTAGATCTGGATGGCTATGGTGTTTCTCACATATGATAGAATGATTCTGTATATACAAAATTCTGTTCAAAAGGATGAGTTGATATGGACATACCTTGATGATTCATGCACTAATACAAGTTGCTGGTGACAGATGCTATGGAGTAGATCATTCAGTGTCGTTGCTGATGTTTATCATGATCTTATTTAGGTGTTTGATCTCTGTTATAAATGTCATGTATATCATTCGATGTAAAGGTCATATCAAGACTCATGATGTAATAGTGTGTCTCTATCTATTGTAGTCATTTGATGAAATATTTCAGTCATATCAAGGTCATGTAACGACCTATGTTGGTTTCCCCACTATGCCTGGGATGAATGATGTAATGTACTTGGTTGTCATTTATGATGTATAAAGTCATGTACTTCTTCTAGAACATCTTTTTGCAGACCTTGCTTAACAGTCAAGGGGAGCATGAACAAGCATATTTCAGCAGAGCAAAGATTTCAGCATGTTCTCAGAAAAAGCATGGACAGATTGGTGCACCATGGCATATACAAAGGGGGAGCTCATTCAGAGATTTCAACAGGTACTCAGGGGTAGTATGAACAACGGAATGCCTTTCTAGGAAGGAGAATATCTTGGTTCGCCCTTTGCCCTTGATGTCAAAGGGGGAGAGTGATTTGGTATTGTTGCCATCAAGTCCAAAGGGGGAGATTGTTGGCATTATGATGCATGTGTTGTACTTGATGGCAAACAACTCATAGAAGATCAACTCACTTATATATATCTAGATGAATCTACGGAAGAGATATCAGATGACAATTCTCAGTATGACAAGTCCAAAGGGGGAGATTGTTGGCATTATGAGACAATTGTTGTCCTTGATGGAAAATCACACAAATGATAAATTATAGTGCAGCAAATTTATTTGATAAATTATAGTGCAACAAAGCTTCCTTCATATAGAGAAAAGTTCACGCACTTTTATGCAGAGAAAAGTTTATTTCATGTAGAGAAAAGTACACGCACTTTCATGCAAGGAAAAGCGCGTATATGTTGGAGAACTTACCTTTGGTCCATGGTAGTTAGTCCTTGGTATTTGAACCTATGGTTTTTCATGTAGAGAAAAAGTTCACGCACTTTCATGCAAGGAAAAGCGCGTATATGTTGGAGAACTTACCTTTGGTCCATGGTAGTTAGTCCTTGGAATTTGAACGTATGGTTTTGGACCATGGTACCTCGTCAGAAGTGTTGATCTCATGCACTTTCATGCAAGGAAAAGCATGTATATGTTGGAGAACTTACCTTTGGTCCATGGTAGTTAGTCCTTGGTATTTGAACGTATGGTTTTGGACCATGGTACCTCGTCAGAAGTGTTGATCTCACGTACTTTCATGGTTGGTTCATGGTATTAGTCTGATAGTTTTTGATCCTATGGTTTTGGCTCGTGGTATTGCATCCAAAAGTGTTGATCTCACGCACTTTCATGGTTGGTCATGGTATTATTCCAACGGTTTTTTGATCCTATGGTTTTGGACCGTGGTATTGAGAAAGGACTAAGGCTATAAAAGAGGAAGGAGATCATTTGGCAAAGCATCATCTGAATTATTGAATATCTAGATTTGGAATACATTGATTGGGTTACGGTGCAGATCTGGATCTGAGCTAAAGAGGGATCTCACCGGTTGATGGAGAACAAGATCTAAGGATAGATAGGGATCAAATGGTTTGAAATGAACTATCTCTATATATTTGATTATGCTTATTCTAGATCTGTATATTGAATGATTTGAACTGGGTTAAGTTTGAAATCGCTGCAAGTCATGTTTGAATATTTATAGATCTGTACGTGGGTTGGCTTTGGTGTAAGCGTGTATATATGCAGGTTTGGTTCATTGTAGTAGCGTATACAATTTGAGCTATGATATTTGAAGTCACAGTTGGTTCTGGTTGTTGATGGGTTTTGATGACAGTTTAAAGGTGTCAGTATTCTGCATATCCTGTTTGGTTGATTGTGTTTAGCTTCAGTATTGATGGATGAGAACGAATATTGGATCAGGATCATAATGATTCATATTTATGTGAGCTGATGGACTAGATCTAGGTGATAACACATATATTATCCTTGTATATGTATTGATCTGGTGTTTGGGTGATTCAGAAGATTGATTGATTATGTGCTTCAATGATATTAATGGGACCAGTATGAAAATTGGATGAAACGTGGCCTTTCAGATTATGTGTTGTGCTTCAGGAGTATCCAGTCTGAAAATGCATGAAACGTGGTACCTGGAGGAGAGAATATTGTAGGCCGGCGCCTACGTACTAGTATCTTTGCTAGTACAAGAGCTAAGGGGGTTGTAGCTCCCTTCCAGGAGAAGCTAGAGAACAAGAGAGAGTTGTAGCTCTCTGTAGGTTGTAGCCTGCGTACTGGTAAAGGACTGCACCAGTACAAAATCATTGTAAAAGGAATTTTCTAATTGAAAGAAGATAGAGACATATTGCAGCAGGTGGTTTTCTCCCACATTGGGTTTCCACCTTATATCATGGTGTTCATGTGTGTGACTTATGTGTGATGATCTGTTCTATTTTACTGCACCTATTTACTGTTAATATGGTTGATAATGTTCTAACGCACTCATTAAGGATCAACTAACTGAATTATAAGAAGTTGTGGAAGTAGCATATATGAATCTGAATATGGAAATGAAAAAGTTTTATTGATGTGATAATACTGATTCACCCCCCCCCCTCTCAGTATTATTTCCAACAATTGGTATCAGAGCAAGTCCTTTGGTAGAAGCTTGATCGCTTGAAGGAAATCCATGGAACAATGGGAAAGAATCTTAAGAAGAAAGCTCATAAGAAGAAGAAGACATCTCAGAAGAACTATGACAGTGGGAGAATTGATTGGGGATTAGGTATAAGAAGCTCTTCAGATTCAGATTCAGATTCGGAATCATTTCAGAATGAAGATGAACTATCAGGTATGAATTTGCTATCCTCTGATGTTCCAACTATCTATCCATTTGGAAAATATGGAAGTGATAACGAAACAACTGAATGTGCTCTTATGGGCGAGGAAGAAGGATATCAAATAGAAGCATAATTTAACAGGCTGACAAACAAAATTAGTGAACAAGAAAGACTTCTGAACATAGAGAGTGGTGCCCTCAAAGAAGCTGTTACTAGACAAAAGGCTCAATGAGAGTTATTCAAGGAGAAATATCAAAAGTTGCAGGTTGAAGCAACATCTCTAAGAAATGAAGTCAAGGAAAAGAACACAACCATCAAGAAACTCAGAGATAGATCCAGTTAGTATGAAAGTCTTGAAGCCACGATCCGCTCTCTAAAGGAAGATCTTGAAGAATCAAAGAAGCAGAATAAAGATCTAGTCCAAGATATTGAAAAACAAGGAAACGAAGTTATCAGCTTAAAATCTCAGCTAGAATGTGCCTTCAGAATTCGTCAAATGCAACAGGATCTGAACGAAGAACAAGAAAAGGAGATTCTCAAACTAAAGCATCAGTTGGAAGAAGAAAGGAAAGCTGAAGAAGACATGAAGAAGCAATATCTAGAAAAAGAAGAATAACTTCAGGTTGAGGTAAATATCTTGAAAAGTAAATTAGAAGAAAAGGATAAGCTCTTAACATTTTCAAGATAGTACTAAAGTCTTGGATGATATTCTTAATAGTCAAAGATCTCCTGCTATCAAAACTGGTCTTGGCTTTCATGAATCTGTTGAAGGTGAATCTAGTTCACAAGGTGAGGCAAGGAACTCTAAAGAGAAATCTAAAATGATCAACAAGGAGATAAGAGAGATGAAAGGTCAATCTCATCATCAACCAAGGAAAGAAATTCGTCAAAGAAAATATTTTACTCCTCTGAATAATGTTGAATGTTATGTATGTCATAACCTTGGACATGTTGCAGCCAGATGTAGAAGAAGAAGGGTTCAAGATCATCAAACAAATAGATCATCTCAGTCAAGGTACTTTAATGGATATTGCTTTGCTTGCAATATCTTTGGTCACAAAGCTGCTGATTGCTACAAAAGGAATATGAAACATGTAAGATGTTATGCATGTAACAAGTTAGGACATATAGCAAAGGAATGCAGGAACAAAGCACGGACATCACACCAAAAGGAGAAAACATCATCACACTTGAAGATATGGAAGAAAAAGGAAGTTCAGTCAGAAAGTGGCGGCACAACACATTATACAGACATAACAGAGGGAGCCGGAAGTGTAAAACTTCAATCTCCTACGCAAGCTTGATAAAGGGAAGTTGCATATATACGCGAATTTGTTACTGCACAGTCGCGTATATGATTGTTTGAAGAAAGGAAGTAGGGACAGATTCAAGAAAAGGATCAGTTTTGCTCTAATTGATAATGGTTACATTTTGCTAATGATGTGTGGATATGATGGTTAGAAGTATTTTGGTTCTAACTTGATATGCATGATCAGATTTGACAGATGGCACAGGATTAGGGGGAGCATATGCTCTTAATGCATTGTTGGAATTATGGTTAATAGTCCTTGGTGATGATGCTTATATGGATAAATGATTCATCTTGCTATGATATGGTTATGAGTTGTTTAGATGATTATTGGGGTTACATAGTTGATATTTAGATCAGATTTGTGGTTGATTATCTAATGGTGCTTACATGTTGATCTTCATAAGGATAAGGAGAAGTACATAGCTTGAATTCACATCTTCTTTACTTGATGATGAGTCACTCATATGCTGTTGTCGTCATATGCATAAACATCATATATTACAGTTATGATGCAAGATTCCTATTGTTCTTGGCACATATATGGATGAGGATTGTTGGTTGGATACATGGATGATTATTCAATATTGCTTTGCTGGAGACATGACGATGATGAGTTCTCACCTATATGATGATAGGTTGTTTCGTACATATGTTGATTGATATTCCCAATTGATGATACTTGGTCCATGCAGATCTGGATGGCTATGGTGTTTCTCACAGATGATAGAATGATTCTGTATATACAGAATTCTGTTCAAAAGGATGAGTTGATACGGACATACCTTGATGATTCATGCACTAATACAAGTTGCTGGTGACAGATGCTATGGAGCAGATCATTCAGTGTCGTTGCTGATGTTTATCATGATCTTATTTAGGTGTTTGATCTCTATTATAAATGTCATGTATATCATTCGATGTAAAGGTCATATCAAGACTCATGATGTAATAGTGTGTCTCTATCTATTGTTGTCATTTGATGAAATATTTCAGTCATATCAAGGTCATGTAACGGCCTATGTTGGTTTCCCCACTACGCCTGGGATGAATGATGTAATGTACTTGGTTGTCATTTTCTGGTATATCCCCACTTGGTTGGGAGATGGATGTATGTATGATTATTTGGTGATAGGAAGGTCATTTATGATGTATAAAGTCATGTACTTCTTGTAGAACATCTTTTTGCATACCTTGCTTAACAGTCAAGGGGAGCATGAACAAGCATATTTCAGCAGAGCAGAGATTTCAGCATGTTCTCAGAAAAAGCATGGACAGATTGGTGCACCATGGCATATACAAAGGGGGAGCTCATTCAGAGATTTCAACAGGTACTCAGGGGGAGTATGAACAACGGAATGCCTTTCTAGGAAAGAGAATATCTTGGTTCGCCCTTTGCCCTTGATGTCAAAGGGGGAGAGTGATTTGGTATTGTTGCCATCAAGTCCAAAGGGGGAGATTGTTGGCATTATGATGCATGTGTTGTACTTGATGGCAAACAACTCATAGAATATCAACTCACTTATATATATCTAGATGAATCTATGGAAGAGATATCAGATGACAATTCTCAGTATGACAAGTCCAAAGAGGGAGATTGTTGGCATTATGAGACAAGTGTTGTCCTTGATGGAAAATCACACAAATGATAAATCATAGTGCAGCAAATTTATTTGATAAATTATAGTGCAACAAAGCTTCCTTCATATAGAGAAAAGTTCACGCACTTTTATGCAGAGAAAAGTTTATTTCATGTAGAGAAAAGTACACGCACTTTCATGCAAGGAAAAGCGCGTATATGTTGGAGGACTTACCTGTGGTCCATGGTAGTTAGTCCTTGGTATTTGAATCTATGGTTTTTCATGTAGAGAAAAAGTTCACGCAGTTTCATACAAGGAAAAGCGCTTATATGTTGGAGAACTTACCTTTGGTCCATGGTAGTTAGTCCTTGGTATTTGAACCTATGGTTTTGGACCATGGTACCTCGTCAGAAGTGTTGATATCACGCACTTTCATGCAAGGAAAAGCATGTATATGTTGGAGAACTTACCTTTGGTCCATGGTAGTTAGTCCTTGGTATTTGAACGTATGGTTTTGGACCATGGTACCTCGTCAGAAGTGTTGATCTCACACACTTTCATGGTTGGTTCATGGTATTAGTCTGATAGTTTTTGATCCTATGGTTTTGGCTCATGGTATTGCATCCAAAAGTGTTGATGTCATGCACTTTTATGGTTGGTTCATGGTATTAGTCCAACAGTTTTTTGATCCTATGGTTTTGGACCGTGGTATTGAGAAAGGACTAAGGCTATAAAAGAGGAAGGAGATCATTTGGCAAAGCATTATCTGAATTATTGAATATCTAGATCTGGAATACAGTGATTGGCTTATGGTGCAGATCTGGATCTGAGCTAAAGAGGGATCTCACCGGTTGATGGAGAACAAGATCTAAGGATAGATCGGGATCAAATGGTTGGAAATGAACTATCTCTATATATTTGATTATTCTTATTCTAGATCTGTATATTGAATGATCTGAACTGGGTTAAGTTTGAAATCGCTGCAAGTCATGTTTGAATATTTATAGATCTGTACGTGGGTTGGCTTTGGTGTAAGCGCGTATATATGCAGGTTTGGTTCATTGTAGTAGCGTATACAATTTGAGCTATGATATTTGGAGTCACAGGTGGTTCTGGTTGTTGATGTGTTCTGATGACAATTTAAAGGTGTCAGTATTCTGCATATCCTGTTTGGTTGATTGTGTTTAGCTTTAGTATTGATGGATGAGAACTAATATTGGATAAGGATCATAATGACTCATATTTATGTGATCTGATGGACTAGATCTGGGTGATAACACATATATTATCCTTGTATATGTATTGATCTGGTGTTTGGGTGATTCAGAAGATTGATTGATTATGTTCTTCAATGATATTAGTGGGACCAGTATGAAAATTGGATGAAACGTGGCCTTTCAGATTATGTGTTGTGCTTCAGGAGTATCAAGTCTGAAAATGCATGAAACTTGGTACCTTGAGGAGAGAAGATTGTAGGCCGGCGCCTACGTACTAGTATCTTTACTAGTACAAGAGCTAAGGGGGTTGTAGCTCCCTTCCAGGAGAAGCTGGAGAACAAGAGAGAGTTGTAGCTCTCTGCAGGTTGTAGCCTACGTACTGGTAAAGGACTGCACTAGTACAAAATCATTGTAAAAGGAATTTTCTAATTGAAAGAAGATAGAGACATATTGCAGCAGGTGGTTTTCTCCCACATTGGGTTTCCACCTTATATCATGGTGTTCATGTGTGTGACTTATGTGTGATGATCTGTTCTATTTTACTGCACCTGTTTACTGTTAATATGGTTGATAATTTTCTAATGCACTCATTAAGGATCAACTAACTGAATCATAAGAAGTTGTGGAAGTAGCATATATGAATCCGAATATGGAAATGAAAAAGTTTTATTGATGCGATAATACTGATTCACCCCCCCCCCCCCCTCTCAGTATTATTTCCAACACATATTCCAAAGATCAATATGAGGAAGTTTGATGGCAAGGATCCCATAACATGGATACTACAGATGGAGAAATATTTTGATCTACATTATGTGAAACTATTACAAAAGGTATGTATTGGATCATTATATTTAAAACTGAAACAATTTTTATGGTATAAAGGTCTTTGTTCTCATAAACCACTTGTCACCTGGTCAATTTTCACGGAGGAAATGATAGGACATTATGAGGATACAAAGAGCAACACCTTCTTTTTCCAATTGATAAATCTCAAACAAAAGGGTTCAATGGCACCATAGATTGAGGACTTCCAAAACTTGAATATAAGGTTAAATTATATTCCAGAGAGGTAGAGGATTGATGTCTTCATAGGAATTTTAAAGGATAACATTCAACATGAGGTTCGCCTATGGGAACCTGATTAATTAGAGAAGGCATACAGGTTGACAAGAAAAATTGAAAGAAAAATTATGGCAACAAGGAATCCTACCACTCATAACTATAAAGATGGAAGTGTTATTATTCCTAGAATTTCACCACCTACAAGGCCGATACCACAAAAATTGGAAGAAAAAGAGCAAAAGGGTTTTTTTACAATTGTGATAGAAAATACACTAAAGGTCATAAGTGTGTCGAGAAGAAATTAAATTACACAGATGGGGAAGAGGAGCAAGAAAAGGAACAAGAAACGTTAAAAGAAGAGGATATACACTAGGAACCAATCCCAAAGAAAGAAGAAATGGATCTGACCATATCTTGTAATGCATTGACAGGAATTACCACTCGTAAAACTCTCAAATTCCCTGATCTTTGATGCATCCCTACTATTTTTTCTCTTAGATCATCTTGTTTCTCACCTTGTCTTGAGGATGAACCACATTAGTTGGTTCAAAACGTCGACTCGAACCTTACAATGTGATTAATTTGAAAGACTATTCTCTATATCATGGATCACAAAAGTATGAGATCTAATATAAGGGCATATCAAGAAGGAAAGGGTAACAATGTTTATTGATTTAGGTAATACCCATAATTTTATTCATTTTAAGATAGCCAAGGAATTGAATTTCTTCCTATATCCAACACCAAAGTGTCAAGTAATGGTTGCAAATGGAGAGACCATAAATTTCTCTGGAAAGTTCCATAATATCAAGTTATCCATGGGACAATATGTCTTGAATAGTCCAATTATTTCCATTCCAATGGGTGGTGCCGATGTTGTACTAGGAGTTCAATGGATACAATCTTTGGGTATGATAGCTTTTAATTTTCAAGAATTTTCCTTGAAAAATTTTTGGTACAAGATGACAAAGCTTCTAAATAAAGAATAATGAGGTGAAATTTAACAATTATGTTCACTAGAGGTACCCACATCGAAATCATCTAACTCTCCAGATCTCCAAAAAGGTTCTGGACAAACATTCCAAGGCGTTTGAGACTCCTAAAGGCCTCCCACCTATTCATGATCATGATCATGCTATTGATTTTATTCCAATAAGTGTTCCCCCAAACATCAGGCCTTACATATATCCATATGCCCAAAATACTAAAATTGAACATATGGTTGCAGAAATGCTAGAGGTTGGTATAATTCAACCTAGTCAAAGTTCTTTCTTTTCTCTAGTGGTATTGATACACAAGAAGGATGGATCATGGCGCACGTCTCTAGATTATAGGGAGCTCAACAAGCTTACTATTAAAGATAAATTTCACATTCTTGTCATTGATGAATTATTGGATGAATTACATGGAGGAATTTACTTCAACAAGTTGGATCTTTGTTCAGGATATCATCAAATTAGAATGAATATTGAAGACATTCCAAAAACAACATTTAGAACTCATGAGCGTCATTATGAACTTTTGGTCATGCCTTTTGGCCTTACCAATGCACCTTCTACATTTCAAGGTTTGATGAATTCCATTTTCAAACACTTAGAAAATTTGTGTTAGTATTTTTTTGATAATATACTAATATACATCAATTCTTGGAAGGATCATGTTCAACATGTTAACAGGGTGATCAAACTATTGGAGGAGAGATAATTATATGTAAAAATCTCCAATTGTTTCTTTGGAGTACAAGAGGCAGAATATTTGGGTACTCAGTTAGTTGATAGCTCATCTTATCATCCCGAATATGATGGGAAAAATGTGATAGTGAACAAATGTTTGGAAATATATCTTCATTGCCTTGGATTTGATAAATAGACACAATGTGTCAAGTGGTTTCCTCTCGCTGAATGGTAGTATAACACTTCCTTCCATACTGCACCAAAAATGACACTATTTATGGCACTTTATGGATATCATCCACCGTCCATGACATCATCTTTAAAATAAAATTCTAAGGTTCAAGGAGTGGAGGATCACATCCAGGATCAACAACATGTTATCAAACTCTTAAAGCATAACCTCACTTTGGTGCATAATTGAATGAAACAACATGTAAATCAACATCACAGCGAAATAAGTTTTGATGTAGGTGATTGGGTATTTCTACGACTACAACCATACAAACAAATGTCCCTCAAGCAAGCTAAGAAATATAATAAATTATCACCAAAGCATTATGGTCGTTACAAGGTGTTATAAAACATTGGTACTATGGCATAAAAATTGGAGCTTCCTGCATCTTCCCGATTGCACCCAGTTTTCCATGTGTCATGCTTAAATAAGGTTATAGGTGAGAAGATCCCAGTTCAAACAATATGGATAGAAACTTGACGAGGAAGGAAAAATGATATTGGAACCTGAAGCAGTCAGAAAAATAATAAATTTACAACGACGAAATCGATCAATTTCAGAATATCTCACCAAGTGGAAGAACTTACCCGCTAAAGATTCCACATGGGAGGATGAAAATTATATACAGAAGCATCCAGAACTACTCAAGCATTGAGGACAACACTTTTTGAAGGAGAGGGGCATGTTAGGTCCCTATACTACTAGTGTAACCCCCATATAGTCCCCATGTTGTTATTATTATGCCCTATAGAAGCTCACTATTGTTATTGTTGTGCCCCTACAATATTATTGTTATGTAGGCTCTGATTATATTGGGACCCCTTAGACTCCTATATAAAGAAAGGAGGTCTTGTCATTTGTATCATCCAAGAATTGTTCATTTGTGTAATGTAAAGGAGGTTGACCCCTCAAAGAGGCTGATTTTGAAGTCGTTTACCTATATTTTCTATATTTTTGTGAGTTGGTTTCATAACATTAAAACAATATCATGTCCTTATTCTTTTCCTATTCCATTTTGTGAAATTTCAGACCTTGAACTAATATTACTTCTTGAAGTTTCAGATATTGAGATTCCATTGGAAGACACAATTTTCCATCCCATAAACCATGCCCAAATAGAAAGATTTGAGAGAAACGCCACATTGTTGCCTCCAATAAAAGAAGGAACAAGGGCCTGCTCAATGCCAGAAAAAAATCTAACTGGTCTATGTTAAGTATGGCATTAAATCAAGAAAATCCTATAATTGACGACATATAAGTATTATGAAATAATTTTCTTTATGGTTTTTACATACATCACTATATGTTTTTTCTAGATACACCACTATATGTTTTTTTCCATAGAAATCTAATTGTTCTTTTCACATGCATCAGCATATGTGTTTTTCATAGAAATATAATTGTCTAATTTGATTGAGTTAGCATAGAAGTTTAATTTTCACAGGAATTTTAATTTTCAAACGACTTTGTGCTTCTTTCCTCATCCTGCAAGACCAACAATGTATGTTATGTAGATTTCTTCTCGAGGGTGTACAAAAATAAACCACTTTAGACTGTGGATGAAAAACAACCCTAATAGTAAAAATGGTTGTAAAACAATGTGGATATGTAGCACATGATAGAAACAAAACCTGCTAAAGCCCTGATCTATGCAATAGAAATAATTAAAAAAAATATAACATGTAACTCCAATAATCCAATGGAAACCAGATATATAAAGAATATATTTTATTAAATGACACCTGTGAAGGGAGCAAATAATGTTACCAATCCCCCTCTATGGGATGGTTTCTTGGCTATCCTCAATGCCTTCAACTTTTTATAGAGTCTCTCTCCTATATAATATGTAAAACCTGACAAACAAAATGTTTGAACTCAATGGGAACTAAAATTTGAAAGAAAATGGTGAGCGATAATGATAATAATCAGAGCTGCAATAATGAGTGCAATAATGAAAATAATCGAAAGTGAAGAATGAATGTATAATCCTCCAATTTATAGCAAACTATTAGGTTATCCTCGAATAATGGGAAATAATAAAATATTATTAACCAAATTCTAGAATTAACCATTTGGAATATTTTATTATATTTGGTTGGATGGAAAAAGTATTTAAATTGGTTAAATACTTTTATTTAGAAATAGTCAATAAATAAATGATTTATTTATCATCTCAAGGAATATGGTTAAGGAATAATAAACAAATAAATATTTATTTAAGTATTCTTAGGGGATTTAGTCAAACTTGACAAGGAATAATAACCAATTAGTGATTAATTAATATTCCTAGGAAAAATAAGATAATTAATGATTTATCTAGTTATTTCTCATAACTAGGTCAAATATGACAAGGAATGTTAGTTAAATAATGGTCTAATTAATTATTCCTAGAAGATAAATAATTGACTATTGATTTATTTAATTATTCTTCATGGGTTTAATCAGAAATAACTTAATAAATGTGGTTTATTAAGTAATTTGTTATAGTGAAATCAATTTTACTATGGTAACAATGGCCGTACATGGTGTACTTCAATCCATCTAGTAAATTATGGCTACATGATCAATTTTTGGTGATAACAGATTTCCCCTCAACATATTAATGTTAGGAGAAAAATGTATGACCAAAGTACATTTAAGGACACAATCACTAGACATCGAATGGGAGTCAGAGAGAGGGAGAGACACCAATGGAGCTTAATCGAAAGAGGATAACGACAGGGGGCAAGACCAACTAACTGATGTAAATCTCATTTTATGCTGTGGTACTTGATCTCAGTTAGGTAGGGGAGGCATACCTATACCCATCGAGATAACTCAATACAAAAAATAATGATATGCCCAAAAAAATAAAACTGAGCAATAAAGTACATTTTGAATGGTACATGACATGCTGGCATAAATGAGCCAGAAAAGAATACGATGTGTCCCATATAATAACCAAAGAAGCCTTGCTGAAAGGTAAGGGCTTTGCAAAACTGAATGGATCATCTGAAGGAGACATGCAAGCTATGAGTACTGCATGTGGTAGGAACTGAACACATCAAATCTGCGGAATTGCATCTGAGGCTATAGCATAATAGGAATTCATCTAGGCATGTGGGGGGCTACCTGAAGGCCCACCCCTTCATGAGATCTAAAACATCTCACACACACCTGGGAATCACTGGTACAATCTGTTGCATCACTAGACCATCAAGTGTATGAATAATGAGCATGAAACGACCAAGTCAAAGGGAAATGACGAGTCCCTTTGCTTGATCCAAGGCATCGAACAAGGGTGGATGTTGGAACCAAGATACACCGCACTCTAGGCCATTCTTCTAGAATAGATGTGCTGATGTCAACAGAATAAGACTCGCCATAGGTTAGGCAATAAGGATCCTCAACTAAGGCACGAGGGAAAAATAGTAATGTGACTGATGGATTGACACCAGGGAAAGTGGGGGAAAATGGGAGTGAGGGAAAAAGGAAAGATTTCCCTTGTGAGATCATAAAGTGCATGGTTGACCTGGCAACAACTGACTCGACTCTGAAGGGGATGGTGGATAGTATGATTGAAGGCAAAAATTAGCAACACGAGATGAATGGTATGCAAATATCGATGTAATACTGTGACATCATACACTGGGATGCGAAACAGACTCCATGGATGCAAAGGTGGCTCATCACGAATGCTCTGAACAAGGGTGACTCAATGACACTACCACACAAAATAGGTCTAGTGGGGACCATGAATACATGAGAAAATGATGGTTACTCATGACGAAAATCAACACATGAGATGACAAGCACCAAGGGGGGGTGTTCCCCAAAGTAAAAGTGTTGCATATGAAGAAATTCAATTTTAAGAGGCGACGAAGTGACCCTTCCTGGAAAAATGGCTTCCAAGTGAAGTGTCAAATCATAAAAAAAAAAGACCCATTATAGTACGTGATGAGGGATTTCCAATGGTACTAATGGTTCGTCAAACTGAGCTACAATTTGGTTACAATGGGCGACAAAAAAACTGTGGATTTTCCTATGAAAGAACGTTTTCCCTCCAATTTTAATTCATTTTCTAAGTGAGCTTTGGTGAATTTGGAGAGGAGGAAAAGGCCCTAAATCTTGTGGAGATCGTAGCAGACAAATCGACTATCAAAATTAGGATTTGTGACTTTCAAGTAGGTGGCCTTACTCATCTCTTTAATGTCAGTGGTTTACTTGCTAATTTTGGTGCCCCACGGCTCCCTAGGAGACCCCTACTGCTCTTCTCAGTCAGATCACACTTTTTGGGCCCATAACTGCGCTCTAGCTCACAGGAAAGAGAGGAAAACCTGCAAGCTCACAAGTTTTGGGAAGAAAACTGTGATGTGGAACTGAGGAAGACAGTGATTTTCTAACCTGGTGGGGGTTGGAGGCTGAACAGTCAAGACCAGTGTTTTCATCTCTGAACTGACAATGCATGTGGTGTTTTGCAGGTATGGCATAGTTGAAAATCACCTGGCGTGAGTGAGATTTTGACAGCCTTCGATCCGAGATTCAGGGGGATTAGGTGGTTCGAGGGGTGCTAGCTTGCTACGGGGTTGTCAAGTTGTTAGGTAACCCATTGATGAGGGCAGGTGAGCTCTTGCTATCAAGAATCGTGAGCTATTGGGATCTCGACGAGGAGGTCTTTATGGTGCAGGGGCATATGATTGAGTTCACTTTCCAGGATATTTATTTTTTGACCAGACTCCCCCCTCCCATGGGGGTGGTGGGGGATATACATCTGGTGTTGCCTCGTGGGAGGAAAATTTCAGAGTTCATGGACCACAATTGTCCATGGGGTGTTCGTGTGAAGGGCACGCCCATCTCAATCAGTGATCTAAATAGGCTAGAGACATGAGTTTTTTCCGCAGCATTGCTACGGATTCTGGGCACCCAGGCATTCCACCACATCATTAGTGGGTAGATGATGCTTGTTGACAATGTATTGATATGGGCCTACTATGACTGGGCCCAAATGATGTTTTCGTCAATGAAATGATAGTTGAATCTGTGCAGGAGACAGGTGAACCACAAATGTGCATTTGGTACAGTGATATGTGCTTTCTTCTTTGAGAAGATATCTACCATCTCCCCTCATGTACAAATCTGGGATGGGGGCCCACAAGTGCCCAGGATGTGCTGCTAGGGGCAGATACTATAAAGAGGGGGATGAGGGGCGGTCAGGCATGTGTTCCAACCCAAGTTTTTTGCACACTGGAATCAGATGCCCCTTTACATAGATGATTATCCCTATAGTTAAACGAACTACCAAGGTGATCCTGATCTATCATTTCCACCCGGACGAGCATGGGGACCAAACGATAAGTGTTAACTTGTTATTTTTATGGTGCATTTCATATTTTTGTCACATGTATATGGTACTGAATTTAAAATAAGTGGTATGTAGATATAGCATTGGTGAAACCGACAGGATATGCAGGTCGAGCTGCAACGCCTGAGGCTACAAATCAGGGAACATCATTGGCACACGAGGTTCCAGATGACAATTCTCTACTCACTAACATACGTCGTAGATGTGATGTGCTCCTTACCTGAGTTTCTGAGTGCAGGTGGCATGAGTTAGACGATGAGTATGCAGATGAGTGTACAGGTCTCCCCACAGAGTGGCAAGGGATCATGCGGTGCATTGTGATGTTCGATTAGGAAGTATATGATCTATGGGTAGGTATAAGAGAGCATTTGGCGCTGGATCCACCAGACAATGACTAGGGACGAGGACATGTGGGTCCCCTTTGTTTTGATTTTTGTAATAGGATATGGGCATGTCAGACGTATTTAGAGCTATGGGCTCCAAACACTTATAGGTTTTATTTGATACATAATGATCTTACAAAGCACAAGGGTGGTTCATGCATAACATTTAAGTCTCTTGGCTGAATATGGTAAGGTAAGTTGGACCTTAGGGATGTTAGACATAGGAAACGTTTCATGAACCAAAGGTTTGAGACAAGGAAGTTGAGGACAATTATTGGTGGCATGACCAACAAAATCACACAAAGAACATGGAGGTGCGAGTTTGGAGGCTTAAGAGTTGGAGGTGCTTGGGGAACCTTGTCCTTAGGTTCCCTCTTCTTGGCTTTGCCCACCTATCCAGATTCTTTCACAACAACAGTGGCTTCCTGTTGAGGTTGCGGTGAAATTGGAGTAGCATCATTGGTTGTAGGAACCAGTTGAACCGGGGTCAAAGCATGATATGGTCTGAGCTAACTATATAGAGTGCTCACTGGGGGATCAATGTACAATACTAGGATCCCCAAAGTCATATTACGGAGAATGAATGAAGCCATGACAAGGACATAAAATATTCCAGGAGGCAGAAACAAGAAAGGTATTTGTACTGCAGGGTAATGTCTCGGTGGAACAGTTCTTGGATGGTTAAGACCTGGAGGAAGAGTTCCTAGTGGAAACAAAGGAGAGGCACCCACAAAAGGAGGAGGTCTTGGAGGGGTGGATCTGGATGGCTGGGCTGGGATGGCAACAACAGGGTGTTGAGGAGATGGTTGTTGAATAGAGGTACCAGACTACTTTAGAGCAGTGTGTGATGCTTGTAACATGAACAGAATCAAAGATCTAGGCTCGGAGATGGGAGGGGGAGGACCAGGGTAAGAACCCAACAAGGTGTAATCTTTGTAGAATCCAGGTGACACACCAATGAGAGGGGTCACATACTTCTTATCTGACATCGATAAAATAATGGACTTAGGGGAGGTTAAGGATGACAACTCGTAATATGCCAACTTATCGATAGTGATGATCTTCCCTTCATGGGGGAAGCACATCTTGTGGAAAATCACAGACGTGGCGACTGACATGGCATATGTGTAACTACGACCAAATAGAATGTTGTAATCTAGAGGGGCATTGATAACCTCAATGTCTACATTGATAGTCTTGCCCACAAGAGTCATTGGACAATTGTGATACATGCTGAGAGGCTGGGAGGGGTGACCATCCCATGCACGCAAAGTGATGGTGGATGGGACCTCGAGTGACATGAGTTTCTTCCAAAAAGTAGCAAACATCACACAGGTGGATGCACCGTTGTCAATAATGCATCGAGAGATGATGGAATTACAGACTCAAACTGGAATCTTGAAAGCAATGGATGGAGGTAATGGAGGATGTTGTGATGCATCAATAGGAAAGACAATCAAATGATCATCTAAAGGATCTACTATGACCAAAGCAGTTAGTAGAGGTTTCTTTTGAGATGGGCATGACTAGAGAATCTTCAGCATTAACATGGAAACAAATGATTGCACCAAGTCATATACTATACTGCATGTGTCGGCAGCTCGGTTAGAGGTTGTGTTACGACGTAATGGACCCTTGGGGATCTTGGGAATTGACTCAAATTTAGGTTGACGGATCTATAATTGACCATTTGGTGTTGTAAGAGGCTTAGTAGATCCTTTGGTTTTGGGCTCAGTTGCTGACAAAGCTAATGGCTTGTCGTATTGACATGACCAAGTTTGTAATTTGACATTGGAGGTATTGACGTCGTCAGAATTCATCATGAGGATTGGTAGTCACTAGGACCAGAAGGTTGAGGAGGGTGAGCTGCTTGACCTTGCTGAGGTTGAGTAGCAATAAATCCTTGCTGAGGGAAAGGATTTGTAAGCACGAAATTTTGAGATGGTGTAGGATTCTAAGGCAGTTGTTGCATGGGTGGTTTACCTCTAGATATGCTTGGGATTCTCACATTTGGCACATCTGAGGTAAAACAGGACACTCATGAGTATAATGGCCGTGAAAAACAAACATACACAAGGCTTGTCCATACAAATAGCCTTGTTTTTCTTAGGTTGGGTTCCCTGTTGCTGGTTGTCGATGTTAGGCTGGTTTGATTGGGGATTATTGGGTTGATTACCCTCATTACCCTGGTTACCCTTGTTGCCATTCCCCTTATTCTTTTTCTTCTAATTTTGGGGATTGGTCACACTCTATTGTGCATACACTTGACCCTGAGGGGGCGGTGAGTGCTGGGGCGGAGGATGCATGGGAGGCTATGACGGTAATGACTAAGGGTTTGGAGCGCTCAACAATGCATAGGTGTAAGATGGTGAAGGAGAAATAGTTTGGTAGAAAGGTTGAGCATTAGCTAGCCCTGGCATCTACTGATCTCTTTGGGTGAATGCATAGTATGTGCTTTGTCCTGAATACACGTTGCTGGCAGGAGGGGCTAAGTGTTGGAGGAACTAATGCCCCCTGTAGATAAACATAACTCTTCTAAGGATACGGTGAAGGATGTGAAAGAGCTCCAACGATACCGTTAATGCTGTGAGATGCCCACGGTGCATTGGCACCACCAGGACAAGGGAGGTCTACTATAATGGTATAGACATAACTAGATTGAGCATAAATCAAGTCATATCTTAGAGCAGTCTGGAGAGCTTCTTCCTCTGTCTGAGGAAAGTGGGAAGTGACATCTTTGGAAATTGGCGATAAAGTGTCCTAAGAAACCAATCGCGATAGAAATGATCTTCGAAGGAAGGAGCATTGTTGGCTGTGTGGGGCCTGACCCAAGTTGAACGTTATTTAGCTAAGCAAATCCCTACACTACTGCCCCTTTCGGCATTAGCCCATGGATCGCAGACCAAAGTCTCACCCGAAGCAGTATGGGGGGATGCTCGAACCAGGTTTCCGTACCCTAAGATGGTTGTGATGTCGATTTATACCCTCTGTTCCTACTTTCGTGCAAGTCACTAAGTTTTAGGGCTCTGTCAGTCTAGCCCTTTGTTCCACCCTTTAGTACCTCGACGAAGGTGTATGATTGACCTTCGCACATCCTTAACCCCTGGTCTAGGTACTTTCACGCTGCTATGATAATGTATTATATAGGTTCCCAAGTTATCTTAAGTGCTTTACTTATCTTACTAAACAATCACAGTTAGCACCGCATAAACTGATATTCTTACTTGCGTTCAATTAACCAATATAATCACATATAATTGTGCATCACATAAACATTGTAAATTAAACCCAAGACGTAATATAACCAGATGCAATAATAGGAAATAGATACACATAATTTGAGAAATACTCTTCTTTATTGATATCTTCAGAATATTACAAACTCTACCCACCCTGCGCACACAGTTGCAGGGGTTCGCACACTTAGCTGCGGACTTCCACCCTAGGCCTCCGCGCACTCAGCTACAGAGCCTCTACCTACGCTAAGATGCAAAACACTTAGACTTCTCTACTAAGAATCCAAAACTTTTCTTCTTACTTAACTACTTAGAGCTTACTTACTTAGCTCCTTTTATACAATCCCATGGTTCGCTCTTTACAACTGACTTTACACTTTACAAAATAAGGGTAGACAACCCTTCATGACTCATGACACCTTCACACTCCATGACCAAAAAATGCAGAGACTTTACAAATTTATTACAAAAATTGTCCCAAAACATGGGCTTTTAGCCCCAAATCTATCCTTGGGGGATCCCATTCCCAACAGGACCCCACAAAAAATATGGTGACTCTCCCTCGAGTCACTCTGTGGGCGTGAAGATCTTGGTGCGAAGACATCCTAGCTCAACCTGTATGACCACAACCTTGGTAGTGCACTGTGCAGCCGTTTACTTCACTTCTTCAACCAACTACTTAGCCATCGATCACACATCTCTCATTCTAGTGATTCTAGTGCTATACATGACGCATCTACATGTACATGAAAGTCCTTCTTCCAGTCTGGAAAGACTAAAATCAGCACGGTGACCATTTTTCCTTTCAACACATCCAATCTCTTCTGGTAGTCCTCGTTCTAATAGAATGTGACATCCTTTTTCAACAACTTCTCCATAGGTGTGGTGATTTGGGCGTAGCCCTTGATAAATTTCCTGTAGTACCCAATATGTCCCAAGGTTTCACGCAACTGTTTTATAGTACTCAACGCCTCCAAGTTAAGTATCATTGTGATCTTCACTGGATGTACCATCAGTCCCTGTCTACAAACCACATGACCCACCAGAGTCCCAAAAGGAACAAAAAATAGGAATTTCTTCAAGTTGAGTGCAATCTAGTACCTTTGACAAGTATCTAACATTAGGCGCAAACTTTCCACATGGCGTTTTAGCAACCCAAACATAGCCCAGTCATCAAAGTACACCTCCAGAAACTTATGAATAAATTCCTTGAATGTAGCAATGACTACATGCGAAAAAATTGCAGGTGAATTCTTCAATCCAAAAGGCATTATAGTGTACTAAGAACATCCCCATTTAGTCACTAAGGTCATGTTGCTTCTATCCTCCGCCGCAAATTTAATCTAATGGTACCAAGAGAACCCATCAATGAAGGAGTATGCTTCCTGGCCACCTACATTATCCAATACCTCATCAATGAACAAATTCAAGAAAGGATCATGTATGCAAGCATCATTCAACTTCTTAAGATCTACGCATATCCTTATTTCATCCTTCTGCTTCTTTTCCTGTACCACCATTGGGCTTACCCAATCAGATTCTTCTATGGGCTCAATGATGCCTGCCGCGAGCATCTTGTCTAGCTCTAAGTGGACCTTCTCCTTATACTTTGGATTGAAACAGTAAGGCCTTTGCTTAACTGCCTTCATTTCAGGCTTTAATGTGATCTTCATAACGCCCAGGTCTCCTATTATCCCCTTTAGCTCTGTAAACTTGGAAGGGAACAAATCTTGGTATTCGCAGAGAAATTCAATGACCTTATCTACCATCGCGTCATCCCAGTAATCTCCAATCTTTTCAAATTTGGGCTCCGCCTCCGTACCAATATTTACCTATTTCATTTTCAGTGGCGCAGTTATATTAGGATTCTCAATCTACGATCCCTCGACCTTGCGATGACCCTCTATTTCAGGGATGTTAATATTTCATGCATCCTCATCTTCTTCTTTAGCAGTCACGTTATAGCATTCTAGTGCGTGGCTCAGTTGAGTAGTCCAATCAGGTTGAATCAAATCTAAAGGATCCTGCGGTATCCTAAAAATCGATGATTTAACTTCTTCTAGCGCTTCGTCAACACAATCAAACCTGTCTTCGAAGCTGAACGTCACTATGAATCCTTTGTGCAGAATATCCCATTAACCTATGCCATGGCGGAGCTCTGTTTCCAAGTACCAGTTCATCGGGATTCGGGATGACATCCAAGGTATGACAGAAGAAGTGCACCCATTTAGGTTGGGGCTTTGCTCCATAAGCCTTAGCCCAGGCCAAGTGTGTGCGCGGATCATCCTTTCATCATATTTGTCCATCACTCGTACCTTTGGCTTCCGAAAGCATGTTCTCATCATCCTCCTACACTCACGCCAATCATCAAAACTACCCTTGTGCGTACCCCACCATCTTGCGGTTGTAGTACACAGTGCCCAGTCCGAAGCCTGGAAGTGCTGCTTTTCTGGTACCTCCCTCTCAAATGCATCCAAAAATACATCTACAACATTCAGGCCATCGTAAGTGGGCAGATTTATTACCTCTAATGACACACAATGTAGTGACCGGGTCATCATGTTACAACTTAGCGTGGTTACTTCATGCAGTCGATTCTGCCAGTGCTCTAATTCTTCATCAGAGTCCAAGGTGCAGGTACTCTCGCGATCCCATGTAATTCGTCCATCTACTATTGTATTCACCCACTCTTGGTCTTGCGCTATTATCTTATATATACAGTCCAAATCGTCCTCGCTTTCATAAACCAGATTGGTTCAATGTAGTGCGATCCTTCAGCAGGATCTAGTGGTACTATTATGCAGAGCGATTTCTTTCCAAATATCATCTTTCACTTCTTTAGGTTGATCGCTTAGTTCATGTTAGTAGCCTAATCAATGCCAAGGAGCACAGGGTAGGGGTTTTTTTCATCCATAATTTCTATTACCTCAAAGTTAGCCATTGCACTCTAGCCTTCAATATCTCCAGTTACTCCTTACAACCACCCCATGGGGATGATCTTCTATTGATTTCCATCCTTAACGGAATCGAAGACCATTGCAACGCGGGTCTTCCCATCTGATCCTAAGTCTGCTTTGGTAGGACGTTTGCGTCTACCCCTAGATCCAAAATATCTTGATCCATTCCATATTCTCCTATTTGCGCAGTCAGTCTCATCTCTCATCCTATCCTTACTTTATTCTTACCAATATTTTGTACCATGCGTGGTTCACCCGGAGTGTTTCCAATGCATCTATTTATAATCTCCTGTAATCCCTTCACAGCCTTGCTGTCGTGCAGTAGCTTCATGCAGGTTCCTAGAAAGGTCATAAGCATAGAAGGGTTCATTTCCTAATCAGGCATATCCTTGCTCCTCGAGGTGGAGGCCTTAGCAAAGCTCTTCTTTGCTTCCATGAATGTTCCATGTGCGTGCTCCAAATCAAATTTAGGCTCCTTTGTCGAAGCTTTGTGAACCCATGTGTTGTCTTCAGGTTGTTTCCCCTTATCATCGCTCGTTGCAATTCCACTTCGGAGCACTATATTCACATTCGAATCCTCTTCATGAGGCTCAAACCTCATCATCTGCAGGTTCTGAGTCGGTTGAGGTGGTAGCACCCCTTTGTCGCATATCCTCACTATCAGTGTATAAAAATATTCTGTCTCATGATCAAACTGAGTACAATATTTGTAAGACAGATGCGTTGGGTTAGTGCATTCACGGGCATAGTGTCCTGGTCCTCCACAGTGGTAACAAATCAACTATCCTTGACCTCTGCCAGGCCCTCCTCTGCCTCAGCCTCAGCTGCGTCACTGAAATCTTGTTCACGCCATCCTACTGTTCTAGTTAGCGAGCCATGTTTCTGCTTGAACCCTATAGGCAGGTGTTTTGTTCGTCATCAATTCATAACTTCTGCAGTTGCGCTCATCATGCCTTATCAACCTGAAGAAGTTGTAAAACATTTGTTACGGTGTTTGTACAAACTTCCTCAGCAAATGACAGTTATTTGTCACATGTTTTCTTGCTACCTAACTTATAGTGCACCATAAGGCAGGACCCACACTCACTCCTGCTTGGGCTTCTTGCCTCAAAGGCATTAGTCCTCCTCCTGCAATATAGTTCGCAAAGACCATCCAGTGGTATTTGTCATGCCCCTTACCTTTACATTTCAGGCACCATACCTCTTCCCGCACCTTTGGTCAAACTGTTTTTCCCTACTTCAGACTTTGCATTTAAAGGCAAAGATTTTGCAACTACGCATGGATCTGCTAAACCCATAGATTCAGATCTTGCATCAATGTTTCATGCACTCTCATTGCAATCTCCAAGGCCTTTTCCTGAGTCGTAATCTTTTGTTGTGACAGTGCAACCCTTAGGTGTGGCAGGAGCAAAGCCACGAACCATTCGTGGTGTTGTCCATCTATTAAGTTCATATTGGCTTCATGGATTTTTCACTTCAACCTCTCATCCAATTCCCAAGGTGTCTCACCTGGTTTCATCACGATTTCCTTGAACCCCATAATCGAATATGCCTCGGATTTAGGACTACTGAATTCTTTATTCAGCGCGGTCTTGATGTCTGCCACTCCAGCGTTTGGGTTATCATTAGAGTACTTGATGTACCAAGTTAGCGCACGATCCTGAAAAGCACTAACCAATGTTGCCTTATTCATGTGGTCATTTGTGATGCCCTGAGCTTCCCATGTCGCTTTCACGATGAACCAAAAATGGTCTAGGTCCTCATTTCCAAAGCCTTTAAACAAAGGCAACTTCACTAAATTTTCCATGCTGAACTCTGATGGAGGTGGTGGTGGTATGTGTGAAGTTGTAGGTGATGGTGGTGAAGTTGGAGGTGGTGTAGGTGGCGGTGGCAGTCGCAAGAATCCCTGTCTTATTAACTGAACTTCACTTCGTAGAGAAGCTTGTGCTACTCCCTCTTCGTCACCCAATGGTGGTGAGATCAGTGGGCTATATTTATGACCCTTTCTTCCTTCGTTTCTGTAAGTCGTTCCACTCCACGTAGCTCCGAACATCAAGGTAGCTACATAACATGTTTTTCGCACAATAACATCTTAATCCATGTATTCAAAGACTTCAAGTACTTACCTCGCGGACCTTTGAAAAAGCGTCACTCCGCATCGCTATAACTAACTGAGGTATCAACCATGAATTCAGTCACAAATCCTCCTATGATGTGATCGAGCCAATGATTGACAATAAGAGCACTCTTATCCTCATAGGCTTCCAACCTTTGTACAAACTCCAAGGTCCAAAAAATAGGGCCGTCAAGTCTCCACCTTCCCTGTCTATCTGCTAGCTTCGTGATCCACTCGTATAACACAACTAGAAAGGAACAAAAAAAGATCTCATGGATTTCTATATACAGGTACCTGTCCAACCATTGTTCCTTTGTTAGTCATCGATTTCTATTCTCCTGCGCTGCGAATTCGTGGATCTTCTTGTCCAACCAGTCTCTAATCCCTTTCTTAGTAGGGTTCCAATGATAAAACATCACACATCTCTTATGTAGATTCCGGTCCTGGCAATGGAACCATTTTTTGGCTGTGTGGGGCCTGACCCAGGTTCAACATTAGTTAGCGAAACAAATCCCTACACTACTAGCTCTTTTGGCATCAGCCTGCGGAGCGCGTGCCAAAGTATCACCCGAAGCAGTATGGGGCGATGTTGGAGCCACGTTTCTTCATCTTGAGATGGTTGTGATGTTAGTTTATACCATCTATTCCTACTTTGGTGCAGGTCACTAAGTTTTAGGGCTCTTTCAATCTAGCCCTTTGTTCCGCCCTTCACTACCTTCACGAAGGTGTACAATTGGCTTCGCGCAACCTTAACCCACGGTCCAGGTACTTTCATGTTGCTATGACATTGTATTATACAGGTTCCCAAGTTATCTTAAGTGCTTTACTTATCTTACTAAACAATCACAGTTAGAACTGCGTAAACTGATATTCTTGCTTGCGTTCAATTAACCAATATAATCACATATAATCGTGCATCACATAAACATTGTAAATTAAACCCAGGACATAATATAACCAGATGTAGTAATAGGAAATAAATACACAGAATTTGCGAAATACTCTTCTTTATTGATATCTTTAGACTATTACAGACTCTACCCACCCTACACATACAGCTGCAGGGGTCCGTGCACTCAGCTGCGGACTTCAACCCTAGGCCTCTGCGCACTCAACTACAGATCCTCTACCTACGCTAAGAACCAAAACACTTAGACTTATCTACCAAGACTCCAAGACTTTTCTTCTTACTTAACTACTTAGTGTTTACTTAATTAACTCCTTTTATATAATCCTATGGTCCGCGGAACATGGGTGGATATTTACAATCGACTTTGCACTTTACAAAATAAGAGCAGATAACCCTTCATGACTCATGACACCTTCGTTCTCTGTGACCACAAAATGTGGAGACTTTACAACTTTATTACAAAACTTGTCCCAAAACATGGGTTCTTAGGCCCAAAACTGTCCTTGGGGGATCCCGTTCCCAACAAGCATGGCACATGCTCTTCCTTTTGTGCCATTCTTGGACATGGTCAAAAAGATGGGGGGCAGAGGACTCACGAAATGTGGTCAACGCTCTGTACCAGTGTCGTATTAGAGAGGTAACTGAAAATATGAAATGAATTCTTTAGCAAGCGTCATGAAAGTGGAAGGACAAGCGACAGGCTGGTCAATGTACCACTTCACAACATCTTTAGTGAGCATGCGTTGGAACAACCGAAGGAGAATGGAGTCATCGGTGATCGAATTGGACAAACACCACATATGGAAGGAGAAGACATGATTAGTGGTGTCCTCTCCAGAATTACCCTCAAACTTGGGAATGTATGGAGTCATGGGGTCATGGGGTATCTAGAATTATCCTCAAACATCATGATGTATGGGGTCATTAACCAACTGGCTAAAATCTGGGAGACTTAACCCAGCCATGAAAGGTAGCAAAGGAGCTGCCAAAATGGTTCCTATAATGGTTCTGTTAGATGTGACTACCGAGGTAGAACCAAAGCCACCATGAGGTTGGTTTCATTCACATGCAATAGGTCCTGACATGGTGACGATATGCAGTGAAGAAGGCTTGGAATCAGGTGGACCAAAAGAGGAGTTGTTATGGGGACTCAGAGGAGGACTAAATCAAACCTTGTGGAGAGGAGTATTACGCCGAAGGAGAAACTGGGGATGAAGGCCTAAGAGTCTCTGTGAAAAACGCCTTGGTGGCGCAATGGTTTCAGGACACAAGTGACATGTAAATGGTGAAGGGAGATAAACAAAATGTCTTTATCTCTATTTGGGGAGATAAATTAATTAAGTTAATTCTTGGTTTGGCGGTGTAAACCAAGAAAATTTCACTTAAGGTGTGCTTGTGTGTGCAAATAAGTGTGTTTATTAATTAAGCCTAGATCATGTTTGAAAAAAGAAAAAGAAAAATATTGTTGAAATACTATAAATAAACTGAAATTTAAAACATCAAATGAACATCAAATCAACTATCTAAAACCCCATCCAAACTAGATTTGAAAACGCTATGTTGGTTGGTGGTGAAATTAATTGAAAACACATAACAAAGGCTAAAAGATCCAAGCGTCAACATGACTGGGATCAAATGACAATATGCTGCAGGAAAGTGGTGCAGCAATAATAGAAAACTAGTGAGGAAAAATCACTGCAAAAGATAGCGAGATGGATGTGAAACCGTAGGAAAATAGTGGCACCCAAAGGAAAATGACCAAACAAGGTTCAAGAGGGAAATTTGGATGGAAAAAAACTATCATTGAAGATCTTAGAAAAGAAGGTACAAATCTAGAAAATATGTTTGAAAGGTTTGCAAAAAACTCAGACTTCTTACTTAGCTAAACTCCTCGTATAAAGGTGGAAGCATAATAGAAGCCCTAAGGCCTAAATTCCACTTCGATGAGTGAAAAAGAGTAGATCAAGGTCTAAGTAGGCTAAGACAATGGTCAACCAACCCAATAGATTGCTCTCAACAAAACCGAGAAAAAGATTAGAAAAATTCTTGAAAACCCTAAAATCGTAGGTACATACCTAATTCAGGGGATATCACACCTTTTGGGCTAGAGAGTGAATTTTGCACCTCCATATCGCAGGTTTGGGGCAGAAAAATGCAATTTCTGGTCCTCAATTCTTGGGTGAAAAGTCATGGAAAATTTTTGTCTCTATCGCGGCGGGTTCCTGTGACTTGTAGAAATAACCAGAAAACTTGCAGAAGTTAAAAATTTGACTGATCTAGGGTTAGATTGCTATTAAAAAAAATTAAGAGATCGAAAAAAGAAAAACCCTAAGCTGAAAAATGAAGGTCACCAAATTTTTTGAGTCAGAATTAAAAATGCAGTGGAGTCGCCATTTGTTATGTAGAGTTCTTCTCGGAGGTGTACAAAAATAAACCACTTTAGACTATGGATGAAAAACAACCCTAACAGTAAAAATGGCTGTAAAACGGCGTGGATTTGCAGCAAATGATGGAAACACAACCTATCAAAGCCTTGATCTATGCAACATAAATAGTTAAACAACAAAATGGAATAAGAAAATAAGTGCAAGTAACTCCAATAATCCAATGGAGACCAAATATATAAAGAATATATTTTATTAGATGACACCTGTCAAGGGAAAAAATAATGTTACTAGTCCCACTCTATGGGATGGGTTCTTGGCTATCCTCAATGTCTTTAGCTTTCTGTAGAGTCTCTCTCCTCTATAATGTGTAAAAGTTGACAAAGAAAATGTTTGAGCTCAATGGGAACTCAAATGGAAAAGAAAATGGTGAGCGACAGTGATAATAATCATAGCTGCAACAGTGAGTGAAACAATGAAAATAATTGAAAGTGAATAATGAAGGCAAAACCCTCCAATTTATAGAAAAATATTAGGTTATCCTCGAATAATGGGAAATAATAAAGTATTATTAACCAAATTCTAGAATTAAAAATTTGGAATATTTTATTATATTTGGCTAGAGGGAAAAATTATTTAAATTGGTTAAATACTTTTATTTAGAAATAATAAACAAATAATGATTTATTTAAGTATTCTTAGGGGATTTAGTCAAACTTGACAAGAAATAATAACTAATTAGTGATTAAATAATTAGTCCTAGAGAAAAATAAGATAATTAATTATTTATCTATTTATTTCTCATAACTAGGTCAAATATGACAAGGAATATTAGTTAAACAATGGTTTAGTTAATTATTCCTAGAAGATAATTAAATTAAATAGTGATTTATTTAATTATTCTTCATGGGTTTAATCAGAAATAACTTAACAAATGTGGTTTATTAAGTAATTTCTCATAGTGAAAACAATTTTACTATGGTAAATTTGGCCCTACATGGTGTACTTTGATCCATTAGTAAATTATGGCTACATGATCAGTTTTTGATGATAACAATGTATGTTAGAATTAACTACCTTTGTCTGCTATTGTTTCTTATTATGTGCTCAATTTTTTTTTGCAATTGTGCTCCATTATTCATCCTTGCAAGACCAACCAACTATGTTAGAATTAATATCAAATTCAAAACTACTCTAAAATTTTAGCTAAAATTCAATCCTTCTTTTTTACCGTAACGATGGAATTTTTTAATTGATCCAGATTTAAAAAAGAACGCAACAAATTACAGATATAACCATAAATATAAAGATGCAGTATAAATAACACTTCATTTCATTAATATCAAATACTAAAATATGCTTACAAACAGAATGGAAATAAGACTAGCTCAGGCGATGGTACCTTATCTCTGAGAAGAGATGTGGCAGCTACTGTAGAGCCTCTAATTTACACCTCATCATCCACTATTATCTACTGTTTTTCATCACTTACCTCTCTCTTTTGCCTCATTTTCATTGTAAAACCACCTAGATCATTACATTAGATGTCATTAAGCATGATCAAGTGAGCTTGCTAATGTGTGACTGTTTTGTTTAGATTTTGACATATTTACAGGCATTCCGCAGCCATCTGCTGATTCCGCAGCCATCTGATGATCCCGCAGCCTTTTTGTTAATCTCAAGGTTCGACGTGTCATTTTGCCAAATGAGCCACATGGGCACTTAGGAATCAAGGTGCTCGAGGTTCCTGTGCTATTTGTTCAGCCATCCACGTCATCTGTACCTCCGGTCAACAAGGGTCAAGTTACGGTCAACAAAGGCAGCTTAACGGTGATACGTAAGCTGTTGGGTCACGTCAGTTCAAACGGTGACTTGTCCATGTTACGCGGGTTGTGGGGGACATAATCCAACTCTGGATTCAATGCCCATAACGACCAGAACCTCCAGCTCATCCACGCAGGCTTATGACATGTTATTGAACCTTAATTACGCATGACAGTTAGTTTATTTTTCAGTTTTAGCTGTACGCATTAGGCCATCTTTCAGATGCCTATAAAAACTTGCGTCTGCGTACGCCTATGTTACTTTTTAGTTGCTGTGTTTTTATGAACTCGTTATCATTTTAGTGCATTGCAAAACTCTGTTTTAATAGTGCTGTTCTAGCACTCTTGACTGTAATTTTCTGCACATGGAGTAATAGAAGCAGTGCTGTTCTGAAGTTTTCAATACCTTGATTCTTCTTTGGCATATATGAATGGAGGGCCCCTGTTCATGTTAGCCTTGTATAGTATTTTATGATCAGCATTTCCTTATTTTCCATTCAGCATTTCCTTTTCTTGAAACATGTACAGCTTGATTTATTTTCATGTTATTTCATTTCTGGCCTTTATTTTAAGCTGATCAGCATTGTTCTTTTGCAGGTTTTTAACCCGGGATTGCTTGTGTGTTGTGTATTTGCTTTATATCTAGTGGTAGTTTCATTTGACAGATTCTAAGTTGCTGCCTTTACTTTATTTTCATAGCTGATTTTTAGTTTTATTTCTCAAAAGTTGTCTGCTAACATATGAATGGTCTCTTTATTATAAATTGTCTATCTTTTAGAGATCAGAATACTAATAACTTGCAGCTGGCTTTGGGTACTTTTTAGACTAATCTTTAACTACTTTCTAATCGTGTCTTACACAGTACTATGTGTTAGAGGCAGAGAGTTAGAAAGAGCAAAACATTACAACTAGTCTTTAAAGTAGATTTTTCTCATTTTTTTATCATTTCTTAGACTTATCTTTAGCTACTTCCTAATCGTGTCTTACACAGTACTATGTGTTAGAGGCAGAGAGTTAGGAAGAGATAAACATTATCATTGGTCTTTGAAGTGATTTTCTTACCTTTTATTTGCAGCAGCATGAATGGTGTCTAATGCCATTAGAAAGTGGTTCTTTGCTTTCAGTTCATTTTGATTTATTTATTTCTTTCAAGCTTTTCCTTTTCAGCAAGTAGTTAGAAACCACTAATCACACACTCTCACTCATTTAGAATTCACCTTACACACACTTTCACTCATCTGTTTATAATCACCATTCTATCTTAGGAAGATAAAATTAACCACAAACAACACCCCCAAACGACAAAAAGACTCTAAGAGGTTGCTTAAGTACATATAGTACACCTTCACTTCATTAGCTTACGAGCCCCGGGTTGACAATTAATGACATCAATTTAGGAACACTAAATTGACTAAACAACTACCTGGCTCTAAATTGTGTTACAATGAGGCGCAAAGGAATATTTATCATTGAGAAATAATGGAAAACCCTAAACATCCAAAAACCTGACCCTAGGAGATGAAGCACCAAACTATGGGCCCCGTTTGAGTAAATTGGTAAATCAACTTTCTGGGGTCGTAACTTTGGCATTCGTTCTCTGTTTGACGCGCACAATACCTCTTTAGAAAGATCTATCCAAGTACTACAACTTTTGAATGACCAACATCAAGAATTGTCTCATGTTGGTCCCAGTGTTCCCAAAAAACGTTGTTTAGGGCCTCAAAATGGCTCTTGAAGTTCAGGACCTGAAAATTTGCCAAAAATAGTAAATTATGCTACAAATAAGGAAGCTGAAAAATGAAAGAAACAATGGTGGGGGTCCAAGTGGAATAGGCGAGTGGCCAAAAATATCCACCTAGACCATTTTTTCCCCATTAGGAATCAATGGTCCCCATTATGTTGAGTTCCTCCATAAGATGAAGAAACTTCTACTGAACTTCGTCCCTGGTGAGCCACTTGCCCTGGTGAAGGAGTTGGTCTACTTTGACGACTTGATATAGTTGGATCCTTTGCTGTCAAGTATTCTTGATCTACGCATCCATGATCCAATTGGTTGTGGCTTGTTCCATGCAATATGGATTTAACTATGTAAGTGTGAGCTATTCTACAATATCATTGTGTCTAGCAATGATCGGAAGTCTGGTCGAAGGCGATCCACATTGAAAACTGGGTGCAGGCCAAGGAATGCAGGAATGCTGAGCTCAAATGCATTGTCTCCCACAACTTTGGTAATGGTGTAAGGACCATATTGGAGTGGTCTGAGTTTCTGATAGGCTTCGGTAAGGCGTTCCTTCTACAAATGCAACCAGACTTTGTCGCCCACCTGAAACTTGTGTGGAACCCAATGTTGATCATGTCATTGCTTGTACTTGGCATTTGATTTCTCCAGAATTTCATGGAGCTACTGGCAGATATGTTGGATGTGCTCAATGAAGTTGTTTTCCTTATTAGCTTTTGATTGGACATGAGCTGAGTCCACTGGAGTAGCTGCAAATGGTATGGCCACATCAATGGCACATAGTGGCTGGAATCCCAAGCCCACCTGAAAAAAGGGTTGTGGCCAGTTGAGATGTGGAGAGCCTGGTTATAGTTGTGATAGACATGGGGGAGGCTCTCATCCCATGTGTGTGGATGCTTTGAGTTGTACATGTCTAAAATGTGTATGATCATACTGTTGACAACCTCTGTCTGCCCATCAATTTGGGGATGGAAAGTTGTGGACTTAGTGAGCTTGGTGTCCAACATCGACTAGAGACTGGACCAAAATGTACTGAGGAACCTTCTATCCTGATTTGATATGATAGAATGTGGGATTCCAAAGTTTACCCACACTCATTCAAAGAAGAGTTTAGCAGTGGCTTCAACTGTGATATTCTTCTTGCATGCCACCATAATGACCATCTTCAAGAATCTATCGACGACCATAGAAACACAGTCATTTCCATGCTTAGTATAAGGAAGGTTCGACATGTAATCCATGGAGATGGATTCCCACAGTAGACTAGGGGTAGGCAGCAGAGTATAGAGGCCTTCCTTCTTGATGGTCAATTTGGAAATGGCACAAGCAGTTCAGAATCTGATGTACTTCCCAACATCTTGTTGAAGATTCGACCAATAGAAATACTTCTGTAGTACTACCACTATTTCTCGACCCCAAAATGCCCAGCGACCTGACTGTAGTGCGCTTCCAAAATCATCTTGGCTTGCTCGCTTGAAGGAACACAAAGGTGTCCCAGGTGGTATGGCAAGGCATCCTAGAGGTGAAAATATGGAACTTGCTGACCCTCCAAGAGCCTCTTGTATTTGTGGCCAAATTCTGGGTTGATTTTGTAGAGAAGTGGCCAATCAGAAGTCTCGTACCCACAATATTTGAGCATGGTGGTTAACGCCATGATCGGTGGTCGACTGAGGCAGTCTGCAACATTATTGGTGCTGTTGTTCTTATACTTGATATTAAAATGGAACCGTTGCAGGTATGTTGACCACTTCTCATGGCGATCATTTTGCAACTTCCCTTGCATTTGTATGAATTGCAGGGGTCAGTTGTCTATGTGGATGACCGTTTCCTTCCCCAACATGTAATGCTTCCATTTTCGACAGGCCTTCACTATGGAATACATCTCTTTGTCATAAGTGGGATACTTCCAGACTATGTCTGAAAGTATCTCACTGTGGTATGCCACTGGATGCCCTTGTTGAGTAAGGACTGTCCCAATAGCATACTCAAAGGCACCTGTCTCGATCTCAAATGGTTGTTGCAAGTATGGTAAAGTAAGCAGTGGTGCAGAGTAGAGGTGATGCTTCAACTCTGCGAATGCCTTCTATTAAGATTCATACCAAAATAAATTTTCTTTCGCTCCTCCTTTGGTGACTTGACTCAAGGACCAACTGATATGAGAGAATCCCAACACAAACCTGCAGTAAAAATTGGAAAAACCAAGAAGGTTGCGAAGCTCTCTCACAGTGGTTGGGGCTAGCCAATCCCGAATGACTTGGATCTTGGTTTGACCCACATGCACCACCCATTCATCAATAATGTATCCCGGATACTGAACCTGGGTCATGCCAAAAGTGCATTTCTCCAAATTGGCACATAACTTGTGTTGTCGTAGTGTTTCGAGAACCTATTGGATGTGGTGGAGGTGCTCTTCCCAACTTTGGTTAAATATCAGGATATCATCCAAGTATACCACTACAAATGAGTTGGTGAATGGCTACAAGATGTCATCCATTAGCCTCATGAAGGTTGCAAGAGCATTCGTCAACTCGAAAGGTATAACAAACCATTTGAAAAGGCCCTCCTCAGCTCTGAAGGCAATCTTCCACACATCAGAGGGTACGATTGGTACATGGTGATATCCAGACTTCAAGTAGATCTTGCTGAAATATTTTACCCCCTTGAGTTGGTCCAGAAGGTCGTCAATCCATGGGATCGGGTACCTATTCTGGACAACACTTGATTTTTTTCAGTGCTTGATAGTCAATACAAAGTCTCCAAGTCCCATCTTTCTTCTGTACCAACACGATTCTGCTCCCACAAGGCAATGAACTCAGTTGGATGTGACCTTTATACAACAACTCCTAAATCTACCTCTTGATTTTTTCGTTCTCTATAACAGATCGTCGATAGATTGGTCCATTGGGAAATGACACACTCGCGGTCAGACCAATGGCGGGATTGACCTAACAGTGCAGAGGCACCCCTACAGGGAAGGTGAATATGTCCTCATACTACTCCATGACCTTGTCCATCTATTGTTGTCATGCGGAGGGGACCTATCTGGAGGTCGTGGCCACCGTCTTCTTCTTTCCCTCAAGGTGTATCATTAGGAAAAACAAATTTCTGGTTTTGGAAATAAGCTTACTGCATTATTTTGCAGTAACAAAAGAGATGGTGATAGGCGGTGCTACCTATAGTATCCTTTACAAATTATTTCCCAAAGTAACAATAACAACCGAAGGCCTTGATTCATACACAACATGTTGCTTCCACAAGTATGGTTGGCCTAATAATACATCACAAACATCAAGGGGAGCAACGTCACATAATACCTCATTCGTGAAGGGCTTGATGTTGTGTGGAAGGTGACATTACAGGCTCACGTGAAGATCCCGTCCTTGGTGAAGCCACCCGATGATGTACGATTGTGGGTGTGATGTGCTCGGTAAGCCTAGCCACTTCATGACCTTTACCAAAATGAGCTTCTTTTGGCTCCCACTATCGACAATGACTTGTAGTGGGGAACCCTTTACCCACATATGGGAGTGGAAGAATGCTTCTCCTGCTCTGGATCTTCGGTTCCTCCTTCTGGATCTTTGTGGTGGAAATAGTGGAAATGGGCTCCGCATCGATAATCTACTTCCTTTTTTCATCCCCTTTCCAGGTTCTGACTCAGAGTCAAAACATGCATTTGATTTTGAAGCCTTCAGCTTGGCCACCAGTGACCGCTTGGTCCAACACTTTCTTGTGTTACGAGTGGAGCTCTTATGGAACTCACACCACTTTCCCGTGTCCTTTTTCAGCTTCACGGTGTTGTTCCTTTCTTGCGGATTTGGAGGGTTTTCCTGGGCCGTTGCACCTTAGATTTGTCCTTTTTTCTGTGGTTTTGGGGTACCTTTCACTTGCTTGAGATTCATAGATTCAAAGTATCACTTCTTCTGTTTAAAATTCTTCTCGATCTTGACGACGTATCGGTATGTCATGCTAAGAGAGGAGATGTCCAAGAACTCCATCTTGTCCTGGATTTGCCTTTGTAGGCATCCATGGTAGTTGAGTACCAAATGTTTCTTAGAATCCTTCATACCCAACTTCATGTGAACGGTATGAAAAACATTGGTAAACTCTGGCACATCTTGGTCCCTTCCCTGCCGCAGTGTTGTCCACTTATGTATTTATCCTCATAGCTCCTGACTGGGTAGTACTCCTCTTTGATGGCATCCCAAAACGAATTCCAAGTGGGTACAACTGAAACAACTGAGGTCGTACTTTCATCCTTATGCTCACAGTAGGTTTCCCACCAGTCCTTGATCGGGGGGGTGACCTTGAGAGGAGAAAAAGTAATCTTTTTTCGGTTGGAAAAAGCATGAACAAAAAAATATCCTTCTAGCAGTTTTAACCATTTATATACGAAGTTTGCATATATTTGGCCCACAAATATGGGAATGTCAAAGTTTACTTTTACCTTAAAAGCAGTGGAGCCTCCAGAGTGGCCATTGGATGTGGATGCACTGTCGGTGGGAAACCATTGAAGGATCTAGGAAAATTTATCCATCATCGTATTGCTTTGTTTCTTGAGGGCCTCCTTGAGCAATATTTTGATAGGATCTCCTGCCTCCTCATCTTTCTTTTCTTCCCCCATGGGTGGCCATTGGGGTTTGCGAGGCTGATATTGCAAAGATTCAACCAGATCAAGCCCTAACTCCTTATATCCCGACCTCGTTGGGGACATGAAAAGAAAAAAAAGAAAGAGAAAATTGCTCTGATACCACTGATCCAGATTTAAAAATGAACACAAAAAGTTACAAATATAACCATAAATACAGAGATGTAGTATTCCAAGTGAAAATTCCATGTAAAAATATATAAGGCCACGATGATGGGACACATATTCTAGGTTGAATGGTGGGAAAAACTTCCAAGTGGGTGTTCATTTTAGTTATTATGGCTAAGGAAACTGGCAAAGACAATGGCAAAGGATTTGGAAAGGAAAAATGACATTTTGGCACATTTATTTACGAAAATAAAGGAAATTAGGAGAAAAGGAAGGTGAAAGGTCATAGGTTGCATGTGAGGAAGAATTTGAAGGAAAATAATGTAAAATGAAGAAAATAGAGGCCTCATTTATAAAATGGCTTCTGAGGATCAGTGGGAAGGCTTGGTCAGTTCAGTTTTGGTGGAGCTCTCTTCTATTCTCTCTCTCTCATACTCTTGGAAACTTAGATTTTCCTGGAGCACTCTTGGAGGAGTGTGGCATACTTGGAGTTTTGGACCAAGAACGCAAAGGAAGAGTAGGAAAGCATAAGAGGCCATAGAGATCAGTAGCTACATCAGATTTTTCTTGTAGGTACCGAGTTGCATGTATGTTTTCCTACCTAGTTTTACATGCATGGAATATGCATATGGTTTGTTGGTTATGATCTATCATTGGCATGGAGGATAGACAAGATTAACAATGGATTTTCCTAACCTTTCCATTTCATGCATAGCCATGAAAGTTGTGGGTTTATTTCATTGTTTGTTTTGGTTAGTTCTCATGTTTCCTTAGCTTTGGTTGAGCTACCAGTTCCTGGAGCCCTTTAACAACTTGGGATGAGTTACTAGTCCCGTAGGTCTGGTTGGAAAAATGATTTGGAGTTGTTGGTGGGTTGAGTTACTAGTCCTGGAGCCTTGGTTGGACAAATGCCCTGGAGCCTAGTAAAATCTATGGGTTGAGTTACTAGTCTTGGAGCCTTAGCTGGAACAAAATGCTCTGGAGCCTTGGAAGGCTTGGATAGCAACCAATCTGATGATGGTTTTGTGATGTCTGGTGATGAGGTGGAATCATTGTTTGATGGGTTGAGGTGGTTTTCCTCTGGAAGCTCTGTTTGGTTTTAATTAATGTGCTTTATGATATCCCACATTCATGCTTGGAATATGGAACGGGGGTGAATGGCTAAAGAGAGATATAACTCAGCCATTATATGATCGGGTGGAACGTGGCAGTCCCATCCCAGGTTTGGATTTGCATCATCAATATAAGGTTATATCTCATTGTATTTCTATGTGTATTATAATGGTTGATATGTGGAGCATATGGTTGTGATTTAATTGGTATTTATGTTGCTATTATGCTAGTCATGTATGTGTTTCATGACATTAGCTATGCATGGCTCTTATCATGCTTTTACCTATAAATGAATGAAAAATGTATCTATGACCTAATGGATGAAATGGTAGTTAATGCGTTGAGGAATCAATGCCTTTTAGCAATTATCAGCTAAGTATGAAACCCCTATGCCCATATCTGTTATTTACACTTGTAGATTACATATTCCTGATATGTTTGATGAAATTCCTATCATGGCTAGTAGGGGTCCAATCAAGGTCTTAATCAAGTAATTTCATTTTTACTATCATTTCCTTGTTATCTTTTTGTTCTGAAGGTGTCATTAAACTCTCACTGGTGACCTGTGCTCTCGGCCTGAAAAAGTGGCTCAAATCCCAGGGACACTCGCACAACATTGAGAAAAATAGTCCCTGGATACCGACATGCCTATATCATGGGAGCACCTAGAGCATCCTCGATGCTGGCAAACCTGTAGCATGGGAGCGACTAGGGGTCAAGTGGTCCAAAATGCCAGTGGGACCCAGGGGCGGGTTGGAAGAAAGGCTGGGTTGGTCCTTGAGGGTCTTAATGTTGATGTTGAATGTCAATATGGTGCATTTCAGTCAGTTCCACTTCCTTAACATTATTTAGGAGGCTAAATCATATCATAGTGGTCTCTCATCGCATGTTTACCTTAGCTCATCAGTTTCTTGGGTAGATGTGCGAGGAGAGCATTACATATTGGTATTAGAGCATGGTTCACCCCTCAAACTAGATGTGCGGTGTGTTGGTCATTCAATCATGTGAGTTGCATATATGTTTCTCATGCTTGTAGTCTATTTTCTTATTTCATTTGCATGGTGCTGATCATGGTTGTAGTGATGTTATGATGTGAAGGTTGATGTTGTTGTTGTGGAATGTGTTGTGATCGGTGTATGGTTGTATATGCATTTGTTATGCATGTCAGTGTCTATATGTTGTTATGCATGAATTTTCATGGTGAAGTTTATTGTGCATAAGCTCATTATATGAAATTAGGTCATCATGATGTTACTGGTATGTTATGATGCTAGTGAGATGGTTGAGATAGAACAAGAGATACAGATCATCAAAGTGAAGTTGCAACAATGTACCTTGAGGCAAAAACATGTCGTCATACATGTTTGTATGTTGGGCATGTAGGTATGTAGGTTAAGGATTGTTATGTGCATTATGGTTATGTGTATTCCTTAATTATATTGATGTTATGGTTACATACATGATAGATGCTAGTTGATTAGTGTATTCATATGCACATGTTTCAGATAGTCATTAGTGGTAGTAACCTTTGGTTGTATGCATTTCTCTTGTTGTTTTATGTTAGATAACTTGATGATTATGTTATATGTTGTTGATGAGTATGTTATAGGTTAACTTGTTGTTGTTATATGATGGTTAGCTTGATGATTGCGCTATATGTTGTTGATGAGCATGATATATAACTTGTTGCTGTTATATTCTAGTAACTTGATAATTAGGCTTATTAAATTAATATCTTGATGTTATATGTATCATGCTAAATTGGATTGGCCTATGTAGATGGTTAGGGTTATGAAATTAAGGTATGAGTTAATATGTTGCTATATTATGCCATACTAATCTAGAATTACTATGTAGATGTGATTATTTTGTATCAATGATAAATGTTTATCAGCTTATGATGTGGACATGTTAGCTAGTGACTATTATAGATATCATGGCCTTATTTGTAGTTGAGTTGATGTGTTGTGAAGTTATATCGTGCTAATCTCGATTCATTATGAAGATAAGATCGCCTCCCCTGAGATACATTAAGGTATGAACTTTCTTATGTTGTCTACTTTATGCTTGATTGTTTGATTATGACTTTTATTTGGTGTTTGAGTGTTCAATGTATATTATGTAGTCTAGTTGATTTATTGAACATGGTATGTTTGCACGTTCATTGAATTTTTTATGAATTGCATAATATGAGTATGTGTTCCAATGATCTTGTTTTAAGATGATTGTACTTATACATATGTGTTGAGAGAGTTGATATGTACTTGAGTGTAGTAGGTAGTAGTTGTAGAATTATGTCTAATGACTATGAGTTGACTGTGGATTATGACATGATTGTTAGTCTTGGTAAAGGTTGATTTCAAATCAATAGATATGATTGTCTTGATGCTTGGAACATGTGGTTGACATGTGTGAAGAGTTGTAGGAACCATGCTTGGTATTAGAATAACAAGGTAAGAGTTGATGTGCTTATATAACTAATAGTTGGGTGATACGATAATGCATAGTAAGACCCAAATGCAACAAGGAAAAGGTAAAAGAAAGGAATTGGGATGTTTGGAAACCCTAATTCCAAATGAATAAGTGGTTTGCATACATGAAGTCTTCTTAACCCTAATTTGTCTGAAATTACGTGGACATGCGCTATATTCATGGACATGTATTTGACATGTATTATAGTTAGTTTCTAGATATAGCTATATCTATCAAAGGAATTGGAGTCCCTTGAAACACAACACAGATGTGTTCAACTACAAGGAAACTTGCTTAGCACAACAAGGTGAGATAACTGGTATATTATATTTGTTTATACACTGATAGTTATATGTTTACGGCAATATGATGCAGGGTATTACATGGCAAGGAAATTGCCATGAGATTCTCGAGAAGGCTCAAGTTGAGCTTTCCCTTGGAAGCACTAGGAACCATGGGGATTGAGTCATGGTGTCTATTGTTAGTCTTGTGTTTATGGTCTTTTGTGATTTTCTTGCTCTTGATTTGTAGTTTTTTTTATGTCTAGTGCATGATCATGCTACTTTGTTCGTGGTGTTGTATTATTATTGGTTTTCATGGTTTTCTTCTTGTTTGTTTCTTGTTCTTTCCTTTTAACTTTTGAGTATTGGGAATTGGTTGAGAAAGAGGAAATTTAATGGAGCTTGCAGAGAGTTGTGTGGTACCTGAAACGTAAGGTAAGACTTGGATGAAGCTTGTTTCATGTAAACGGGTAGTTGAAGGCAAGAGTATGACAACTAGTTGGAATAGTTAGGTCCATTGGTGTAAATGGATGATGACAAGACAGTCATGGGAAAGGTAATCAAGGAAGGTAAGGTTAATGGAATTTATGCATCATATGCCTTGGCTATGTTGTGAACTATTTTTCTTCATGTCGTGCATGCCTTGCACACACAAAGGGACTTATCTTAACCTTGACCTTACGATATCTATTACTTATGTTGTGATCATGATTATGTTGATGTGTATATGTGTATATGTGTATGTATGTATGTATGTCATGTCTGATAGGGTCAACATGGATCATGATTATTTTATGCTAATGTTTATATGTACATATGTATGCATGTATGTCATTGACTGACTAGATCATAATTATTTTCTGTTGATGTTTGTATGTATATATGTGTATGTATGCATATCATTGTCTGACAGGACCATGATTGCTTATGCTAATTTTTATGTATATATATGTATGTATCCATGTCACTGTCCAATAGGGTCATAAAGGATAATTCTTGTGGAATAATGGCTTCTTATGTAGGTGAATGTCTTGAACAATTTTTGGGTCTTATGAGGAATCAATTGGGAGCAGTAGTCCTGAAAAATCTATGAAGTCAATATCATGTGGTTATGAGTTGATATTATGTGATTATATTATGCTTATGATATGATAGGTAACTTCGAGTGATACATCAGTGAAATGAAAGTAGATTGGTTTGCGACATGCATGGATAAGACACTGGAAGCAAGGTTTCTTGGTAGAGACAATGTGGTTTTGGATGTGTCGTACTACTGTTGTGCATATGTTGTATATGTTGTACATGTTACATCTATGATGTTGTGCAAATGTGGGGTTGTGTATATATAGTGTGTGTACATTTTTTTATGCAATGTTATGTACAGGGTGGTACAAAATGTGTTGTGCGAATGTTACATATATAGTGTTGGGTATAGATGGTGCTATGTACATGTTGGATATGTGGTGCTATGTACATATCGTACTATGCACATGTTGGATATGTGGTGTTGTGCACATGTTAGATATGTGGTGTTGTGTATGTATGATGCTATGTACATGTCGAATATGCATAGCTATGTATATGGTGTTGTGTGCATGATGTACAAGTGGCACTATGTACATGGAATTTTCACTAGGTTATAACTAGCTCAGGCGACAGTAGCTTATCTCTAAGAAGAGATGTGGTGGCTACCTGCCTCTCAATTGTGTTACAATGAGGCTCAAAGGCATATTTATCAATGAGAAGCAATGGAAAACCATAAACATCCAAAAACCTAAACTTAAGAGATGAAGCGCCAAACTATGGGCCTCGTTTGGGTAAATTGGTACATCAAGTTCCCGGGGTTGTAACTTTGGCATACGATCTCCGTTTGACACGCACAATACCTCGTTAGAAAGATCTATCCGAGGAATAAAAATTTTGAATGAATAACATGGGTCACCAAAGTATCCCATGTTGGTCCCAGGTTTCCAAAAAAAAGTCATTTAGGTCCTCAAAGCAACTTCAGAAGTTTAGGACCCGAAAAACTGCCAAAAATAGTAAATTGTGCTACAAATAAGGAAACTGAAAAACTGAAAGAAACAATGGTGGGGGTCCAAGTGGAATAGATGGGTGGATACCAATATCTACCTAGATCATTAATTTTAAATATTGAATCTATTTCTTGTAAGAATACCCTTAAGGAGGGTTGATTTCATAAGCACTCATAAAGAAGAAAACTCATTTTTATGAGAAAAAACATGTCGAGCCCAACTGAGAAGGAGCAGTAGCATGCTAAGAAGGAGCTCTAGACAAGCATAGTCAGTCATCACTAAATTTTTTTCCGCTAAGCTTCCAACTCCCTCAGATTGGAATAAACATGGAATCCAAGATCAAATTTTAGAGAGATTGACAATGGTTAGCACTAGAGGCCAGTCTGGTCAAGCCATTATAGAAAATATTGTAGATTTGTTTGTCCTACAGGTGTTTCAACATGAAATTACACATATCTATCAGCTATATGTGTAAATACATTAAGCCACGAGGGCATTCCAGCATGCATCAAGGGTTGTCTGTTGCGGGGGTAATGATGGTGAAAGCCTAACTATAAGGATTTTGAAATCAATTGACTTTTTACTGAAAGGACCAAGTTATGAGGAGGGATCTCCAAGGTTCTATTTAAATCTGATTTTGTTCTCTCCCACCTCAGTGACAAAACTAAATTATCTTCTCCAAATCAGATGTTAGATCCCTATAATACTAGTGCATTCCCTTATTAGTATTATCATTGTAGCCCCTTATTGTTATGGTTGTGCCCATGTTGTCCCCATATTTTTATTATTTTGCTCCATAGAAGCCCACTATTATTATTATTGTGCCGTTACATTATTATTGTTATGTCGGCTCTGATTTTATTGTGACCCCTTATACTCCTATATATAAAAAGGAGGTCTTGTCATTTGTAACATCCAAGAACTATTAATTTGTGTAATGTAAAGGAGGTTTCCCCATCGAAGAGGTTGATTTTGAAGTCGTTGATCTATCTTTTCTTCTATTTTGTGAGCTGGTTGCATAACGTTTGGTATAAGAGCTTTGGATTCTAAGGTTTCGTTGCTCCAAACTGGTCATCGCGGAATTTTCTCTATAACATTTTTCTATGAAGTTTGAAAAGATGAAATTAAAACCCATTTGATTTCACATCTTGATGAACCTAGTGTCCTAATTTCAGATCTTCTTCTTGTATGTTTTCAGAGATATGATCCAAGGAGGTTAGGGTTTTTTCAGGCTCCCAAATTACATCCCAAACATGTGACCTTGGGAAAATCATCATAAGTGTCTCTCTAAGCATTAGATTGAAATTTAGTAAGACGTTATAGAAAGAGGACAAACTATAGGTTCTTGTGTACTGTTTTCATGTCCAAAGGTCGAAACAGTGACACGTGGTAGATCATACAATTATGCTATACTGAATGAGTCTATAATCAGGTCATCATGAGAGATTTGGCATAACTCTTTCTTGAAGAACCCAATATTGATCAGACTGGTGGGGTGAGAAATAGGACTCAAAGGGCTACCACAAGACGCAATTTCAGACATTAGATATCCAAAATTACAGAGATACAACAGATTCAATATCGAGCTCCTGTAAAGTGAAAAACATTGTGTAGTTTTTTTAAAGCTCTACCATGACTCATGAAGAAGATGAAGAAATGCAACATTATATATCAAAATTATGAGACCAACTGCAACAATTTTCACTCTCATAAAAATTAACAGAAGCTAAGATGGATGGTTTAAAGAAAGGCATGGAAGCTAAGATGAATGGTGTGTAAGCTAGTATGGATGGCATGGAATCTAAGATGGATGGCATGTAAGCTAATATGGATGGTATATAAGAAAAACTTAAAAGAAACATGGAATATTTGAAGATAGATTTAACAAAGTTGCTACAAGAAATGCTTACTAATGGTAAAAATGTAGTGAGGGAAACTCATGATGAGAAAAAAAGAAATGTTAATCCTGATTTCATAGACTCTAACGTTGGATTGAATACCCACCATATTCCAAAGATAAATATGAGGAATTTTGATGGTAAGGATACCGTAACATGGATACTGCAGATGGAGAAATATTTCGATCTTTGTATTGTGCAAAACACACAAAGGGTATGCATTCTAGCTTTATATTTCGAACCCAATCAACTTGTATGGTATCAATGGCTTTTCTTTCATAAACAAATTGTCACTTGGGAAATTTTTATAGAAGAAATGATAGCACATTATGAGGATACAAAAAGCAACACCTTTTTTAGCCAATTGATAAATCTCAAACAAAAGGGTTCAATATTGGAGCACATTGAGGAATTCCAAAAATTGAATATAAGAATAAAAAATATTCCAGAGGAGCATAGGATTGATGTGTTCATAGGGACTTTAAATGATAACATCCAACATGAGGTTTTCCTTTGGGAACTTGATTCATTGGAGAAGGCATTCAGTTTGGCAAGAAAAATTGAAAGAAAAATTATGGCAACAAGGAAGCCTACCACTCACAACAATAAAGATGGAAGTGTTGTTGCCCATAGCCTTCCACAACCTACGAGGTTGACGCCACAACAATTGGAAGAAAAAAGAGCAAAGGGGCTTTGTTACAGTTGTGATAGGAAATAGACTAAAGTTCATAAGTGTGCTGAGAAGAAATTATTTTACATAGATTGCGAAGTGGAGGAAGAAAAGGAACAAGAAACATCAAAAGAAGAGGATATACACAAGGAACAAACCCTAGAGAAAGAAGAAATGAATCAAACCATATCTTGTAATGCACTGGCCAGAATTACCACTCCTCAAACTCTTAAGATAGAAGGACATATTGAGAAGAAAAAGGTAATAGTGTTGATTTATTTGGGCACCACCAATAATTTTATTCATTGTAAGATAGCCAAGGAATTCAATTGCTTCCCATATCCAACACCAGAGTGTTAAGTGATGGTTGCAAATGGAGGAACTATAAATTTCTTTGGAAAGTAACTTAATATGAAGCTATCCATGGGAGAATATGTATTGAATAGTCCAATGCTTTCCATTCCAATGGGTGGTGCTGATGTTGTACTATGAGTCCAATGGCTACAATATTTGGGTATGATAGCTTTTAATTTCCAAGAATGTTTCTTGAATTTTTTTCCAAGGGAAAGGAAGATGAATTAAGGGGTATCATATGGAAGACAGGAAATATAATTATCTCTAACAACATGAAAAATATTGTAAAGAAATAAAAACGAAGTGTAATTGCATAATTATGTTCACTAGAGGTTCCCACATTGAAATCATCTATTTCTGCAGATCTCCAAAAAGTCTTGGACAATCATTCCAAGGTATTTAAGACTCCCAAAGGCCTCCCACCTATTCATGATCATGATCATGCTATTCATTTGTTTCCAGGAAGTGCTCCTCCAAACATCATACCTTATAGATATCCCTATGCCCAAAAGAGTGAAATTGAATGTATGGTGGTAGAAATTCTAGAGGCTAGTATAATTCAACCTAATCAAATTTCTTTCTCTGCTCTAGTAGCATTCGTGCACAAGAAGGATGGGTCATGGCGAATGTGTCTGGGTTATGGGGAGATAAACAAGCTCACGAATAAAGATAAATTTCTTATTTCGGTTATTGACGAATTATTGGATGAATTGCATGGATCAATTTACCTCACCAAGTTGGATCTTCATTCAAGATATCATCAAATCAGAATGAAGACTGAAGACATTATGAAAACAACATTTAGAAATCATGAGGGTAATTGTGAATTTTTTGTCATGACTTTTGGCCTTACTAATGAACCTTCTACATTTCAAGGTTTGATGAATTCCATTTTCAAACCCTTCCTTAGAAAATTTGTGTTAGTAGCTTTTGATGATATACTAATCTACAACAAGTCTTGGAAGGATCATGTTCAACATGTTGACAAGGTGCTCAAGCTATTGGAGGAGAAACAATTATATTGAAAACCCTCCAAATGTTTCTTTGGATAAAGAGGTGGAATATTTGGGGTCATATTGTATCTCATGAAGGTGTTAAGGTAGACCCTAGAAAAATTAAATCCATTAAGGAATGGAAAATCCCCACATCCATATAGCATATGGGAGGATTTCTTGGGTTGACAGGGTATTATCGCAAGTTTGTTAAGAATTATGGGAGAATATCAGCATCTCTAACAACATTATTGAAGAAAGATGCATTTTCATGGACTCAAGAAGCAATGAAGGCCTTTGAACATCTTAAAGAGGCAATGTGCCAAGCACCGATCTTAGCTATGTCAGATTTCACAAAAACATTTATTGTGGAATGTGATGCCTCAGGAAATGGAATTGGTGTTGTTTTAATGCAAGAAGAAAGACCCATTGATTTTGAAAGTCATCCAATGAAAGGAAAGTATTTACACAAAGCTATTTATGAGAAGGAAATGTTAGCAATACTACATGCACTTAAGAAATGGAGAACTTACCTAATGGGAAGACATTTCAAGGTAAAAACAGATCATGATAGTCTTAAATACTTTTTAAAACAAAGATTACCTTCAGAAGAGCAGCAATAATGGCTATAAATATGTTGGGTTATGACTTTGAAATCATCTACAAAAAATGGAAGAAAAATGTTGTTGCAGATGCACTCTCAAGAAAGGATGAGGATGTGGAAGCATTGCTTTGCGCCATTTCTATTATCCAAAAATATTGGATAAGCGAAGCAAGGGATGAATGGAAGAATGACGAAGAAGTATGGGCACTCATTCAAAAGTTACAACAATATTCCAGTACATCTGATACATTTGGACAAAAAAATGATTCTTTATGGTACAAAGATCGCTTATACCTCTATAAGAATTCCCAAATCAAACAAAATATTCTTATGGAATTGCACACCTTTCCCTTAGGAGGGCACTCAAGATTTTTAAAAACATACTGCAGGGTTAAGAAGGATTTTTTTTTGGATGACCTTAAATCTGATAGTCAAAAAGTTTGTGGCATAATGCTTGGTTTTCCAACAAAATACAGTTGAAACAATTAAGACCCCAGGTGTAATACAACCTTTATCCATTCCAGGTCAACATTGGGAGGAGGTTTGAATGGATTTTCTAACAGGTTTACCCAAGTCCGAAGGAAGGAGTGTGATCATGGTGGTATTTGATAGACTTACCAAGCATGCATGCTTTTGTGCATTATCTCATCCATTTAAAGCTAGTCATTAGGGGATTTTTGAGGTCTTCAATGGGCCTCCTAAGAAGAATGTAAAACCAAAATAAAATTTATCAAAACCAATAGGATTCATGATGATTATGTCAACCATGGGGTATGATTCACCATTTTTGGGGTAAAAAAGTAAAAATATTAAAAAACAATAAAAAAATAAAACTACTTTTTCAACTTGTATTTTAAACTTATCTCCCTAAGATTTTACTCAAATTTCGAGTGGGAGTACACATTGGATGAAAAATTTAATTCCTCATCTAAGGAGTACCCATGTTGCATACTTTTGATGGACCCTACTACACAAAAAATGAGAAATACATGAAAAAATGTGATTGCAATCACGTTTTTCATGTATTTCTCATTTCTAGTGTAGCAGGGTACATTGAAAGTATGCAACACGCGTACTCCTTGGATGAGGAATCAAATTATGCATCTAACGAGTGTTTCCGCTCAAAATTTGAGTAAACCAATAGGGAGATAAGTTGAAAATATGAGTTGAAAAATTAGTTTTTTCTCTTTTCCCTCTAAAATTTGATGATGTAATCAAATCTTATTTTATTATTTCCACTATTATTTTATAATTTCCTTAGCAGACCCATTTTAGACCTCAAAACTCCCCTAATGACACTTGCTACTATATTTATGGAAGCTATTCGAAAGATATATGGAAACCCAAAGATTATTGTAACGACAAAGATCCCATTTTCACTAGAAAATTTTGGAGATAATTGTTTTCTTGTCTCGGTGTTCAGTTCGATCATAGCTCATCTTATCATCCTAAATCTGATGGGAAAACTGAGATAGTAAAACAATGTTTGGAAGGATATATTTGTTTCTTTGTATCTAATAAACAAACACAATGGGTCAAATGGTTGCCTCTCGTTGAATGGTGGTATAACACTTCCTTCCATACTGCAGCAAAAATGACCCCAATTATGGCACTTTATATACATCATCCACCGTCCATCACATGATATTTAAGAGAAAATTCTAAGGTTCAAGTAGCGGAAGATCACATCGAGCATCAATAACAAGTTCTCCAACTCTTAAATGACAACCTCACTTTGGCACAGAATAGAATGAAACAACATGCAGATTATCACCAAAGTATCATGGTCTGTACAAGGCATTGCAAAAGATTGGTACTGTGACATACAAATTGGAGCTTCCTGTAGCTTCTCAAGTCCACCAACTTTTCCATGTTTCATCCTTAAATAAGGCTATAGGTGACAAGTTCCCAGTTCAAACAATATTTCCAGAACTTGACGAGGAAGGAAAAATGATATTGGAACATGGAGCAATCACAGAAACAAGAACTCGACAGCTACGAAAACGATCAATTTTAGAGTATCTCATCAAGTGGAAAAACTTACCCACTGAACATTCCACATGGGAGGATAAAAATTTTATACAGAAGCATCCAAAACTACTCAAGCATTGAGGACAACACTTTTTTGAAGGAGAGGGGCATGTTAGGTCCCTATAATACTAGTGTATTCCATTATTAGTATTGTCATTGTAGCCCCTTATTGTTATTAATGTGCCCATGTTGTCGTCATATTGTTCTTATTGTGCCCCATAGAAGCCTACTATTTTTATTGTTTTGTCCTTATATTATTATTGTTTTGTTGACCCTGATTATATTGTGACCCCTTACACTCCTATATATAGAAAGGAGGTCTTGTCATTTGTATCATCTAAGAATTGTTAATTTGTGTAATGTAAAAGAGGTTGCCCCCTCGAAGAGGTTGATTTTGAGGTCGTTGATCTATCTTTTCTTCTATTTTGTGAGATGGTTGCATAACATCAGACTCTTCAAATTGTAGACCCACCTTTTACAAAGCCAGATATCGATATTCTCCATTCATTAAGTGAGGCATTGGTCCAATCTACCTTTCTGCAAGTAAATCCACACCATTAGTGTATTTTAGATGCTGCTCAACATTTTTTCGGCTTGAGTGAAGGAGGGATCCTGCTACATCAAACTCATGGGGGTGGTATTAGTGATATAATTTATGATATATAATTTTTCCCTTTCATTAGCCATCAAATTTATTCCTCTAAATCATATCTTGATAAGCAACAGGTAGAGGGGAGCTTTGAATGCCCAAAGCTAGAACTCAAGGAGTTTTTCTACGTCATTATCAAAACTCTTAGTGGGAAATAGATCTTGCTAAGTGTGACTGGAATATATCTAATACAAGATATGAAGTAGAGTGTGCCAGCACTAATTTTCAAAGGAAAATTGTTCTAGGATGAAATACAAGTAGAAGATTATGCCATTCATAGGAATTCAATGGTTATGCTAAATGTAATATTGTAAGGAATAAACCTAGGTGCAAATATCCTAACTATATCTTCTTTCACTAACAAGGGCCCAAATTCATTTTCATTAAAAGACGCCCTAAAAGGAAAGGTTTCAACTTCAGGTAAACCTAAAGAAACTCTCAATATTCCTAGGCCCTATATTGTGGAGCAGAGGAAAGAAACTCTGGTAATGATAGTAGATCTAGCAATGACAGTAGATCTAGTAGAGATCAACAATATTTGTACAACCTATTGATGAGCCTCATCATTGGGCAATTATATGGGCCTTAATTCACCTCCTAGATTAATCAAACCTACTTTTCTCATAACTTATTACATTTTTTTATTATATTTTGTTTATGAGGTGAGTTAGAGTTGGATATTATGCTTAGTGGACTAATATGCATTGAATGTAGGATTAAAGGAGAAAATCAAGGAATTTTGGAAAAATACTAAGGTCAAAACTTAAATGGGACAAGGGAGAGGAGATTTTAGGAGGTAAATACTCCTCATTTAATACTCCTCCATTTGAATATCCCTCCATTCATCATATCAGCTCAGAGTGCAAATAGGAAAATCATGAGGATTAGAAGGCAGCCGAGCAAGTGAAAGACAAAGCACCAGTTTATCCCGAGTTTGGGAGCCAAGCCTCCCTAATTTTAAGGAATTCGTTGGGGACTTCAGTTGTATAAGTAGAGAGACCTAGGACCTCAGTAGGATTCACATTTTTTGTAAAACTGTAAGCTATTTTCGAGCTGCAATATCTGTGAAAGTTCTATTGATGTAATTTGTTGTTTTGGTAATGAGAAAGAGTTTTGTTTTGAGCCAGCACTGAGTTAACTTAGAGAGCTGAAGCTATTGGGTTAGGGTGCAACCCTATTAGCCAAGGCTACTCTTTATTTTTCATGTATGTTTAGTGTAGAATCATAGCTTCATTGTTAATTTGCTCTTTATATGCATTTCCATTACAAGTAGTGTAGATTATATTGGTTATTTATTAGTTTGCTTCCATTTGTGCCTTACTTCAAGTAGCAGGTTAGCAAGGAGAGAAAGGGTCACCACAAGGTTGTTAGCAGGTGTCTTGGCCTCACTTCCTTCCTCTAGGATCATGACTTGAGGAAGGGACCCTTAAGCAGCCCCAAAAACATAGATTTCTAGTTCTTTTATGAGCTTTGGAGTTTGTTGTCTTTAATTTAGCATTTGGTTAGTTTTTCAACGTAGATTTCCATTGTCATATTTTTCATCTCCATTTCTTCATTAGATCTCATCCATGCTTTTATTCCTTTCAGTAACTTTCTTCATGCATAGTATAGGGAGTTGATTCATTAATTTTGCTTTTCTAGTTTATGAAAATGTATCTTGTCGCATAGATTTTTGGAAGACACACATGTTTTATGCATAGCAGGTGCTTCAGGAGGAGAATAAGACTTCATATCTATCAACCACTTTCCACTCCATCTGCCTTAGCCATCCCTTGTTTTCACCACCACCTTCACTAGTTTTTCATCATTTTTCATAGAGATTCTTCCAAGCACATTGAGCGAATCCAGCCATCTACTATCTTGGATATTGATTCGTGAGTGATCCTAGACCTTCTCCCACTCCATTCCACCCATCACACACCTTTTCTAAGCCTCCCATCACCACCAAAACCTCACCTTTTTCTCTCGGTTGTATCATGTGGGTTTCTTATAATTCCTACAAGATCATCTTGTAAGTTTCTAGTACATCTTGTAGGTTTTCCTAAAATGGCCTGTTTTGAGGCTGAATTGATGGGAAACCTCTATGATGTCACCAAAAGCCTCCTAGGGTTCCTCCACACCATCTAACCATCTCATAGGCCTTCTAGGAATCCTCAAACATCCTTAATTCACCTGCCACATCCACAAAAGCAATTAGTTGCATACTTGATTTTGTACAAAAAGATGAAAAAGAAAAAACAGATTTAGTTCAGTCCCTTTACTTGCACATTAGTGTTTTTTGATGCTTCTTACTCCTACAACTTAGATAGTAGCATTTGTTTCATGTTGATTTATCATTTCTACCTAGCATATCTTATTAAATGGTTAATTAGGGAATGGTGTGATTTAGCATTACATGTCGACCTTCTCCATTATTGCAGTAGGGTAACTCTCTTAGAGTAGATTTACCTTTCTTCCATCAAAGAATCAAGCTTCTTCTGACTCCATAGAAGTCTGGCTTGGAACCCTAGTCGTCTCTCACCAACTAAACAGTGATAATAGGCAGAACCGTCACTTTTACTTGTGCATACAACATTGTCACCTCCAAGTTTCTACGAACCCCGGGTTGATAAGTAAAGCTAGTAGCCCAAGAGTTGCAACATCCTTGCTGTAATACTGGCGCACATCACTTTTTGGCACCGTTGCCAGGAATGTGTCTGAGTAGAATGTGATTACTGCTTTCTTTTCTTCTATTTATTGTCTTCAATATTCTACCATTAGTTTATTTCTGTAAAAGTAATCTAGTTGTTTCCTTTCTTCCATTTTGCATTTTTTGCTTTCCTTTCCATTTAACAAGAAAGATTTCGATTCATGTCAATAATTTTTATTCAATGAGCAATTTCAATTCTGCAAGTACTTTCCAAGTTTAAAAAGAAAAAATACAAAACGAAACCATAAATATTTTCTTTCATGCCTCATAGGAATAGGGACAACTTAGGGAATTTTTTTCCAAATACCCCCACTGTATCAAACAACCAACTTTCCCTCTTCTTCAGTGGCTGTGAACTCGAGGAACCCTTAGGTGAGCAACCTAACATATTTGAAGAACCTATAGGGGAAGAAGAAGAAGAAGAACCCATTCCTACTGAACCAATGGATGAAAGCAGAAACGACAAAGGGAATAGAGAGAGAGTTGAGGGTGCCTTCGCCATCAGGGAAACCAATGGGGACACTAAGATGAAAAATATAAGCCCCTCTACCCTACCTCATTTCCATGGCCTAACCACAGAGGACCCCGACACTTTCCTATTTTAGTTTGTTGTTATATGTCGAACCTATGACTATACAGATGATGAGAAAAAGTTAAAACTATTTCCATATACCCTCAAGGATGCAACATTGTGCTGGTTCATGGGTTTACCTGGAGATAGCATCACAAATTGGGCTCAGATGCTGCAGGTCTTTAACAAAAAATATCGAGACTACTATCGGTCAAAGGATACTAAAGAAAATTTTTTCAGGATGACCATAAGCAATGATGAATCCCTTGAGGATTATGAAGAAAGATTCCAGCTTAGTTACAAAAGGGCTAGGTGCACACTTGACCTTAAGGCACTAAAGCTGGTCCTACTTAGGGGAGTAAGGGATGATATTCTAGATACCCTACATTTGTTAGTAGGATGGGATATCTACCAATTACCCTATAAAGATATCAAGGCTATCTTTAGAAACCTTTCTATGACAGCTAGGAAAAAGGGTAGGGGTAGTCAACCTATGGTTAGTACATCGTCTTCCAACTCATCCATCAAGGGTGAAATTGGAAACATGCTAGAAGATTTCAAAAGTGAGATGCTGCAAACCATTGCCTTGCAAATGGACACCCTGCACATTAAGAGGAAGCAAAGAGAGCCTTGGCCATTTTTTTTCCTAAATGCACTAGGAGGCATCCTAGGAATGAATGTCCATTGAACTCTATTGAAATTTCCTCAGTCTATGAAGAAAACCACTCCACATACAAGTTCCATTCTTTCCTTGGACTCAAAGCTGTATATCAAGGAGCTAAACGGGTCACTGAGCAGGGCATGCAAGGGTCGTCCCATGCATATTACAACCCCAACCAAACCACAACCATACCTTCTTGGGTACCACCTGCTCATCCTTCCTAGTTGACACCCCCTCCTTGGTCCTTTGCATCTTAGTATCACTCCCAGCCAACCGACCAGTCATTTCAACCTTATGCTCCGCCACAATCTCAGTGGAATTCACTGCCCCAGGGGTGGAGGCCCCAATACAACAATGCTCCTGCTCTATTGCCTCCACCACAAATCCTACACTCTGCTCCACCCAAGCAACCCAAAATTCCTACCCAGCCAAATACAAACTCGAACAAAAGGCAAGCTCAACAAATATACAGTTGAGAAGCATCATATCCAGCTTATGCTGTGGAAATCCAGGAGATTAACCTGAGATATGGGAGAGTTCTCCCGTATAACCAACCTCCACCTCTACCTCAAGAGGTTGAGGAAGAGAGAGAGGAAAGTAACATTAAAGTAAATCCACCATTTCTTGAGAGATTAGCCCAACCACTTCAGCCTACCCCATAAGAGACTAAACTTCTAGGAAAATTGAAAAATCTATGTGTAAAGATTCCACTTCTCCAGACAATAATATATGTTCCTATTTACAATAAGTTGATTAAGGAGAAGTGCTTCAAGAATATAGAGAGGCAAAGAAGGGATGCCCATACCATTAATGTTATTAGGTAGCTGCCCGACTTAATGTTGGGGCAGGTAATCTGTCCAAAATATTTGCACTCTGGAAGCCCTGTAGTATATGTGCATATCAATGGCACCATTGTCCCACACACTCTGATCTATCTTGGGGCTGCCATTAATGTGATGACCAAGGACACAATGCTCGAGCTCAACCTCCAAGGTTCATTGAGAAAGACCACAACAGTTCTGCAACTTGTAGACCATTCTACACTAACCGCTGAGGGGATTGTGTAGGATGTGATGGTCTCCATAGACTCTTGGGAGTACCCTTCAGATTTCCTAGTTCTCCAGCCTAAGGCTAAGCTTACTGGTTACCCTCTCATCCTTGGGAGGCCATGGTTGGCCACTGTCGATGCTTACATTATCTAAAGAGATGGGAATATGACCATCAAGAATCGACATATGTCGAAGTAGTTAGTCCTATACCCTCCTGCTCAACCTTCTTTAGAGAATGAATTAACTTTATGGTTGGAGGAGGAGGAAGAAGATGAATTTTATTCCACCCAAATTTATACTTTAGAAGCAACCATGGGAGGAGGACAACAGGATGAGGATGTCTTGATTGAACACCTACTCCAAAGTCCAACTCCCCATTCATTTCCCTTAGAAGAAGCAATAAAGGAAACCCAGAACAATCATCCAATTGACTTATGCTTGGCCAATTCCAACCCACTCTGTGCCAAAACCATAGAATTCGGCCCAAAGAGAACCTTGAAAAACAATCCATCTCTTTTTGCTCTCCAAGAAGAGAAGTTATGTAACATACTAAAGGAAAATCTAGAAGCCTTCACTTGGAGTTACAAAGAAATGAAGGGAGTACACCCCTCAGTGTGTACTCACCACATATACATCAAATAAGGTTGCAAGTTATCTGGAAACCACAAAGGAGTATGAATCCAGCTCTTAAACATATATTCAAAGAAGAGCTGCAAAAACTGCTAGATGCAGGATTCATTTACCCTATCTCTGACAGTCAGTGGGTCTCTCCTTTGGTGTTAGTTCCAATGAAAAATGGTAAGTGGAGAATTTGTGTGGATTATAGGGAGTTGAAAAAAGCCACAAAGAAGGACCATTTCCCTCTACCCTTCATTGAACAAGTGCTAGATGGCCTGGTAGGGAAAAGGTTTTTCTCCTTCCAAGATGGATTCAGTGGGTACAACCAAATCTAGATCTGCTTGGAAGACTAGGATAAAACCACTTTCACTTGTCTTTGGGGTAATTTTTCCTATAGGGTCCTCCCTTTTGGCCTATGCAATCCTCCTACCACTTTCCAGAGAGCAGTCCTGAGTATTTTCGCCGAATTAGTCCATGATGCGGTGGAGATTTATATGGATGATTTTACACCTTATGGCTATGATTTTCAAGAAGCTTTGTCTAACCTAGGCAAAGTACTACACAAATGCATTGAAATGAACCTATCTCTCAGTCCCAAAAAATGTGAATTCTTGATGACTGCAGGGACTGTGCTAGGTCATTCAATATCTCATCAAGGACTGCAGGTGGACCCAAACAAAATAGCTATCATCCAAAGGTTCCCACCTCCTCAAAAGAAGAGAGATGTCAGAAGTTTCCTAGTGTTAGCTAGATACTATCGAAGGTTCATAAAGGACTTCAGCAAGTTGGCCTCTCCTTTATTTGGTTTATTGGCCAAGGACTCTGAGTTTATATGGTCAAAAAGATGTTAAGAGGCCCTAGACATCCTAAAGAAGAAGTTAACCACTACACCTATTCTCTAAGGCCAAATTAGGCCCTCCCATTTCATATACATGTTGATGCCTCACACAAAGCCATAGGAGCAACCCCAGGTCAAATAGATGAAAAACTTCCTTATTCTATTTATTTTATCAGTAAGAATTTGTTAAAGGCTGACCTAAATTACACAGTGACCGAAAAGTAACTCCTCATTGTTGTGCATACATTGAACAAATTCAGGCACTATATTACAGGCTATCAAACATTTGTGCAAACTGACCATGCTACAATCAAATATTTAATGAACAAACTAGATGTGAATGCTCGAATTATAAGATGGTTACTTTTATTATAGTAGTTTGATCTAACCATTGTTGATAAGCCTGGTAAGGAAAATGTTGTTGCAGACTTTCTGTCTAGAGTAAATTTTCCTGCATGTGAAGAAGGAATGGTTGATGACCAGTTACCAGACGAGCACTTATTTTCTATTTCAGTTCTCTCTCCATGGTTTACTGATATAACAAACTATTTTTTATCAGCACAGTTCCCACCAAACTTGTCCTCCAAAGAAAAGAGCAAGATAGTCAGGAAAATCACCCCATTCACTTGGATTGGAGGCAATCTCTTCAAACTTTGCCCAGATTAAATCTTGAGAAGGTGTGTCAGGGAGGAGGAAGTATTTCACATCCTTCTAACCTATCATGATGGGCCTTATGGAGGTCACTTTGCAGCAAAGAGGACATCATTCAAAGTGTTACAAGTAGGCTATTATTGTTCCACCATTCATCAGGATGTGAAAAAATACACTAGTCATTTTGATCGGTGCCAAAGGATGGGAAGACCTACTCCAAGAGATGAAATGCCTTTGTAGCCTCAAGTGACTTTTGAGCCATTTGACAAGTGGGGTATGGAATTCATTGGGCCTATGGACCCTCCTTCCAAGTAAAAACAATATATTATTGTGTGCACTAATTATTTGACTAAGTGGGCTGAAACCAAGGAAATTAAGGCAACAACAAAGGAGAAGGTGGTTGAGTTCCTAAGGGAGAATGTAGTCTACAAATTTGGGTACCCTAGAGAGCTAGTCATAGACCAAGGTGGCTAGTTTTCCTCCAACATGATTGAAGACCTGCTTAGCCATCACTAAATCAAGCATAGAACCTCCACTCCCTATCATCCACAAGCTAATGGGCAAGTGGAGGTGAACAAAAGAGCACTAGAGGGCATCTTGACCAAAGTGGTAAGTAGTAGCAGTAAGGATTGGGTAGATAGACTAGTTGAGGCCACCTGGGCCTATAATACCACATGGAAGACCACCACTAGATTCACACCCTATGAGCTGGTCTATGGGAAAAAGGCCTTGCCGTCCATTGAATTTGAGTATAACACATTAAGGATGGCAGCCCAACTAGATCTGGATCTCAGAAGTGCACATAAAGAGAGATTACTCCAGTTGAATGGTTGGGATGAATTAAGAATGCAAGCCCTCCTACATACAGAGCTAGTTCAACTTCAGTGGAAGATCTGGCATGATAAAAACATCAAGGAGAAGAAATTTCAGGAAGGTGATTGGGCGTTGCTATATGATTCGAGGTATAAATACTTCAAGGGCAAGTTAAGGACAATATGGCGAGGACCTTATGTTGTGGAAAGATGCCATGATAATGGTTCAGTGCAAATCAGAACCATATATGAGGAGGCCATTCCTTTGATTGTTAATGGACACTGATTGACAATTTACAACAGACCTTTATCAAAACAAGAGTTCGTTGATGATATCAATAAAACAGTGATGATAGTGGAGCACATTCCAGCTCCTCCCTCATCAAATCACTGAGAAAAGAAAAAAGAATAAGGACTCAGGTGAAAAACTTCATGAGGCGCCTGAGTCCCATCATTGGGTTGAAAACCTCTTGAGGCGGCTCAGTGGTGTCAAAACAAGAAAAAGAAAAGAGAGAGAAAAAAAAGAGAATAAGAAAGATCCTTGGGTGAAAACCTCTCTTGAGGCACACAGGGCAAATAGCTAGGGTGAAAACCTCTCAGAGGCAACCTAGTTGTTTTTCAAAAAAAAATAAAAATTAAATCATGAAATTTCCATTTGCAGGTCAGTAAGAAGGACAATCAAGGAGTAAAGGAGGATTACAAAGAGACCCCTGCCACTCAAATTTTTTTTTTCCACTCATTACCATTTATTCCTCCACCGTTTGTGTCATTTTTTCCACTCCACTGCTTCAATTTACAAAGGGACCGTGTTTTCTACAGGATCCCCTGTATTCCTACAGGATCCCCTGAAAACCTACAAGATGATCCTGTAGGAACTACAATGACCTAGAAATCCTATATGAAGTAGTCCTAAGGCAAATGAATGACTTGCTAGGAAAATAAATTTCACCCCTTCATCATTCAATCACACTACCTTGTCCACCATCATCACCCCTGCACTCACCATTAAAATTAAAAAATCAGTTTCTAGAGTATTTTTTTTACAGTCTTCGAAAAAAGGGAAACAGGGAGGAATAAAGAGCATCGATCGAATATTCCCTACTCTCCACACTCCCATTCTTTATATCCATCCATGTCACCATCCTCACAACCCCAGCAAAAATAATGATCAAGAGTTCTGAGGAAGAAGCAGCTACTAGACATCCTGTAGGAAATCCTATAGCAGCCTATCCCATAGAGTACCAATCATACCAACAACAAGCCTCTAGCATGATGATCCAGGAGCTCCAAAATAGAAACATCACCATATTCAACCACAGATACCTGTACAAATAAATAATTCATTAGAAAACAAGAGGAAGAAGAATAGCATGAAGCAAATACACACAGCAACACCTCTGGTCTTCGAAACCTGCAGCATAACATTGGAACCATAAGTAAGTATCCCGCTCAATCTCTCATATGAATCATGTAGTAAAACGAATGTAAGGGTTATGAGATAGTTGGTTTATAAGCAAAAAAGTGGCCATTTAACTTGGCCAGCTTCGTTCAGTCAACACATACACAACAGGGTGTCCTCTCACACGTGGCTACAATCAAATCAAAGACAGAGAAGGAGTAGGAAAAAAGTGGTTAAAACTATGGATGCATAAGATGGGATCTGATTACGAGGAGTGGGGAATGATTAGGTGGTAGTGGGGACCAACAGTCAAAAAGTGGAAACATACCTCTATTGTCAGCACACCACCTCACCCTGATTCACCATAAGAGGAAATAAACATCATTCCTATGCATTCATGCATTTCACTTCCTTGAAACTAACTCTCTGAGGTCGCTCTCATACCTAGACAACCCACTGGAAGCAAAAATCCATCATTTTACTGCACAGGAATTCCTACAGGATTGCATAGGAATTCCTACAGGATCATGCACAAGAGTTCCTACAGGATACACAAAGACTATCTACAGGATTGGCCGAGAAGAGTTTAAGAGGGGATAACACGAGAGTTAGAAACTGCAAACAATATAAATAGGTAGCCTCTATAATTACATCCCTCTTTACAAGTAATTGAACGAGAAATCCTCTAAGTTTGAGTGAATTTAGCAACTATGTAAGGGAATTACATACATAGTCATTTCTGTTTTGGTTCTGCATTTGAAATTGTCTCAAACCTCTCATCTCCTCAAACTTATCCAACCAAGATGACAGGAGGGTTCAACAGGAGGGAGCCCATCAACACTGTAAGAATGCAACAACACCCCCAAGTGCTTGAAATCTTCACAAGACATAATTGGATGGGGTTTTTTGAACAATTTAGAGGGTATGATGATGAGGCGGCTGGAGAATTTTCTCTCTCCCTCATTCCACTCACCAGAATCCATGCCACTATTGTGATAAGGGGCCCCTCTATAGAACTCACCCCTGAGCTCATCAATAGAGTCACCACACTACCCCTAGGAATACCATGGAGGAAAGAAGACAAAGTAGATAGCTAAGTTTCCAAAAGGAAATTCCATTTAGAAGGTGAGGAACCCACTGAGGACAAAAATGGAGTAAGGAGGGAAAGTCTTCCATATCCATGGAATGAAGTAAGCTACCAACTGATAAAATACATTTCATGTGAGGATAGGTATAGTGTGGTATATGGCTATCATTTTAGGATCCTTGAAGAATTGAGATTTGGGGCAGAAAAACC
>CM062816.1:1740897530-1741115901 GCA_031772625.1 Pinus tabuliformis | reverse complement strand
TTACTACTTTAAATAATTGACATAAAATAACCCAAACACAAAATACCCATTAAAATCAACCCTGCAATTTTCATAGCTTAAACTTACTACTTTAAATTATTGGCATAAAATAACACATAAACAAAATACCCATTAATATCTTTTAATTCTCTTAGGCATTTCAAATTCTTATGAAGGACATAAAACTTCAAACACAAAAATGAAATGAAACATTTTATATCACGCATATATGGGGTTGTGCTAATGTATCCATACCCATATTATGCAGCTGCATTTTGGGGGATTCATATCTTGAGCACATCCCAAACTTATTAAAACATGGGATTTTTTTCATAGACTATATTGGAAAAAAGTTTAATCATAGTTTGGGATTTTTTTTCATAGACTATATTAGAAAAAGTTTATTCATGATATTTATGGTAGTTTAATCATAATATTTATTGTAGTTTTTAAATATTATGGTTTTAATTAAAAAGGAAAATTGTAATAGATTTTGAGGCTTTTATTAAAGAGTTATATGTGTATTATTATTCAAAGTTATAAAAATAATGAAAAGACTTTATTCTTTTTATAAGTTTAAAACAAATATAAAAGAGAGTATAGTTGTATCTATTGCTTATTATTTAAGCTAAGATGTTTATGATTTAAAATTTGCCAATATCTAAAGTCCAACATATTCTTTAATGTATAAATCTACAAACTAGCATTTGCACTTGATGTTGCAAAGGAAACATCATAAGGCATGGAGTGTGGAAGAATAGCGACATGTGAATAGGCATTGATGAAAGCAAGGGTGAATGACAATGAGTTGCAATTGAAAATGTTAGCTATGTATAAGTTGAATATGGATATTATGTAAATAAAAGTAGTATGTAGAAGAATAGTGACATATGAATGGACATTGTTGAAAGTAAGGGTGGACGATATTGAGTTATAGTTCAAAGTATTAGTTATGTGTGTTTTGAATATGGATATTTTTTAAGTAATAATAGTGTGTGAAAGAATAGGAACATGTGAATGGACATTCTTGAAAGCAAGGGTGGATGATAATGAGTTATAGTTAATGTCATGTAGAGGTTATCAATTATCCATGTAGTAGTTGTTGTTTATGTGAACATGTTTTTGTACATTATTTTAAGTTTTTTTTTTTTTTTTTTTGTATTTTGAGATTTTGTTTTTCCATATGTTACATATTTATGGAATTATTAAAGAATACTAGTCGATTGTAATGGAAGTGTTGAAATAAAAGATATGACATTGTGAACAACCTCATGGTTTTCATTCTATATTGGAAAGTATTTTTTGTTAAAGTGATGTAGAAGTATTACTAATATTTGAAATATGTAAATTAATTGTGGAAATTCATTAGTAGTAGTTTACATGGGAAAGGTTATTGATAATAATATTTAGTAAAAAAGATTTCATGTAATGGTGGAAGGTGAAGCTAAGTGATATACATTAGTTGGAATTTACAGAAAGTACAATGTTTATAAGGAAGAATACCTATTGATCTTCAAAGATCCTTTTTCAAGTTTCAATTGAAAAATACAAGTAGTATATTGTAATGGATGAGGTGAGAAAAGAAATATAATATTGTGAAGAACATATTGGTTGTCATTCCATATTTCAAGATGCATCGAAACTTATTGGAGGCATCGAAGACTTGAAGAAGCAACAATGAACCTGGAAAATGTATATTTTGTTAAAGTTTGTAACATGTAAATTAATTGTGGAAATTTATTAGTAATAGTTTGCATGTGACTTGTGTTAAGATGAAATTAGAATGAATGGAAATGAACTTACCTTTGTCATGGTGATTTAAATATCGTTAGTTGATGATGCAAGGTGAACGATGGAATATCAAACACCATTGGAGATTTATGTGTAGTTGGAGATGTATATTTCTTGATTGCGATTCTGCCCATATTTATCGCATTCTGTCATGTTGATGAATGTGGATTATGTGTTTCAAAGCATATTTAATTTGTAGTAATAATTGTATAGTTGGACAGAGGTGGTATAATGGTACTGTTGAATTCAATACCAGAAGAAATATGTTTTGTATATGTTGCATTGTAAGTATTGATGCTTCAATTTTGTCACAATAGTTATATGGTTGTGTTATTTCTGAGTCGGAAAAGAAAGAAAATGTTAGAATAAAGTGTATAGAAAATATAATGAAAATGTAATATTTACAACCATGTATTAATAATGATTAGATTTTATTATTGTCCAAATATATGAAAGGTACATGGTATGAAATAGATTGAGCTTAATAAATATAGGAAACCTTTTGGTGATGTTAAGGTATGGATTGGAGCAGATTGTTTGGAGGTGGCATTGAACGAAGAATTTCTTTTGCATGTTTTCCGTGAGCAATGTTTTTGTTGTCTTTCATTTTATTGTAACAATCGAAACTGAATGCGGGGAAAATCTGAAGATCTTGTAGAGAAGGTACTCTTGAAATTGTTGTGAATGTGAGACCTTGGCATTCAGTTTTCCCAATGCCAATTTTTGCTTTTGGTAGTGCCACACCTTGAGATTTATGTATCGTTAATGCCCAGGAAATCTTTAGTGGAATTTGCATACGTCAATTTCTTTTTATTACTGGAATAGGCAAGTGAGTGGGATTTCATTCATCCCAAGGAGGCCCGATGTATTTGGGAAAAGCTACGAGAACAAACGTTGGAAGTTGTGGAGATGCAGTTGATTCTTTGTAAACAATGGTTATAATTTTTCTGAGAGAACCATTAACAAGTCCGGCTGAAACCCAAAGGTTGGAAGTTAGCATCACTTTTTGGCCTTTGCATAGTAACAAAATTCGCTCAAGCTGCTCATCTTTTGAGGAAATGTCGGAATATGTGTTGATCTTCAGCAATGTATCTTCTGAGAGGAGTGTTTATAGATTTTATCATTTGCTTGTTGTGGACTGTTGCTTGAGAATTTATTGGAAATAGATGCATGGAATCATGCAAGGAATGTATTTCATCTTCTGATAAGAAGGAATCTATGCACGACATGACTATGTTGTAGTCGTCAATTGTTGGATTTGCATTTCTAATGTTCTAGAAAATGTTTTTGAAAGTAACCTGGGCGATCTTGTCACCTTATTGATGAAATATTGTGTCTAATGTGATGAATTTGTTGAATGTGTTCCACAGTGTGCTTTCGTGGCTCGCGCCTCCATATAGAGGTACATATTTTATGGGTAGTAATTGGCCAAGATTACCAACCAATATAATGGAACTTGCATCGAAAGGAGTGTTTCTTTGTAGTGGAAATGCCTCTTAAAGACGTTCATCAATATGGCCGAGAAGCTTTTGCCCAATGTAGCTCATTTCATCAATTAGTATGTACCTTATATGCTTGAGTTGTTCTTGGAATTTTGCAAGAGCATTGCCTTCTAAGGGCGTAAGATCCTTTATAGGAAGGTGGAGGGTGGAATGGATTGTTGATGCTTGTATGTTGAAGGCGGAAATGCCTGTAGGGGCAAAAAGCATAATCGGTGAAGGTTCTGATCTTGCAAGTGTTATGAGCATATTTTTGATGCAACTGATAAGAAGGGATTTTCATGTACCAATAGTGCCCTGCATTATCGTTCTGAGAGAGTTTAAAATATCTTTCTTAACAAAATGATTAGAAATAATATTTAGATCTTTTCCTTCCATTAGAGATAATGTAGTAAGCGTCGTTAGGATATGTTGATGTGTTTGAAGAATGCATTGGATAGAGCAGCTATTATCAGTGAATTGTATGGCATTATTTTGTAGATCTAATGGGATAGTGGTATGATTCTAGTTATGGTTGTCATCAAAGCCATGAAGGCCAAGCATGTCAACGACATTTATGAGGAGCTCGTTTGTAGGGTATAATTGGGAGAGTAATTCCCATTCATTTATTTCCATGGTCTCTTGAGCATTGGCTTCATGAATAGTTGAGTTATCATTTGCAGCAGGTTCAATATTACTGCAAGGTTACCGCAATGAGCATTGTTACCGCAAGGTTCAAGCTCATTAAAAAATAAACCCGCCATTGAGCATAGTTTCTAAAGAGTCAAGCTCATTACAAAATTAATCCAACCTCGATAAATAACCTTTGTGATTGCATTGCTATTATCCTTTAGAGCCTTGGTTGTGTTCTTACTGTCACCTCCACTCTTTTGGCCGACCATACGCATCCGCTTGATTGTTTACCCTTTTGAGGAACAGCTGCGATGAGTTATTCTATTAGCCACCCTCGTTACACTGACGTGTTTGAGAAGTTCCAAACTTACCTAGAACCAGTTGCTACCTGAAAACATCATTCGTTCCTAAAAAATGAGTCTCTTTTAAGCTCTTTTTAGACTCGTAAAATATGAAAAGATTGCCGAGCTACTGGCCTTTCCAGGTCGTTAAAGTAAAAGGGAAGTGCCATCCCTCCTCCACATTTTAATCTTTTTGGACCTGAGGGATCATTCCACAAAAAGATCAAGTGCTTGTCTTATTCGGCTCGCTAAAGCTATTGAAAATTCGTCCCTTTCGTATTATTTTATACTTTTTCCGACTTAAGGGATTATACCATGAAAATGGACTACTAGAGTTTCTTTTTCGTCTCTCTTCAAACTCTCTAAACATGAAAAGGACCGAGTTATCTTTGTCGTTAAACTTGTTAAAACAATAGCGACAAACTTGTCCATCCGGAAAAGAGCGAGTTTCATTGTCGCTAGGCTTGCTAAAACATAGTGACAGGTTTTCCCAAAGGGAAAATTATAGAACAACCATATGTTATCCTCCTCAAGCTTGAAAAAAATAAAGAGGTACTGGTAAGCAATTACTATGGAAAAAGGGAAGAAAACTTGAAGAACTTCATTGGTAGTAGGTCGCTCTTAAACATGACACTTTCACTCCATAACAATGATTGAGTCGGGTTGGGTTATTCCGTTCATCGGTCACATCACCATTGGTCATCTGTACCATCCATTTTTTGGGTTAACGCTACCAATACATCTTAGTGTCACTGATATGTTCAAGAGAAGTCATTCAGAGAATTCACCAACCCATCTAACGCCTCATCCACTGCAATACCTTCAATCTCCATTTTTTATGACCTCCATTCCTGAACCTTGTATCATCAAATCGTTTTCACCACTAGAAAATAATTTTCTTCGTTTCGTGTCATAGATGTGGGATTCATTAAGGCCCCCCTTATGATGGGTCACTTCTTATTGACATCAGCTCATTATCCAAGAGTTTGACTTAGGAACAACCCTTTCAGTACTTTGAAGCTTGCATGCCTCAATGGAAAGTTTCTCACTTCCAGTGACAGCTTTACATAAATGGCCTTCGACCGAAAGATTTTGTGTGGTGTTTGACATCAACTCATATATTCACACCACATGAACTGTACTATAGTACTTTGAGGGTCATTATCATTATCAGTGATTCCTCTAGCGCTTGTTAATAGCTTACATCATTGGCTGGTAATCAGGTGATGTCTTTCCATGTTCGACTTCAGAACATCTTTTCACATGGATCGACTTGTACATCGGGCGAAGATTGAATGAGTTTGAAGACCCTGGATCTAGTTTCATCCATCCAGGCTGTAATATATTCAGGAAAATAAAGAGATCAAATGCACACCATAGCTCCACAGATGATCATCCAAGCTAAGGGATAATGGTTGTACAAGAATCACCAGTCTGTAACATCGGATGATTATCTATCCTATGTACATGAAAATGAATTTATAAAGCTGAGGATGGGAATGCCCACCTCAGCTAGATCATGAAAATCATATGGAGATAATGTATTGTATTGTATTTATACACGTCACCTTCCGGTTCGAAAAACCTTGGATCCTCACGATAAAGCATTTCACCCAACATCAGAAGATTTATGACCTCATGCTTTAGGGGGCAACTGTTATAGACATATTTTGGCACTGCAACCCCAATCACATATGTCGATAAACCAAGGGCTCTTAAACCCCTAAAAGTGTTGTTTCACACCCTAAAGGATCATGGTCAACTTATTACATCATTTCCCAGAAGTTCCACCTGAAAAGCCACTCAGAACTGGCCAAAACGAGACCATACAAACTACTCCATGCTAAGGGTGCGATGCATACTGGCTGTTACACTGGCCAGGTGAGATGCATACTGAAATAGCCTTCTGTGGGGTGCGATGGGCGAGAGTAGACAAATGGCAGAGGCAGTTTGCTAAGTGGAAACCTAGAGAATCCTCTAGAAACTTCTCATATCACACTTGCCTCTCTGAATTCGGCTAGGGATGAGTAAGAGATCATGAAATCTCCAATTGGAACCAAGAACTATCAGTGAAATGACACTAGTCAAAAACCCAGAAGTTGACTCACCCCTTTACAAATATCTATAAATGGAGCCCTCAGCTTAGAGATCCAAAGGCTGGAATTTTATAATTTGTAAGGAAGTGTTGTTGGTTTCTCTCTGAGAAAAACATTGTATTGTTGGGTGATCTTTCTTTTCATGAGGTGAAGAGGGCTTTCATGCGAGGAGGAGGATTCTGGATTAGACAGTTGGGTTGTAATCCTCTCTTCTACTTCTACTATCAATAAAGTTTTTTGGGTTTTCCTCCATATAATTGTATATTTGTAAATCTTGTTATTTGTGGATGCAATTGTATGTTTAATGTATTTTTTATTCTAAATTGTTTATGATATCATAGATCTCGATGCTTTGATGGTGTGTTATTGCTTTGTCTCTACAGATATTCTCTAAAGCGGGAAAAGTAGGAGAAGAGTGGCAAGTTCTATCAAAGGAGAGAGGAAACAAGCAAGGAGCCAAGTGGAAGATACATGTTGGTACTCTCTGCTTCTCTCTTATCTGTCATACATAAAGGAAATCTTGAAGTGCTTTTAATTGTTTGTTTCTAAGATAGGTACCCGTCTTGATGGGACTAGCAGATCAAAAAGACACTAGTTTTCCCTAAAACACTTCTCGAACTTATTCCTTGACTGCTCTTCACATGAACTACATAGTTTTCATGAGGACATGAAAAAGGGTAAGCAGGGGAGTATGTTGGGTCATGGAAAAGGTTTGCATTTACTATTAACTTATTATCCTTTTCCCTTATTCTCATCCTTTCTATATCTCAATGCACTAATCTATTAAGGAATTATAGTAATAAATACATAAATTACTTGCAGCTATGGTTTGCCTAATTATTTGCCTTCCTTATGCAAGAAAGCACAAAAAGGGACAACTGCTATTCACTAACTAAGAGACAATGAAAAAGCAGCGAGCTAAGGAAGGACACAGAGGTTGTCGATACATCCAAAAGCAAATCAATAGGATTAGCGCAAGAAGGGAAAGATGTCTAAACTTAGAAAATTGTGTGAATCCTTCAGGATCGAGAGATCTTAAGGGATCATTTTAATATTCGTCTTTTTACCCGTTTCTCATTATAAAAAGCAACGATTGTAAGTAGAAGGGGGAGGACTATTGTTATTATTACTGCAATTCTCAATTACATACTTTCGTTGTAATGAAGAACGCAAATCCGTCATGATATTCTTTCATGATTAATATATAAAAGGAGTTGTTGTTCCTTTTCATTTATCTGGGGTAACGAGCAGTGTACGCTGGTGGCTAAGGCCCGGATTCCAGTGGAATTCATTTCTTCACCTGTGTCATATATTTTTGATTCTTGCAAGTGTTACAATTGATAGTTTATCACTTTCTATTATTATTATTTCGTTGTTGTTCCTTATTTCTTTGTGTTGAAAAAATAACACTGTTTTATATAATTTACAACATTATTGTTTAACTAGTTTCCTTTCACTTTGGATTGAGTTTCCTAGATGAATATCTTTCTCAATGTAATCAACATTAATGAAAATTAATTAATGTTGTTAGTCTCTCAAATGGATGTCATCGTTGTTTTACAGAGTAGTGCGATTGATTTAAATTTAATCAGTTTCTAAGAGAAGAGTTATCACTGTTGTACTCTTAATTGATACTGTTGTTACTTCGATTGCATATTATTGTTACCTAAATTATTGTAGGATTTGATTTCATTAAAGGATTGAGTTTTCTTTTAATTGCAATTAGAATATACTTGCTGCATCCATTTACTCTTGTATTTGGAAGATCTATACTGCAATTTAGAAACATTACTCTCTAAGTTAAAATGCTGCCACATATTGTGTACACTCTTGAAATAGAAAGCCCGGATTGATAAGTAATGTGAAGATAATTAGGAGTTAACATACACCTTTTATCACTCAACACCATCTTCATGCTTTCACCCTAGATTCAATTTCGAACTAGCTGCCCTAATGGGAAAGTGATGGCCAATACCTCTATCTTGAATGGAGACTGCAAGATTTGAGTCATGTTGTTCCAGACTCAGAACCAATGCATGCATAAAATCTTATGTTTCAGGGCAGACATGTGAGAACTCTTTTACTAGTTTTCTCATGTAAATAATACAATTTGTAATGGGTTACTAATTATATCAAGGAGTTAATACTGACAAGTTTTTCATTTGGTTTTCAGGTCATGGATAGTAAAACAAAGATTTATATTGTAATTTCTTAGGTAATTGTACATTGTTTGACAAGCCTTTGCACATTTGTTTGTAACACTTCATCACACATACAACTCAAAAACAAAATTATAACTAATAGCAAAATCCTTCTTCATATTAGCTCACTTGGGTTCATTCATTAAGAGTTTTTCTTCATACTCATTCAATCTCAAAATGAGATTCTCCTCTCATGATGCACCTTTACTCTTGTTAGCATATACTTCCTCGATAGAAAGACACCAATTCTTACCCACAGTACTAGCCCTAAAAGGTTTGTTGAACAAAATTCATATAAATCTATATGGAACACTAAGTGCTCGCTAGCCTTTGTTTAGAGTGTACGCACTAGCCACAAGGGATAGCATTGAACGAAATGATACTTAGTCTATAGGTTGAACATCATCATCCTAGTCATCAAATCCCTAAGAATGTTTTACAATTGAATCCTTTACACATAATAGTGCATAACATGCATCTTACATGGAGTATTCATGTAAGGGTTGAGATTCTTGGTATATTCTCAGTGAAAGTTCTTCTCTTCTTGAATATAATATTATATTTAACTTATGAGAATTAGTGGGTATGACCCTAGAATGGTGTTCCTTATTTTTATAGCCCTCATGTTGATTATTAATCTATTGCAGGGAATAGTCAACTAATCATTCCATATGTTCGATGACTTAGATGACAAGCTATATGGTATAGATACCCTTATTGAAAAGAGAGGTAACATGGCATTTTTACCTGAAGGATGTATAGTAGTTGCATTGATCTTCAATTTCCATGAGGTGATTATCAAAATTTGGCTTTTGTACCATACTTCTTTCACAACATACTTCTTTCCATGTGTAGGGAATCAAGGAAACCTTTCTCTAAAGCAAACATGTCCTTACCTCTACTACCTATTCATATCCAAACCTCTTCAACAAATGCGAGTGGAAATAATTTTTGTAGGTCTATCTGCTAGAAGCACGGGTATTAAGACTCTTTAGGAAATTTGACAGTGGGTCACTTTGAAAACCAGTAGTTGCATGTTTTTCACTTTCCAAATTTCATGTTTTTAAAATCATTTACTTATATGTTTTTTCTTTTAAACTACTCTTTCCATTGATTTCTTGCAATAGAAAATATATTTTATTTATGCTCTTATGCCACTAGAGAATTTTATTTCTATGTAATGCACTTACACTCTTTTAGTCATCCATAAATGGTCCTCTTTTAGTCATGTCTTTTTATTTTCCCTTGGGTATTTGAAAATTGGGTCACTTTTAAAACCAAAGTGTTTACTTGTTTTTTACTTTTGAAGTGCTTGTTTCCAAAGTCAATATTTAGTGTGTTGTTTTACTAATCAACCATTAACAATTGTGCATTTCCTTATACAGATGCCTCAATTTCACCTTAAACTCATTCTTTATGTTGGTCAAAATATTGGCTCACGGCATGTTGGAAGTAGGAAAATTGTTGTCCATATTGCCATAAGTGACAACCTGTAGCGCTAATTTCAAATATGATATTGGAAAACCCAGCTTATATCTATTATTTTGAATTGAATTATCTTCTTATTGCATGCCTGAATAATGTGTTTTTGATATAAGTTGTTATAGAACTACCTTATCCCATGTTTCCACTATCATTTTATCCCCAAAAAAGTTCCACTTTTGTCCTAGAAACACTACGAAAACCATCCATTGACTTAGGAAAGTTTTGGTACTGATTTTCTTATGGTTTTATTACTGTATATTGCTAATATAAATGTTGTTTGTGATCGAGTACAATTGTTCATACATTCTTGTATAGTGACATTATAACATGTTATTATAGCTAGTGATTACATTTCTATGTTTTAAGATTATTTGTGCATAAACCATTGGTCAAGTGCTCTCTCTTTCACTAATGTTTTGTTTGCATATCTACTTTTGAAGTGCTTGTTTCCTTGAAGTCAATATTTAGTGTCTTTTATTTAATCAACCATTGATAGTTTTGCATTGCCTTATACAGATACCTCAATTTCACCTCAAACTTAACCTTGATGTGGTTCAAAAATTTTGCTCATGGCATGTTGGAAGTGGGAAAATTATTGTCCATATTGCCATAAGTGTCAACATGTAACATTAATTTCGGATATGACACTGGAAACCCACATTATCTTTGTCATTTTGAATTGTTGTATCTTTTTCCACTGTTTGCACCAGTTCTAATATGCTCATGCACATGTACTTCTATTGCCATAAAACTTAGTATCAAGGTATGTCCTCAAATGATGGGTTTTTGGCCCTAAAAGGCTTGTCATATTTTCTACCATGAAGATGATAATGCATGCTAATTTGGCAAGTAACAATCTCATTGACCTACTTTAATAGTCATTCATTGGGCACTAAAAAAATAATCTTATCTTATCTTATCACGATTTTTTTTCTTGTTTTGGGGGTGAGAATTTGTTGTCATTCCAATCTTCTTATTTTATGAATGAAAATAGTTTGTATGTTGTAAGCTGGTATAGAAGTATCTTATCATATATTTCCACCATTATTTTATCCCCAAAAAATTCCATCTTTTACCTAGAAACACTATGAAACCATCCCTTGACTTAGACAAGTTTTGGTATTGATTTGCTTATGGTTGTATTACTATATATTGCTAATATAGATGTTGTTTGTGATTGATTACAAGTGTTGATACACATTGTTGCATAGTGACATTATAACATGCTATTACAACAAGCAATGAATTTTATATGTTTTAAGATTATTTTGCATAACCCATTGGTCAAGCCTCTCTCTCCTTTACTATTGATTTGTTTCCATATCTACTTGTCTTTAGTTGTTATACAAATACATCTGTGAAAACAACTATATGTTAAATACTAAGTCACAAAGAGTCCCCTTTTTATCCCTGCTCTATCACTTTGAAGAACAAGTGCAAAATACTTTTTTGTGAGGTACACTTCGTCTCTGAGAAGTGATCCCTCACGATTCACCCCATGTTTGGCCTATTCTAGTCTAAAGTGAGGGAAGTTATTTTCTAAGGTGATAGTAGTAAAGCTTCCAATTTGCCTAAAGTTGACACAATGTGAGCCTTGCACTCAAAGGAGCTATTTTTCGTTGTAGCACCATCTTTATAATCATGTTTCCACAAAAATGTCCCATTTGGGTACCTACAATTATTGTTATTTGAGATAAATTTGCACGAGTTTGGTGGAACATTTGCTAAGCCAAGGTGTCATGAATTTTTAGGCATTATAACGGGATTTATTATGGACAATAATCAACTTAAGTTGAAGTATCGAATAAGCATCAACATCGAAGGAGCCCTTGAAATTATTAAGAGACTTTACATATGACACCTCATGTTTTGAGTCCTCTCACCAACCATGGGGTTCAAAACATATTTAGTCCCAGTAAAACTAACATGAAGGGCACGTGACAATACTGTGTATAGATGGTTTCAATGGAACATTTTTTCAAGGGTCTTTGAGGATTTATGTACAATAGCCTTAGAGTGCTACCATCTCATTTATCAACAACACAAATAACACCTTTTCATACCCTCTGTGAGGAATATATACAGCTGCAATTTGAAGCATAGTCTTGGGTTGGATTGTGACAATATAATAACATGTTTTATAATAACCTAAACCATCAATGATGTTTTATTTAGAGTAGAATGGGGTCTATTTCAAATTCATGTCAAAGACCGGTTCATGTCCTACTTATTTATATGCCCATTCAATGATTTATACCTATTTCATGGAACTAATTCGATAACATGAGTACCAACGAAAACAATATTTTTATACAATTCAAACTGTTAAGAAACATTGCTCTGTGTGGAGCTAGATACCCATATTTCCACATATCTATAGTGAAATTGTTTATGAAGATGAGACCATTAAATTCATGAACGCGCAGATGAGAAATATTTCTTTAAAAAATTATTACATTCATAGATATGTTTTACATAATGACTCACCACTCACACGTTATGCATGTTTTTAGGTAAAAATGGAAGTTGAAAACCAGACATGTTGAATGTCGACTTACTACTAACCATAGATAAATGAGCTGTTATAGTACACTAGTACTAAGTACTCCTGTGAAATGCCCAACATCATAGTTATTGTCTAATTATTTAAAATACAAACTTCCCTCTAAGAGCATGAACTATTTTGGTTCATTTCTACCACTATTAATTTAATTCCTAGATCAGTAAACTATACAGGTATCTCAGTTTCAAGCATTTATAAATGGGTTACCAAACTGTTGATGTATGAATGCCTTGATTGACACTTTTTCATAATTTTTTAGTTGATCCTATATACCAAAATTCTTCCATATTGTTCCATAAGCTAGTGTTGTTAGAATCATGTGGCTTGTTCATTTTAATTCCGTATATTTGATTGTTACAAGACGAAGTCTGTGCCTTTGAATTAACATATTGAATTCCAAAGCCTGTTGTTGGTTCATGAATTTCTTTGAGCTCTTTAGATTCAGATATCATAATCGGTAAAGCCACCCCATTATAGGGAGCGCTCATATCCTTGTCTAACCCCACAGCTAATGGTGAAATAGCCCGAGAAATCTCATTCTGAATTGAATCTACATTTGAATAGCCAAATATAGATTAGTGAGAGTAATTTTTTTTGTTTTTACGGTGTTGATTGATACATATCGTGGACATCCTTGAAATTTGCTTTAATGTTTTGATACATATACTCTCTATTGGGTAACGAGCCTTAGTTAGTCCGAAATTTCGTTAGATTCATGCTATCTCCAAGTTCATTAATGCCTGCATTTTCAACATCCAGGTTGCTCATCCATTAGTATTCACTGAGCATATAATCAAGTTCAAAGGGTTGGATTATTTCCAAAGAGGATTTTTTTTGTGCAGATTAGTTGCCGATTCCAATACCTTTCAGCTATAATAGCACTAAGAGTCATGAATACTGCAACGCGCCTTCTAACTCTCTAAGGTTAGCATCGCAGTGAACTTTCTGAATGTGTATTTTTATACACAGTCTCCTAGAGTTCTTGATTTCACTGTCTATCCTACCTCGGAGTTCTTGTGTATTCTTGGACCATCTACAAATAAAGCAATGAAAATTCAATTACTTAGCCACATTCTCCAAACACAAAAACTTTTTTGCAGTGCAGTCACTTTCCTTCTTTCTAGATATCTTTATAGATATGGCTGCCACCGATAGAGACTGAGTATACATACAATGTGGGGGTCTTTCATCTAGGACTGTGCAAACACTATTCTAACTCTACAAGGTATACTTTATCCAATTAAACTAACCAGAAAAGACATTAAAGAGAAAGATCAGGAGGATAGAATTTCTTTAAAGGGTTCTAACTCAATGGAAGAACACCTGTTCTAATAAGAATTAGTCTTTGAAGAAATAAAACGATTCACATTTTATATTTTGTTTCAAAAAAAAAATTTGTTGTCTCTATAAACGCAATAACTAGAATTAAAGTCATACTATCTCTATAGAGACAATATGTCTTTAAATGTAGGTCTGTTTTCTTGAGAGAAAAAAATGATTTGTTATTAAAAGACAATAATATATGAGATATATATTGTTTTTATAGAGAAAATAATTTGAGACTCACTTAAACACAATACTCTAGACAATTTACAATTTCTTTTGTCTCAAATTAAAACAATTTACTCAAAAATTATCTTAAATATTATCTTAAAACTCTTTAGCTAACTATGTTAGCTCACCCAGTTTTTAAAATTAAACTAACTTCATCACTAACATAATGAAACATTTAATTATTTCATATTTCATTACGTTAATATGAATAAATACCTATCAAATTCAACAAGTGTATCAAGGCAAATTCATAAGCTTTCCAAAACCATAAATATGTGGATTCCATCAATGCTCTTCGAGTGTACTAACTTCATCACTAACATAATGAAACATTTAATTATTCATATTTCATTACGTTAACATGAATAAATACCTATCAAATTCAACAAGTGTATCAAGGCAAATTTATAAGCTTTCCAAAACCATAAATATGTGGATTCCATCAATGCTCTTCGAGTGTTGCCCTGATACCTGATTTGCTTCTGCAAATCGTCATAATTACTTATGATGCGTTGCAACATAGAGTTGAGCTTACGAGAACTTACGATTTACTCTTTCACGTGATTCACCTGGGTCACAAGTATTGTCATCTGCATGAATTACAAGCCATTCTCTAAAACCCAGGACTGCTATTTACATCATAAATAAATAAAAATAACGCTGGCGATTGACGTGAAAACGTTGTCAGGGTACCTTATTTTGTTCCGCTTCCATTTCCTATGCGCTGAAGCTTCAATGAATACAGCGATGGAATTTGATGGGCAAATTACCCATCACACTGTGATTGGCTGAATATAGTTTGAAATTTTACAAGACCGTTAGGGTTTTTTTTGTTGAAATTGTGAAAACTGGTCACATAGGTGTGAAAATGTTCAAATTTGACTAATAAATCAGTTTTGAAATTCCAATTTGAATGTCTCTTGTAACACCTCTCCCTTGTATATTACATTATTGTAAACCTAAGTTAAGTTAAAGCTAGGTATGATATCCTCACTTGTCTGTTAAAGGTTGTAGACCTAAGCTGAGAAAACCTAGGTTTGATACCCTCCTTTGTGGTTTAAACTATTCTATACCTAAGCTAAGGCTAAGTGATATGTAATATGAAAAACAAATGTATTATTAAATAAATTAATAAAATAAATAACTTGGAGGCTGGAGCATCAAAAGAGAGGAGGTGATTGCCAAATCCCATGAAGGGATGAGAAATGGATGATAAGAAATTCTTAATAGAGATTTTGATTGTGATTATATATATGTTGGATGGATTGGATATCCATTGATCATGGGAGTAAAGATCATCGAACATAAAGCTTTGCAGGGAGATAAAGGCAAACTTTTATGTGGAAAGGCGTCATGGAAATAAAGACAATAAGACCTAAAATAGAAAAAATAGAAATAAGATAGGAAATGGAAATAAAGAAATTCTAAGCATAGACCCTCATGATAACTAAATCATGAAAGAGGGTATTAAATACCTAGTGCATTGGTCAATTGAGGGCAATTGATCATTGGCAGGATCTTCACCTCGGGCGGAATCAAAGGTGATTCATGGTTAGGTGGTGGTGTTCCTCCCTTCAAGTGAGGTCGTAGTTGGTGTCCGATGTGTGGAATATTTGCTATGATAATTCTTACTCTCTCTCTCTCTCTCGTTAGTTGCATGTGATTATGTGAAGATTTTATTAAGTTTCTTTGCTATGGGAATGTTGCATGAATTACTTATGCTTATGCATTAATAAGTTTAATGGTACTTTCCTCTATTCCGATGAGATTCACTAACATGATGCAGATTTTATTTTAGTCTTTACTTACTATCAATTAAATCATTTAGTTGAGATAAGTTGATGATTGATTTCTTATATCTTATAGTTAGAATGGGTAAATCATGAGCTCCAGAGCTTAAAAGTTGTGTTGAATAATGATATAGTATTGGTTATGTGTCGTGTGAGCTATATCAATAATCTTCTTCATAAACATACTAGATGTAATATCCCAAAGTAATATCTTATGCTCTCACTTTGGTACTGGATGGGGAATTGTGCAGATATTCTCGCATGTGCATGTTAGAGAAGACAAGAGTAGCTTTACATGCCCATGTTAGTAGAAGTTGATACAAGAAAAGGTTCTTTCATTAACACATGAAGACATTAAAGATATTGTAAGGATTGCATGTCACGAGGGTATGTGATTTCACACCCACGGTATATGATTCCACCTTGATATTTCATTGTAGTTATAATTCTTGGTTCACTAAATTCATGGCCGTTGAGAACTCTTAACTATAACTAAGACAAAAATTTAAAATTATGGGGTCTAAAGGTTGTTTTTCCTGGGCAGGCTAAAGAGGTTTGTTACATCTCTACCTTCAGTATTGGGGATTCTCGCAAACTCGCTACAAGGCAAAGGGATAAGGGATATGGGTGTTGTCTACTAACACCACAAATTCCCTTGGACGACACTAAAAGGTACTTTAAAAAATTAGAATGGTTTAATGTTTCAAAGTTTTTTTTGTTGTGTGGTGGTAATAGATTTACTGCCATTTTGCCAACTATAATTCAAATTTTCAAAAAATTTCTACCAGATTTTATCATAATCTTGCCGAAATTTCCTTATTTGAAAAACTAATCTTCGTTATTTTGAAAACTAATTTGTGAGTTTTTTTAAGCCTACCCTAGGGAGATGCCGAGGGAGGAAATTATCCACCAGCGTGGATAATGTTACCATAGATATTTTTGGCGTTCTGTCTATCGTTGAGTGAAATGAATGCGTTCAGACAGGAAGCAAGGAAGCCTTCTATTTCTTAATGTATACGTGGCAAAATCCGACAGGATATCTTGTCCTATCAATCTCCATCATATCGGTGAGAGTAATCAAATTGGCGACGTGATTCAATCGGTGAGAGTAATCAAATTGGCAACGTGATTCAATCGGTGAGCTCAAACTATTTCCAATGGAAGCGGTTTCGGAAATTTCGAATTGCTCATCGACATTATCTTGACCAGGCTGTAGCCCTGTACTTCATTCCTTTTCAGTCGTGCTCGAACTTGTTGAATTTTGTACTACATATTCTAGAATATTTTGAAAGTTTACCTACAGGTAACAGCAGTGAGATCAAACACACAGTTGGGTTTTTCTATTTCCAAAATTTATCATAATAAAGATATCCGAAATTGCTAGAAACAAGTTGTCATGAATGGGAATTTGGTTTCGCTAATTTAAAATTCAGCCAAACTGCAGTTAACCTTTCCTATCACTAAAATCTGACCAAATTTGGAAAAGGGTGCTTTCGTTTTCCACATGTGTAATAATTATCAATGAAAGAAAATTTCGGCTAGAAACGCCTTTCAGACAAAGATTCCATTCCCATTATATGCATCAAAATTCCACAGACGGTCCAGGTCTATGCACCGTGTTTGAATTATTGTGACAATAGCATGGTGTCATGGTTTTGATATTAGCAAAACATTGATTTGCCTGGCCACTCTGGTCAATGTTCAGTGTCCGTAACTACCCAAACCACACGACTTCGAACCATAAAGCCGACTTCTGGAGGTTATACCAATAAAATTTAGGTGTAGATAGAGGACAAACCACCACTTTTAAAGGTTATTTATATATTAGATTGCAAAAGTTGTAGCCAAGTCAAGGTGGTGTCCATTACAGATAAAATCAGTGTGGTAATGTCAATAAGTCATCCCACAATTAAATGAAATTGAAATTGCTTAGTGGATGTCGATCGACAAATAAGAATTGGTCACTTGATAGTTCGAAGTCATATACTTTAACAAAAATTTCGGGTGCCGGGGTCAAAGCTTCTATTTCAAACACTCATGTTTAAAAGCAAAACAAAACATTTGCAATTAAACGGTAAGATTCATAGATATAAATCCAAAAAAGTGAAGCATACGAAACGCAGCGAACAACCATTTTGGTCCTGTAGGTGGTCACTCTTTTTATCTATTTAAGTTAAATGGTAGCGCATATTTTAAATATGTTTCTCTTCTATCTGGTTAGAATAAGTTTATTAAAGTCAGGTAATATTGTTTATGTTACGTAATAAAAGTATTTATTAATTATAACTTAACAAATAAAATGTAAGAAGAGAGAAAGTATTTGTACCACGCTAATAGGGAAGTCTAACCCTAACCGTGGAGAACTAAAACCATGATCTCTAAAGTACCTTGAACAATTAAGCTAATTTTTATTTTTTATGGTTTTAATTAAATTATATATATAAATATATATGTAATTTATATTAAAATATAGTTGTTAATATAAATATTTAAATATTTATTTAAAATTTTATTAAAATATTTTTAAAATATAAAGTTTATATATTTTTATCGTTTTATTTATATTCAATCTTTTTAGTTTTATATATATAATTGATATAAACTTATATTGTTTAATATGGATATTGAAATATTTTATTTATAATTGACAATCATCTAGATATATCTATATATATAAAATAAAAATTATCCACCTCCTTTACATTGAGCAAAAATATCAATAACAATATTAATTAAAACTAACTAATATATACATTTCAATTTAAATTTATTTAATAAATATTTTATTTTTATTTAAAAAAAATATTTATAAACTATACAATACAATTTATATATATATAAAATATCATAAACAAACTTTTAAAAAAAATCAACTCTACAATTTTCATAGCTTAAATTTACTACTCTAAATCATTAACATAAAATAACAAAAAAACAAAATACCCATTAAAATGAACCCTACAATTTTCATAGCTTAAACTTACTACTTTAAATTATTGGCATAAAATAACACAGAAACAAAATACCCATTAATATTTCTTAATTCTCTTAGGCATTTAAAATTCTTATAAAACGACATAAAACTTCAAACACAAAAATGAAATCAAACATTTTATATCACCCATATATGGGGTTGCGTTAATGTATCCATACCCATATTATGCAGCTGCATTTTGGTGGATTCATATCTTGAACATATCCCAAACTTATTAAAACATGGAATTTTTTTCATAGATTATATTGGAAAAAAGTTTAATCATGATATTTATTGTAGATTGATCATGTTTTTAAATATTATGGTTTTAATGAAAAAGGAAAATTGTAATAGATTTTTGAGGCTTTTATGGAAGAGTTATATGTGTATCAATATTTAAAGTTATAAAAATAATGAAATGATTTTATTTTCTTTATAAGTTTAAAAAATATAAAAGATAGTATAGTTGCATTTATTGCTTATTATTTAAGCTAAGATGTTTATGATTTAAAATTTGCCAATATCTAAAGTGCAACATATTTTTTAATGTATAAATTTACAAACTAGCATTTGCATTTGATGTTGCAAAGGAAATACCGTAAAGCACGGGGTGTGGAAGAATAGCGACATGTGAATGGGTATTGTTGCAAGAAAGGGTGAATGATAATGAGTTGCAATTGAAAATGTTAGCTATGTATATGCTGAATATGGATATTTTGTAAATAAAAGTGGTGTGTAGAAGAATAATGACATATGAATAGAGATTGTTGAAAGCAAGGGTGGATGATATTGAGTTACAGTTGAAAGTATTAGTTATGTGTGTCTGAATATGGATATTTTGTAAGTAATAGTAGTGTGTGGAAGAATAGAAACATGTGAATGGACATTCTTGAAAGCAAGGGTGGATGATAATCCATGTAGTAGTTGCTGTTTATGTGAACATGTTTTTGTACATCATTTTAATTTTTTTTTTTTTTTTTTTTTGTATTTGGAGATTTTGTTTTTCCATATGTTACATATTTATGGCATTATTAAAAAATACTGGTGGATTGTAATGGAAGTGTTGAAATAAACGATATGACATTGTGAACAACCTCATGGTTTTCATTCTATATTTGAAGGTATTTTTTTGTTAAAGTGATGTACAAGTATTACTAATATTTGAAATATGTAAATTAATTGTGGAAATTCATTAGTAGTAGTTTATGTGGGAAAGGTTACTCATAATAATATTTAATAAACAGGATTTCATGTAATGGTGGAAGGTGAAGCTAAGTGATATACATTAGTTGGAAGTTACAGAAAGTATAATGTTTATAAGGAAGAATGCCTATTGATATCCAAAGATCCTCTTTCAAGTTTCAATTGAAAAATACAAGTAGTATATTGTAATGGATGAGGTGAGAAAGGAAATATAATATTGTGAAGAATATTGTGGTTGTCATTCCATATTTCGAGATGCATCAAAACTTGTTGGAGGCATTGAAGATTGAAGAAGCAACAATTAACCTGGAAAGTGTATATTTTGTTAAAGTTTGTAATATGTAAATTAATTGTGGAAATTTATTAGTAATAGTTTGCATGTGAGTTGTGTTAAGATGAAATTCGAATGAATGGAAATGAACTTACCTTTGTCATGGTGATTTAAATATTGTTAGTCGAAGATGCAAGGTGAACGATGGCATATCGAACACCATTGGTGATTTATGTGTAGTTGGAGATGTATATTTCTTCATTGCAATTTTGCCTGTATTTTTCGCATTCTATCACGTTGATGAATGTGGATTATGCATTTCAAAGCATATTTAATTTTTAGTAATAATTGTATAGTTGGACGGAGGCAGTATAATGGTATTGTTCGATTCAATACTCGAAGAAATATGTTTTGTGAATGTTGCAATGTAACTATTGGTGCTTCAATTTTGTCACAATAGTTATATAGTTGTGTTATTTCTGAGTGACAAAAGAAAGAAAATGTTAGAATCAAGTGTATAGAAAATATAATGAAATGTAGTATTTACAACCATGTATTAGTAATGATTAGATTTTATTATTGTCCAAATATATAAAAGGTATGTTATGAAATAGATTGAGCTTAATAAATATAGGAAACCTTTTGGTGATGTTAAGGTATGGATTGGAGTAGATTGTTTGGAGGTGGCACTGAATGAAGAATTTCTTTTGCATGTTTTTTGCGAGCAATGTTTTTTTTTTATTTCATTTTATTGTAACGATCGAAACTGAATGCGGGGCAAATCTGAAGAGCTTGTAGAGAAGGTACTCTTGAAATTGTTGTGAATGTGAGACGTTGGCATTCAGTTTTCCCAATGTCAATTGTTTCTTTTAGTAGTGCCATACCTTGAGATTTATGTATGGTTAATGCCCAAGCCATATTTAGTGGAATTTGCATACGTCAATTTCTTTTTATTGCTGGAATAGGCATGTGAGTGGGATTTCATTAATCCCAAGGAGGCCCAATGTATTTGGGAAAAGCTACGAGAACAAACATTGGAAGTTGTGGAGGTGCAGTTGATTCTTTGTAAACGATGGTTATAATTTTTCCGAGAGAACCATTAACAAGTCCGTTAAAACCCAAAGGTTTGAAGTTAGCATAACTTTTTGGCCTTTGCATAGTAACACAATTCACTCAAGCTGCTCATCTTCTGAGGAAATGTTGGAATATGTGTTGATCTTCATCAATATATCTTGCGAGAGGAGAGGAGTGTTTAGAGATTTTATCATTTGCTTATTGTGGACTGTTGCTTGAGAATTCATTGGAAATAGTTGCATGGAATCATGGAAGGAATGTATTTCATCTCTTGATAAGAAGGAATCTATGTGCGACATGACTATGTTGTAGTCGTCAATTATTGGATTTGCATTTCTAATGTTCTGGAGGATGTTCTTGAAAGTAACTTGGGCGATTTTGTCACCTTGTTGATGAAATATTATGTCTAATGTGATGACTGTGTTGAATGTGTTCCAAAGTGTGCTTTCGTGGCTCGTCCCTTCATAGAGAGGTATGTCTTTGACATGCAGTAATCGGTCGAGATCACCAACCAATATAATGAAACTTCCATCAAAAGGAGTGTTTCTTTGCAGTGGAAATGCCTCTCGAAGACGTTCGTCAATATGGCTGAGAAGCTTTAGCCCAATGTAGCTCATTTCATCGATTAGTATGTACCTTATATGCTTGAGTTGTTCTTGGAATTTTACAAGAGCATTGCCTTCTAAGGGCGTAAGATCCTTTATAGGAAGGTGGAGGGTGGAATGGATTGTTGATGCTTGTATGTTGAAGGCGGAAACACTTGTAGGGGCAATGAGCATAATTGGTGAAGGTTCTGAGCTTGCAAGGGTTATGAGCATATCTTTGATGCAACTGATAAGAAGGGATTTTCTTGTACCAGCAGTGCCCTGAATTATCATTTTGAGAGAGTTTAAAATATCTTTCTTAACAAAATGATTAGAAATAATATTTAGATCTTTTCTTTCCATTGGAGATAATGTAGTAAGGGTCGTTAGGACATGTTGATGTGTTTGAAGAATGCATTGGATAGAGCAGCTATTATCAATGAATTGTATTTCATTATTTTGTAGATCTAATGGGATAGTGTTATGATTCCAGTTATGGTTGTCATCAGAGCCATGAAGGCCAAGCATGTCAAGGACATTTATGAGGAGCTCATTTGTAGGGTATAATTGGGAGTGTAATTCCCATTCATTTATTTCCATGGTCTCTCGAGGATTGGCTTCATGAATAGTTGATTTATCATTTGCAACAGATTCAATATCAGATAGTGTACGGTGTTGATGCTAAGGTTTGTAGAAAGGACGAAATGTTTGCCAGTTTGTGATGAATTTTGCAGCATAATCTCCTATATGTTGTACGATATGGCAAAAAGGTTTGTATAGCATAAGTTCAACTTGGAAAAATTTAGCATAGAAAGGTTTTGTTGTGGATGGTATGGAGGAGTACCATGGTATGACCTGAATAATTGCTTCTGTAGGTCAAAATTTCCATTTGTTTGTTTTGTAATGAGGATCATATGACCAAGATCTTGCTACTTCTATAAGTGATGTGGATTCTAGGGTAGATGGGCATTGGATATGTGTATCTATGATGTGTGGAGATGTAGAGGAGAGGTGGTGTTAGTTTGTGGAAGGTGCATATAAATGTTTTGGTTTACATTTAAAGAAAAGAATGATTAACTACACAATGTTAATGGTAATTTTTGCAGAAAATGGCAGGTTTCTTGTGCTCCAATGTCATAACCAATAAGTGTTTCTGCAAGGAATTTTTGAAATGCAGATGTTGCTAGGTCAGTAATGGGTGAAGTGAGGACACTTCTATGCAACATGTGGTGGAAGCTTTCAGATTTTTTTTTTGCTTTGGATGCATATTTTGTGATATATTTATGTATAGCATGTATGGAGAGTACTGATTGGAAGTTAACATTTGTACGCCAAATAGATAGGATGGTAGGGTTATGGGTATTGAGTCGATCATCATTGCGAGAAGGGGTGTATGTTTTTTGGCCATTGGAGTCAATGAATAAGGATGATTTTTGAAGTAATTCCCATGGTACTGTATAGCAACATTCAAATGACGATCGTTTCTTTCTTTGGAATGTGTTGTCGGTGCATTTTGTGTGACGTTCAATGCAATTGATGAGTTGTTCATAATCATTGAAAGGATTGGTTATGAAATTTTGTAGCGTAGACAATAGACAAGGGTCTCTGAATTTGTCTAAGCAATGAGTTGGTTTGAAAGTGAAGGAATACGAGGGTTCCAAGCTAAGATATATTTGTTGAAGGATTGCCTAGCAATAGTAACTGCTTCTATGTCTTCCGAGTTGAGGCTTTCCATATCAGGTGCATTTTCTATCCAAAGGAAACCATGGATGTGTGTAGATCCTCTATGTTGCCATTCATACTTGTCAAGTATGCATTTGTGTAAGATAATTTTGTAGTAGATGAGGTTTGATTTTTAGAGAGTTACGAAAGAAATGGGGTAGAATGCATACCTGTACCATAGCCTTTTGTCTGAAAGTGTTTCTCTAAGATAACTTCACAAAATGTTCTGAATCTATGGTGCATATATAGTGATGTGAAATGTGGGTTAGTGATAATTTTATCGTTTCTCCATTTTTGTTATTTTTCAATATCAGAGGGTTGACATCCAGGCATGATTGCATGAATATCAGGCCATTTTGTATCAGTTGCACTTAATGTGAAGAAGAACATTGGGTAGTCGAGCTGAGATATCATGTCTGTTAGTTCATTTTTATCTTTGTGTCAAAAAGATCTTGTTCCATGTAAATAGCAACTGAATCGCATGACTTGTTTTGCCAACTGCTCGTCTGGAAATTATTCTAATCGAATGTTCAGATTTGAAATACATGTTGGAAAGTTACCTGCGATGTTATTTTTCACAAAATCGGAGGTTGTTGCTTGACTGTGATGTTACATCATGAGATTATATATGTAATAACGAAAGTGTGGGTGCTTGACGAATCTGTTATCATATTAATGTATGAGATGAAGTGTGTATTCATGTAACTGCATTTCTTTCATTGTTGGTTGATATGGCATTGCTACTCCTGTGGGGAAAATGGTGGGGAAATCCATAGAGAGTAAACCTTCTTTGTTGTACTCATTGATTTGGGATAAGCCAATTGGTGGACATTCAATTGTAGTATCAAAATGGTGTTGTAAGCACGTACATAATGCCATATTTCTTACATTTTGGTTTTTGTATTGGGTATATTGGGTATGAGTGATGATGTGTGGTGTAGTGATGGGTTTGTGGAATCTTCAGTGGGCTCAAGTGGCGGTTCAGGTGAAAGGTGGACAATTGCTTCTGTGGTATTGGAATAGCGAAGTGAGGAGGAGACTCGGTGGGGATTGCTGGTAAGGATGCTAGTGCGTTGTTATCAATACGAGCATTTTTATAGTATGGGTCATTTGCCAATTTGTATTCTAATGCAGTGAGAAAACAATGTCTACTGGCATTGCAACCATAGGCATGATGGTCATTACTATGATGGATGATGATTAGAATGTCCAAGTCTACAAAATGTCATGGAAACATGCTTGCAAGTTTTGTAATGTATTTTGGAAAATAAATTGTGTGGCCACTGTATTTATATTGGCCACCACGTGAATGTGTTACCTGGAGTATAGGGTTAACCCTAGCAATGAGCATTTATTCTATTTATGAAAGAGACGTAATGAAAATTGGTTGTGGACGAAGATCCATGTTGTTTGATAATAAGAAGCAATGACACTTTGTTTCAAATATACATATGGAGTAGCAACACTTTTGGTTCGAATTGCGGATATGTATTCTAGGATATGATTCAAGACAAATGGAGCATGGACATTTTTCTGCAAGTTTATCAATTTTTTCACGGAATTCTCGATGTGCTTCATTAGTGTAAACGTTGCTGAAAGAATGTGCAAAGGAGGGGTTAAGGCAATGAGGTATGGATGTATTTGTTTGAGAGGTTTGCTGAAAAGATAGGGAGTTTGATAATTGCAAAGGAGGATTGTTTTCATGGTGGGAATTGGGAAATACGAAGAGGATTGATGGAAAATGTGAATGTTCACCATACATTTCGGACGATGAATGTTGGTTTTCCTTATGATTTTTTTTTTCTTGACATTATGTGATGCAAGGAAAATTTTAAGAACCCCCCCTAAATTTCTAAATATAATAAATGGGCGAATCTCCATGGTATATAGGAAAAATGGAAGGCGATTTTATCAATAATATAATATGTATATATAATTTTTTGGCGAATCTCTCACCAGGCATGGCGAATATTTTACTCAATTATAAAATCTTGTAAGATCTTGGCGAGTCTTTCACTAAATAATAAAACTTTGTAAAGTCCTAGTGAATCTTAGCATAGGCTACATGTTGGTTTAATTCCCCCATTTAAATAGGCTACATTCCAGGTGAATACCATGGTTCAATACCATGTGCCATTTTTATTTTTATTAGTTCTAATATTAGGGTTAATAATGGTTTTTTGCATGGTATTAATAACAATCTAGTCCATGGTATTTGTCCCATAGTATTTTGGCCATAGGTTTCACCTAAATATAACCCATTTTTTGAGTGTTCATAAATATAAGGTGACTTATGGAGTAAATATAAAAAAATGTTTTATTTGTTTACCATACCTCTCGTTTATTTATATTTTTATTAGTTTACCATACCTCTTTTACAAATATGGTATTTGGCCCATAGGATTCTTTTAAATAAAACCTCTTTCTTGAGCCTTCATAAATAGAACAAGGGTTATGGACTAAATATAAAAATAGGTTTTATTTATTTACGATACGTCTAGTTTATTTATATTTTTATTTATTTACCATACCTTTTGAGTAAGTATAAAAATGTTTTATTTATTTACCATACCTCCACTTTACTTATATTTTTATTTGTTTACACCCTTACATGTATATAAGGTGACTTATGGAGTAAATATAAAAGATGTTTTATTTATTTACCATACCTCTCATTTATTTATATTTTTATTAATTTACCATACCTCTTTTATAAATATGGTATTTGGCCCATAGGATTCACTTAAATAAAACCTATTCTTGAAAATGGGCGAATGGAAAGTTGTAAGTCCTAATTTCAAGGGCTAAATTTACCTTTTTTACCCTCTCCCTTAAAATAAGGTGGGCTAATTTAACTCATGAGGACCTAGGACTTAGGACTCATGAGGGAATTTAAAACATTTTTCAACCCTCAAGACACATTTCATGATGACTTTTACACTTTACATCTTAAGGGGGAAAACCCCTTTAACATAGACCCTCACAAATCACCCAGTTCTGCGACACAACTATAATCTAGCAGATCAACACACTAGGATTCTCCTAATTTCGCCAAAGGGCGAACATTTGCCCCTAAAATTATCCTTGATGTGATGCCTTTTTTTGCGTAATAAAGCTCACATCGACGTCCATTTATTCATTCTTTATTTGCTACATAGTATCCTTGGGTGCATTCATCATTACACAAAGAACGCATTTGCAAGAGATATGGTACCTATAGGCAAGAGAGGGGAAAACATGAGTGTTATTTGGAGAGAACAACCATGTTATTGTGTAAAAGAGAAAGACGAGAAACAAATTGAAGTTTTGAATAGTTTTATGTGAATTTTTTATTTGAATAATGTGTTTGAAAGAAAATTTAAGTAATTTTCATTTATACATTTTTTTTTCCACAGAAAAAACCATCCTTTTATTAAAAAAAAGGGAGTACACATTAAATGTATGCAGATCACCAAGACTGTATCCACCAGCATTAAAAGCAGAGAAGTCTCAGCCGACTAAAAAGTCCGCTCGCTGATAACCAAAACGAGCTACCACAAGGAATAAACATCCTCCAAAAAACAATGCTTCGCATGAAGCAGGTTCGCGCGGATGCAACCGCTGCCCGGCCTGATATGAAGGCCGCTGGAATCCACAGTAACAACTAAAAGGATTCGGGCGAACAGAGAAAAATACAAAACGCTGCCCGGGCTTCCACCAATGAGGAAAACGGCCCAAGAAAACGCCAGGAAAAAACAGAGGGAAGAAGAACATAAGGAAATAGAAGAAAACAGGCGAAGAATTTACAAAGGCTGCTGACCTGGATTGATATATTACACAAAGCTGGGTTGTAATTTTCATTTATACATGTATATAGTTGCATGTGTAATGCAACAAGTTACCTCATTCATTAAAAGAAAGAAAATGAAAAGAATGTGAATAAGTGTACGAATATTTATTTCAACACTAAATAAGAGAATTTGGCAAGAAGGCATGCAATAGTATATGGTGCAAAATTGTATTTATAAAATAAGATAATATAAACTTTCACAAAGCAAAAAATACATTTTATGATATCTATCTATGATATCGACATGTAATCAGTTGCTCGAATGATGTTGTTGCATTCTATTATGAAATGCAATCTTTCTTCTTTCATGATAACACATTTCAACCGCGGTATTCCTTTAAATGTTTCTCCCATCATTGATAGTGTGAAGATATGATTTGTCCATAGTGCTTTGGAGACAACTTCCTTGATTAGATCTGGATTTGAGAATAACAAATATAAGTATTTGGCATTATTCCCAAGAATTGTAGATCCCGCATCTTTGAAAGAAACAATTGAAGCTAATTCACCAGTGTGATCTTGTATGTCGATCTTAAGTAAGTATCTGTAATCATAGTCAGTTACTTCGGCATCGCATTTTGGGAAAAACCAAATGTTTGTATTTTGTGGAATAGGTTTATTCATACATTGTTTCCCATCAACTATGGAAGAGCAAGAAATTTAGTAAAAACTATCCATCCCAATTTCTGTTAGTGTGCTCTTCAATGGAAGAATGTTGGTTTCTCTTATGAATACATACTGTAAATATCGACAATTGTTATTTCTTTTTTATTAATGGCCAAAAGGAGCTAAATATTTTGTTTTCAAGGATGTAGAAGCTGCAATGGAACCTTCTTTTTTAAACCATGGCTTTAGCGTGTGGGCCTCTTTAATGTTAGGATCTACAAGAATAATGGATCTCGTTGTAGTGATGACATTTTTTCCTTTAAATTCTCCAACAAGGGCAAAATTGACAGCAATGATGGGATTATTTCCTGCATCACATAGGGAGGATATTTCTTGTGATATGGCATCAAAATTTCCTCCCCAGAAGATTGCATCCATGTTATACCCAGACATGTATTGAAGTTTTAGTGTTTTTTTAGTAACTTCAGAACCGTCTTCTCTACGTATAATGCATAGACTGGAAATGTTAGTGACAATACCAAGAACATCAACAATGGAGTTGATGTTTATTGTTATAGTATCATTGATTGATTTTATATTGAATTGCACCATTGGCTTATGTCTTTCTTCACTGGAAACATGCTTTATAGTAGATGTTTCAATTAACAAAATTTCCCAATCATTGTTTAAGCGGTTGTATTACTTATCAGCCATTTTGACGTTCCCTTTAGAGACAATGTAGACATTTCCATGTTGGATTTTGTGAAAAAAATATTCGGTGACATTTTTGAAACAAGTAATATGTATTTCTCCACCTTCTGTATTGAATAGGTCAAAGCCAAAACCTTTATTAGGTCCATATTGATTCTGAAATTGTCAAAGACTTGTTTTTCTTTGAACGTATCCTTTTATGCACCAATCTGAATGCTAAGGGTTTAGTGATTTGATGGGAATTTGGATTGACATGATAGATGGGGTTAGATTAGTTGGAAGAGGGCAGTGCCTTTTTGATGAAGGATCTTGGCTCGATGAGGAGGGAGTGTCTTCTTCAGAGGTGATCAAGATACTCATATTTTTTGGATTACCAATTAAGGGTGCAGATGAATTAGAAATCTCAAAGTCTATTAGCTTTATAGACCTACACGACAAATGATAGTCATAGGAATAATTGTTAGAGTTGGAAATGTTATCGATAAAAATGTTAAAGTTGAAATAAGAAATTTATAACAAACTTACATTAATGGACCAATAGCTGAAGTAGTCCAACTTTTAACATGTATAACAAAAACCTTTTGTAGTAAGCCTGTTTCTAAGAGGTCATTTAAATCTGTTGGAAGCATTATTTGTTTCATACGTGTGCCATCAAAGATGGCAATGCGATATCGTGGAGTTGAATTTTACATTGATTGAATGGGTTCAAGTTCAACAATTTGTAGGTATGGTTGAATATGAGTTGATCCAAAGAGCATTGAGAAAATAACATTCTCGGTAAGGTTTGTTGTCATTTTATGAAACTAGAGATAACAAAATAAGTACTATACAGAACAAAACTCACAAATGTTGTTTTCTTCGCATAAGATATTTAACATTCATTATGTTCCTATAACACTAGATGAAAATTTATGAACTAAAGGGTAGGAAACATGTTCAATTTTTTTGTAATTGAGTGGTTATCTAGGCTTGTAAACATAAAAATGAAGAGATTTATGACAACAACATCCATATGATCATTCTCTTTCAAACATAATTAAAATTGTAAATTGACAATTTCATAAACCTATGCATGTTATAAACAATTAGACAGGTGTAACATACTTAATATTATAAATTGAAAATTTTAGAAACCTATGAATGTTAGAAATAATCAGGCACAAACCCTAGCACCCAGTGATATTAAGCATGGGTGTAGATTTAGAAATTTTGTAGCCTTTGAATGTGAAACCCAAAAAGGAATTTGAGGTAAAACTCATGTCTGATTTAAGATGTTATTTTGCAAGTATGGATTCATGGTGTCTGTACCATTTCATGGATTCATTTCTTATATGCAAGTAGTGTCTACCCTACTCTCACTTTGTTTTCCCATTTTGTAAAACACAACTTAATTATACAAAGAGACAAAAAATAATATACATCAAAATGATCATGTCATTGGGATAGGGAAAATTTATAAAGTCTACCCTGGCTACCCATCCCCACATAGAAAAGGACTTTTGGCATGTTTTTCACGGTCTTAATCTCACAATATTCTGCATTCATATGAAAATTTCCTATTACGGTTGAAACGTAAGCTACGAAATATGTTCTAAATGCTATAGTTTGCACCAAATTAAAAGTGGATAAATGGCATTCAATGCATACAAACATTTCATTTTCAGTAGAAGTAAGGTTCATGCCAAATGCATGGTGTTTCAAATTTATGTACCCTGCAAGATAATTATTAAGCTATCCAAGACAATTTTCCAATTGTTAGGTAGGAGGCAAAGATGTTGCCTGGATGAAATATAATTGAATATTTTAACAGAAAAATGTGTACAAATATTTATAGGCACACTCCTTATACTTCAAGCTTTTTGGTTTCAGCTTCAGCTTTTGAAGTCTATAGATTTATCCAAGCTTCAATTATTTCTTCTTCTTGCTAATATTTGAAATTTACAGACAAAGAATAATTATGAAGAATAAGAGGATAGTGACAGTTTAGCAATAATGTAATCAAATTATATTGTAAATTATTGATGAAACCATGCTCAAATCAACTAACAGAGGAAAATGCAGTCTCTTAGTATTTGAAACAAACAAATTGAGAAATGGTCTAATGCTAAGAATTTTGACATAAAAAAGCATTGCAGATGTTTTAATGAAAACGTTTGAGGGTTTTGGAAGTATTAGTCATGATACTATGAACATTTTGGGGACTATTAGATATCCTTTTATGGATTGCTAGCAATGGTTTCAGCAAGACAAATAAAAGAAAAACAACAAAAAGACTAAGGGGAGGTTCTAATAATATGTTCAGGAAATTGTTAAAAAGGTGAGCTATTTTCCTGATACAAGGATCCTTGCCAATTTTGGAAGATGCAAGAACAAAAATCCATCCTACCCAGCTCATTTGTTGGCATGGTTTCAAGCAATATGTTATTTTTGTTTTCAAATGACAGCAATGATAGCTATGATAGTAGTAGTGATATGAGTAGTTTTTGTTTGGTGCAGGAATTGTTGTCAACAAGACTCCTTCAACACTTAATTTTCAACTCGAGGGTTTCATAAACTTAGAGGTGAAGCACAGGAAATGCCAGAAATGACATGAAATTTTCCAAACTTTATTCTTACTTCCTTAATTGCAATTTTATAGAATCAAAAAGAAAGGATCACCCAATAATTTACACCAAATATATTCTAGTGCTAGAATAATATGAAAGGAAGTACTTTTGCAGGAAAACAAATGAAAGGAATTCTCAAAACCTCCTGTAACAACCTTTGAAAATGTAAATCTATGTTTATCTTCGGTATAGTTGTGTTCCAAGTTAATAGTTGGACCCTTGAAGATATTTGGCTCTTTATAGATCTTCCTCCCTGTACTAAGTAATTATTCCTGTACTTCTGCAATGTGCTTGCACCAGTACCAGAACAAAGCTTAGGTGCTGGGAGTATATTTTACACCTGTACTGAAGATTTATGTCTTTATGCGGGATCTCTAAGCCTCAAGGCTAGAGCACTATGTTCTTGTATCAGGATATCAATTCATGTACCGAGGAAGATGTTCCTGCACCAAGTTTTCTAGTCCTTCTTTTGGGAAAATATAGAATGCGTTAACTATGAAAAATAGCTTCAAAAGGTGAACATAACTTCAAGATAAATTGCTCAAATTGAAAGATGCTTCAACGAATCTTAATGTCTAAAACAAGAATTAATTCCCAAAGTCAAAGCACACTCTTCTTTAATTAAGGAACTTCTGCATGTAATCTAAGAGATCATTTAAATGTGACGCCAAGCTTCAATCCTATAATAGCTATGCACATGAACTGATCTACATGCATAACCTTTTGAACTCAGAAAGATTTCCTTTAAGAATTAATACGCATGAATCTCTTTCCTAAAAAGAATAAAGTGCAGGCGAAGACTGGTGTGTGTCACAATAACGTTATGTTTCAGAAGTCTGTTTAATTCAAAATGTTAAAAGAATTTCAAAATGGAAATCACTCTTTTCAGAATCGCATTAAGACTTAATAAAAATCACACTCTTCAGGATCACATTAAAACTTATCAAATAAAAACAAAAAACCATTACTGTGATGAACTGGAAGAACCAATATGTGAAACTATAAATGTACTAGTGCAGGAACACGTGCTTGCATGATCTAGGTAGAAAATGAGATTAAACTTCAAATAAGGAAATCATAAGATTGAAATTCAATCGAACTCACACACCACGATCCGTCACACTGTAATGAAATCAGATTTAAACCTTGCAAAAAGATAAAAGAAACATCAGTTTACTTCACACTTAGCATTAAAAATAATTAACACACCTTAATCGAAAAAGGGAAGAACACGAGGGAGAAATAGCTGGGTTGGTTCAGCCCTAGCCAACCAACTCATTTCCCTGTTCAGGAAACGTAAAGACTTAGCTTTTAATCAACACATCAACATAGAATTATGGTGCAAGATTGAGTAAATCATGGCGTAGTTCCTTTCTATTAATGATCAAAAAATATACATAATGAATTTGAGTCTAGTCCGGAACGAGGGAAATATAAGAAAATTTACAAAAGGATAGAATCAAAGTATCCTTGTTATATCTATCGCTTGCTACCATTCTTTATCTAAGCCCTACATTTTATACATTCATTTAGGCTCGTGGCCGTAACAAAATTACAATAGACATTCAAATTTGAGCCTTTTGACTATAACAAAATAACAACAATAGCTCGTGCTAAACCTTTAGGCTATAACAAATATTATTCTAGTAATGAGCGACCTAATCTCCACCATATCCCTGATTTTCCTCTATTCTCTGAGCCCAACTTGAGTTAATTGTTCTAGAACACGGTGTCCACATGAAGTGGTGAGCTGTCACGATAGTTGAATATTCGCCAGCGGTGTAGGAATCCTACCTACACTCAACCATACTAACAAGATAATTAATTCATTGTCCCTCAAATAATTCTAGGATGATAATTATTAGTTGCAAATATTTAAAGGAATAAAATCTACAAAAATGATTAATTAAGCACATTCGTAACCCTTAAACATGAGACATAAAGCTAGTGCACGGAGGGATATGATTCTTAGACTACTGAAGGAATAAGGGGGTTTGCAATGTTAAAAAAAAGGTATAAGGTTATGGTTTCGAAGTGAAAAGAGGTTAAAAAATGAAGCAATTTAGCCTACCAACAGTTTTTACAAACTCTGAAGATCTGCTTATTTTTTGAATCTTTTATCCATTACTATAGTAGGATCAACAAAATATTTTTGTGGTTCAGACATTAGACAAAGGACAAGATAGTTATAGTATTCTAGTAATCTGGAATTCATCTGATACCAAATGTTATTGGATAAAGACTGGTAGTAAAGAGAAATAGTAATATAATACCCTCATGTTTTATATGAAAACCATGTATTATGTTGTATTATAATGAGAATACATTAAGGAATAGATTATGAGCATTTCTATCTACTAAATATGGCATTCATATGACTAATATTGAAGAAGCAATAATGAGTTTGATGTGGATGCCACAATGATAATAGAAATCTAGCTACAGTAAACATCATTGTTGGTGATTGGCTTCTATTGCAGGTACATGTGATTGTGCCTTGTATTTGAATGATAAGATGCTGCAACAAAACTCTAGTCATACTCTGAAGAAAGCTTGTGGCTTATTAAAATACATTAAGGAAGAGATTATGAGAATTTATATCTACTAAATATGGGATTCATATGACTAATATTGAAGAATCAATAATGAGTTTGATGTGGATTCCACAAAGACAATAGAAATCTAGCTATAGTAAACATCATTGTTGGTTGATTAGCTTCTATTGTAGGTACATGTGATTATGCCTTGTATTTGAATGAAAATATGCTGCAACAAAATTCCAGTCATATAGGTTGGGTTGATCAATTTACTAGAAAAATATTATGACATGATTACGACATTTAAAATAGAAACAAATTTACATAGATTTTAAAACTCTCATCCTAACTATGATTTACTATATATTTGTAACTAACAAGGTCATCCTTTTCCAAATTGAAAATACTGGCTACAAATACTCAAAAGTACTTTGTTAATTCATAATTTTCCAAAACTTGACCATGCTCTATTTCATCTTCAACGTAAACATAATGCATCAAAATATTCAGAATGTGAATCACAAAGTACTCTATATTAAAGAGATTAACCACAAACTTAAAACTAAAAGGTGTGATCCTTCTTTGAAGTCCCTTGTATTTGAATGAAAAGATGCTACAACAAAACTCCGGTCATATAGGTTAGGTTACTATAATAGGATCAACAAAATCTTTTTGTAGACAAAAGCCAAGGTAGTTACAATATTATAGTAATCTGGTATTCATCTGATACCAAAATATATTGGATAAACACTGGTAATAAAGAGAAACTGTAATATAATACCCACATCTTTTATATGAAAACCATGTATTATGTTGTATTATAATGAGAAGACAAAAAGCATTTATTTACTCGAAAAATATTATGACATATGATTACGACCTGTCAAACAGAAACAAATTTACATTGATTTTAAAACTCTCATCCCAACAATGATGTGATATATATTTGTAACTAATAAGGTCATCCTTTTCCAGATTGAAAAGATCTTCCAAAACTACTCAAAAGTACTTTATTCATTCAGAGTTTTCCAAAATTTGACCATGATCTATTTCATCTTCAAGGTAAACAGAATACATCAAACTATTTAAAATGTGACTAACAAAGTACTCTATATTAAAGAGATTAACAACCAACTTAAAACTCAAAAGGTGCAATCCTTCTTTTAAGTCTTTTGTATTTGAATGACAAGATGTTGCAACAAAACTCCAGTCATATAGGTTGTGTTGAATGCAGTAGCTTTGGCATGGAAGAGAAACCTAGAGGTAAATTAATAGTTTTTATTAGAAAGAGAGTATGCAACGTTCTGTTTCTTGCTGATTGAAATGAGAAAATCAAACAGATTGTTGGAAAGAACAACAAAATATAAAACATAGTAGAACAAATTCCTATAAAATACAACTAAACTAATGATTGGATTAAGATAAATGTCTACCATAAATTCAACCCGAGGCCACCTTTTTCTTTCAAAGGAATGATTGGAATTCGAAGGGGATATGTGAAGCTTTGCTACACCCAAACCGATATGGTTCAAATGCCTTACCATAAGGGGCCACCCCCACATTCCTTACAGTAAACATTATTGTTGGTTAATTGGCTTCTATTGTGGGTACATGTGATTGTGCCTTGTATTTGAATGACAAGATGTTGCAACATAACTCTAGTCATGTAGGTTGGGTTTATAGCCATTATAAATAGGAAAGAAATGTGTAATGAAAGTTGGAGCTCAAGAAATGAATCCAAGTGTTTTATTCTTGATAAAATAGTGGAAAGATGGTCACTATGGGTATGGAAGAAATGGAATGGGTATGAACTCTCAAGAAATCTTGTAGATAATTTGAAGAAATTAAGGAATATATTATGAGCATTTCTATCTACTAAATATGGGACTCATATGACTAATATTGAATAAGAAATAATGAGTTTGATGTGGATGCCACAAAGACAATAGAAATCTAGCTTGCCAAAACTACTCAAAAGTACTTTATTCATTCAGAGTTTCTGAAAACTTGACCATGTTATATTTCATCTTCAAGGTAAATGAAATATATCAAAGTGGATGCAACAAAGACAATAGACATATAGCTACAGTAAAAATCATTGTTGGTTGATTGGCTTCTATTGAGGTTGCCATCTACAGTCACAGTGAACGTACATACTGGACCCAAACAAGATGGACTTCCCTGATACAAGGATAAAAATAATCCCTCGTAGAGTGTTCGTTGTCAATTTACAGATTATTTATATAATTTGCTTTTATGTGGAATATATATGCAGGCTCTATAAAACTTAGGAGCTCGCAAGTTCACAGTGGCAACAATGGGTTCTTTGGGATGCATTCCAAATCAAATAGAAATGGCAGTTGCGTTGACAATGTAAACCAACACACCGTACTCTTCAATTCCAAGCTCAAATATCTTTTGGGCACTTTGACACTTAATATGCGTGGTGCACATTGCGTCTATGGAGATGCCTACAGTGCAGTTAAAGACATGATCGACGATCCCAGTTCTTATGGTATATTAATAACTTAACTCTAAACTTGTGCTCATAGAACCTTAAAATCTTGGATAAGCTAGGGAAGACCAACATGAATAAACCATTCAAAATGTGACTAACAAAGTAATCTATATTAAAGAGATTAACCACCAACTTAAAACTCAAAAGGCGCAATCCTTCTTTGAAGTTTGAAATCTAGAGGTAAATGAACTAACATGACAGGTGGAATGCTCCAAGCTATAAGAAGGACACAAACACTACAAATCTTCTGAACGCTGCTATGTGAAAGCTACAAGAAGGCTGTAAATACTGATATGATAGGGCTAGAAATACTGCAAATACTGATATGAGATGAGAAATGAGAACAATAACCCCAGAATGTATATGATAACCTAATAACTACCATCATAATTGGTTCTGATGCAAAGGCTACTAAATTCAGATGCAGGGAAAAACTACCAACTGATTAATCATCCTTTTGGGCCTCCCATACTCTTGGCCCTCCTCCTCCTGTAGAAAAAGTGGCCCTACATGGCACTCCTCATTGTTGTGTTGCAAAAAGGAAGGCATTCTCCCCCCACCCTTCACTGCCTTCCTCATCCTCGTGCAGCAAAGGCATTCGCCCCATGCCCTCCTCAATAGCAAACGTGACTATCTATGCATGCACAACAGACGGGCTACGTAGGGTAAGCAAAATGACAAGTAATTAAATTTTTAATTAACCAATTACCTTAACATTTTTTAATATATTTCTAATGTTTTCTAATTAAATTGGATAACAGATCATTGTTGAATCGTCTAATAATGGATTTGATGGTTAATATTAGGACAAAAATGCATTTGGGAGAGTTCATTTCAGGGGGGAATGCCTTACGACATAATAACACAAATTGTGTTGTCTTCTTTTCTCTATTCTAAAGAATCCCACTTAGGGATAAAGAATGTTTCTCTACCAATTAATGCTACAAAGAATGTTATGTCCACGATATTGAGCTTGGGATGAGATGGAGGGGAAAGGAACGATGGGGCATTCGTAAAACATTTGACATGCAAATTATCATCATAGTAATGGAAATGTTGCAAGAAAAAACTAGAAGAAAGTGAAAGAGTGTGATATACAAAGATGCATGGAATCTAGAAAAAGGGAATGATAATTTTGGAGAACAAAAGAGTGATGACTTGTTGGTGCAAAAAATTGAATGAAAAAGATCACAATTCTTAGAGATGTAATTCCAATTCTACATTTTGTGATGTTGCCAAATTTCATTTTGTGCAAGTTCATATCTAAACTTAATTAAGAATATACAAGTTTAAAAAGTTCAATGAAATCAATAGAATTTTTCAATCACAAAAGATCATTAAGGACATTTATGTGAAACCGAAAAAAAATGTGCATTATATTTATAATTAGCTTGACAAAACCTACATAATATGAGTGTTTCTTATCATTTTTACATTTAGTTAATAAGTGTGTTTTGTTTCCATTAAGTATTTATGGTAATAATCAGGATGTAGTGATTGTCATTGGGTCCCAAGTTTGTAATTAATCTTACTATTATGTTTGCAAAGCCATTGCAATTTACACCCATAGTTCATATCTAATTGGTTTGGTATTTGATATAGCCACTTGAATAGATTCAAAATATCTCAACACAAATGGCATTATAGTGGCTATGAGATTGGAAAATTGTTGGGAAAAATACTAACGGGGGGGTGAATCAGTATTTTCAAATCATCATCAACTTTTCCATTTCATCTTTAGATTTTGATACGCAACTTTACTTAAAACTGTGTGTGCACGAGTCTGTTGTTAAGACAACTATCGTATATCTAGTGAACTTATAATTTAGTTAATTCATCATATGTTTGTCTTCAACTAGTGCATTAGTAATTTATTAACAGTTAGATAAATAGTAGCTAGTTGCAACAATAATAGAATAAACCATCATACATAAGTAACACACGTGAACACCAAAATTTAAGGTGGAAACCTAATCCGAGAGAAAAACCACATGTTGTTGTTGTCTCTATCTTCTTTTAATATGAATAATAAGATGTTTACAATCATGTACTAGTGCAGAATCATACCAATACATAGGCACCCACCTGCAAAAGCCTACAACCTTCTCTCGTTCTCTAGCTTCTACTAGAAGGGAGATACAACCCCCTGATCTAATCACCAGTCACTACTCGAAGGAAGCTTCGACTTCCTAATTGAAGTATCCAACCCTCAGTATCCTCCAGGGACCATGTTTCATAAATTTTTAGACTGGATACTCCTGATACACATCAACACAATATGTAGGCCACATTTCATCAAATTTCCATACTGGACCCATCAGTAACTTTGAAGCTCAAAATCAATCACCACTACACTACAACCATCAAATACATCTACATCAACCAATCATTGAAACCTAATCATCAGTCTCTAATATAACTGAAAGCCAATCATCTATCTCTAATTCAACCACAATTGAATCAAGTAATCACTAAAACTCAATCAACCGAAACTTAATCAAAACTCAACCAATCAAATGGAATAGACAAATCACTGTATCCAGTACACAGATCTGAGCCTAGAACACTACATTAACAACCATAACCAAAATCAACCTCAAAAGTCTTATGTCATAATGTATACGCTACTTCATTGAAGTCAGCCTACATGTATACGCTACTTCCTTTAACCCAAACTACGCATACCTTTAAATATAATGAATCAAAAAACCTTTAAACCAAAACATATACCAACCAATGACATTCTGAAGATCAACTGTAAAATTAAAGAGTTCTAAATAAATAGCAGCAAAGATCACCCCTCTTACTCAATCAATCAATCAACTAGATTCAATATCCTTATAAAATCGGTTTTACTTTCAGATCTAATGAAGACATCATTGACAAGTAGCATTCAAACAACAACACTAATTAGATAGATTTGTCATCTCTGAACAACAATATTTTCTTCCACATACACAACTTGGATGTGTCGAACCAATATGTATACACATCTTCACCAAGTCAAACTAGCGTATAAATCTGCAAATACTAACATATAACTTCACAGTTATTCTAGACTTCAGACATACCCATATCATAACATTTAAAGTATAAAACATGCGTTAGCATCTAGATCTAGCCCATCCATTATCAGATCATACAATGATAATTCATATCACGTCTCATGATCCTGATCCAACAATCTCCCTGTATCAAACCTTTGACCATTATTATGTTCCATCATTCTGCCAGCTTTGATATCTATCCTATAGATTCATCTAGTTACCATATACAAGTGAGTTTCCATCAAGGATAACACATTCATTGACTTGATGGAAACAATCTCCCCGTTTGCACTTAATCACAACCACTTTTGTGTTTGGTCACGACAACCTATAAATAACATCAAGACAAGAACCAAGATTTTCAAAACATCAAGAGACTCTCCCCATTTGACATTAAGGGAAAAGGGCTAACCAATGTTAAATGAAGACTTCCATATCTGAACTACTGAATATGAACATTGCTCATGCACCCCCTAGGCACATACTGAATTCTCTGATAAAACTCCCCCTTAGTACATGCTAAGGTGCACTATATAGCCCATGCTCCCCCTGAGCATATGCAAAGTCTGCAAAAACATTTTTGAAATAATAACATGACTCTATAACTCAACTATGTGAAAATGACCTTCCTATCACCAATGACTCATACATACATCAATCACCCAACGAAGTGGGAATACACCAAATGACTCAACCACTCAACCAAGTGAGATTACATATTTGACATGATCTCAAAAGTCCATACATGATTGAATATAACAACTATTACATCATATGTCTTTACATGACCTTTACATCAAATGATATACATGATATTTATAACAAAGACCAAAGATGTAAACAAGATCATGATAGTCATCAACAACTATCACACACCATATATGATCTGTACCATAAGCATCTGTCAGCAGCATCCAAACCAGCAACTTGTATATTTCCAACATCTATTTGCAAGATATGATAATGTAAATAACATCAACCTGTGACAAAGTATGTCACATATAGATATGAACTCATCCTCTTGACCTTATCAAGATCAACTTGCTTTGTTTCCTTATAAGAAAATCCTTAACATAACCTTCCATGAATCAATTGAGCATATGCCATATCTCCAAGAAGTAACACAAAACCATTCACAACATATCATATGTATGTGAAAACACCATAGTTATCATCCATGACTATACCATCATCATTGTACCAAGAACTGCATGATTTTTCCATAACAACCCTCAATATATCAACCATGTATCTTCACTAGAGAGTTTTCTAATATACCACATCTAATAAGCATCAATCATGATAATCAACATATGTGAGTATCAAATCTATCATCATGAAGTAAGATGTCATCACCCTTATGTAACTAAGTAAGTCATGACTCCAAATATCCATGTATTCAAATATCCATGTCTTCATGAGACCTACAATAACACCATTCTCTTGGCCAACCAACATTATTTACCAATGTGTATTTTAAGTAATCATCCATGGATCTGGCATAATATGTATCCATCATAGAGATATCAACATGTATCTAGCTTCTCATCAATGTGAAAAGAAAACCATGAGCTCACAGTAATTTGTAAAACATTCTTGATACGATCAAGAGCAACAATCCTCAACCAATATACCATGTGAGAGCCAAGAACTCTGGGAATCCTACACCATAATTGCACCATATCAACTTTATGCATATTTGAAGGCATGATGACAACAACGTAAAAGAAATGAGTGACACTTATCATCATCAAATAATGAAGTTGTGTACTCAAGCTTTGTTCTTCTCCTTGAATTTATGAATATCACCATGTAAGCAACATAACTATATGAATCATCAAAAGAGTCATCCACAAATCTGATCATAAGCATTAAAACAACTAAGTGGGTCACGAAAAGTATCAGCTGAGATTTAATCATAGGCAAACAATGACCACAACATAGCATGATGCACCATTTAAACACTTCAACAACATAAGAATCCTCACCATTGATAAGAATCATTATGTACCATACAATTCTAAACATAATGCCAACAATGCATTATTAGAGGCATAACATATTCTCCCCCTGAACATGTGCCAGTTGTTCACTGTTAGATCTGACCATTGCAAAAATCAGTAAGAATCATCAAGGCATCATCATCAACTAGTTATGCATCAAGTCATCAACAAGTTATGAGGGTCAAAAGCACTTACAAATAACATTCACGGACTATAGTCATCAAACATCAATCTGGAAAAGACAATTTATAATCCTCTGAACCACATCAAACCCTTTTTCTGAGTTTGTCCCACTTCTTTTTTATTAAACCAACATATACGCGACTGTGTAGTTTTGAACTCCTGTATATATGTGACTTGTATTTATAAGCTCTACGTATGAAAATTGGAACATTGAAACTTCATAATTTTAGTTTCCCTTGATTTTGTTCTGACTGTACCTTGTCCTAGAACTTTTGGTGAAGCATCAGTTCCAAGAATATTATGATGGTTCTTTATCAAAGACTCTAATTTTCTCTTGTCTCCAGTCATCTGATGAGCACATCGACTATCATCTCTATCTTCAAATGAGAAGAGAGCAAGATTACACCTTATTTGATCTTCCTTTCCTCGATTCTTGGTGGATTCATCTTTTTCATATTTTCTGATATAAATATGCTTGTTTGATTGCTTACGATATTGTCTACGACAATCCGTAGACTTGTCCCTGCATTCTTTTGCTATATGCCAAAACTTGTTACAAGAATAACATATAATATGTTTCATATTCCTTCTATGCAATCAATGGCTTTGTGACCAAACATGTTGCAAGAAAAGAAATATCCCTTAAAGTACGTGGAAGCTGATGATCCTTCTATGTAATGGTTATTAGCTTGAACCATTTTACTTTTTCATCTGGCTACAACATGTCCAAAATTATGACATATAAAACATTCAACATTATTCATCATAGGAAATAATCAATTAACACTTCCATAGTTAGGAGTAAATGATTTTATTTGAAGACTTTTTTCCTTGGTTGTTGAAGGGGTTGACCTCTTGTCTCCTTGTTGAGCATTTCATATTTTGCATTAGAATTCTTTGCTTCAGCTTGTGAGCTAGATTCATCATTAACAGTTTCATTAAAACCAAGACCATATTTGATGGTAGGAGACCTTTGATTACTATGAATGTTATCCAAAATCTTAGTACTATCTTGAAATCATAAAATTTTATCCTTTTCTTCTAATTTACCTTTTAGGATATTAACCTAAAGTTGATATTGCTCTTCATTTTCAAGATACTAGTTCTTCATGATTTCTTCAACTTTTCTTCCTTCTTCCACTTGTTTCCTTAATTTGAGAACCTCATTTTCTTGTTCTTGAAATTCTTGAAGTAGTTCTTCATTCTTCTTATTTGAATTTTTAAGATATTCTTGTAGAGAGATGACCATAGCTTCAAGACCTTCACAGTAATTGGTTCCTTTTATAATTTCCTTAGTTGTTTTATCCTTTTCATTCACTTCATTTCTCAATGATGTCACTTCATCCTGCAGCCTTTAACTTTGAACTTCCTTTTCATTGTACTTCTTCTTTATTTTGTTTTCTTCCTCCAGCCTATTTTTTAACCTGGTAATCTCTTCTTCGTTCGTACACTACCTTTTTTCAAATAGATCTTGTTGATCTCTAATTTTTTCTATGAGCCTTTTAACTTCTGCCTCTATATTTCTTTCACTTTCACATATAAGAGAAAATTCAGTTGTTTCAATGTCACTTTATTTATCATCAATATTGTATGAATAGAGAAATATATCACCAAAAGACCAAAACGTTGTACCTGATAATTCTTTTTTCGTTATTCTTCAATCTGAAGTGATTCTAAATCTGAATACTTACTTCCACCTAATAGCCAATTGTCTCTCCCATTGTCATTGTTCCTTTGAGATTTCTTCTTATTCTGAGGTGCTTTCTTCTTTTTCTTCTTTCCCATTGTTACAATAGATCTCCTTCAAGCGATCAAGCTTCTTCCAAAGCACCTACTTTGATACCAATTGTTGGGAAAAATATTGAGGGGAGGGGGGTGCGGGGGTTGAGCCAATATTTTCAAATTATCAATAAATTTTCCATTAATATTTATATTTCTATACGTGAGTTTATTTAATCAAACCTACGTGTGCACACAACTATTCTTAAGACAGCTAGCGTATATCTAGTGAACTTATGATTCAGTTAATCCATAACATGTTTGGCTTTAGCCAGTGCATTAGTACTCTATTAACCATTAGATGAATAGTAGGAAGGTGCAACAATAATAAAATAAACCATCATGCATAAGAAAAACACATGAACACCAAGATTTAAGATGGAAACCCAATGCAGGAGAAAAACCATTTGATATTGTTGTCTCTATCTTCTTTTAATATAAAGAGTAAGATGTTTACAATCTTGTACTGGTGCAGACTCATACCAGTACGCAGGCACCCACCTGCAGAAGGCTACAAACTTCTCCCTTTATCCAGTTTCTACTGGAAGGGAGCAACAACCCCTGATCTAATCACCAGTCACTACTTTCAAGAAGCTTCAACTTCCTCACTGAAGGCTCCATCCCTCAGTATCCTCCAGGGACCACGTTTCATAAATTTTCAGACTAGATACTCCTGACACATGACAACACAATATGTAGGCCATGTTTCATAAAATTTTCATACCAGATGCATCAGTTACATTGAAGCTCAAAATAAATCACAATTACAGTACAACCATCAAATGCATCTGCGTAAACCAATCACTGAAACCCAATCATCAATCTGTGAATCAACCACAATTGAATCAATTAACCACTGAAACTCAATCAACTGACACTTAATCAAAATTCAACCAATCAACTGCAACAGATAGATCACTATAACTAGTACACAAATCTCAACCTAGAAGACAACATCAAAAACCAGAACCAACTACAACCTCAAAATTCATATGTCAAAATGTATACGCTACTTTAGTGAAGCCAACCTGAATGTATACACTACTTCCTTTAACCCAACTTGCATATACCTCTAAAGATACTAACTCATGAAACCTCTAAACCAAAAACAGTACCAACCAGTGACATTCTGAAGATCTACTCTCAAATCACAGAGTTCTAAATAGATAATAGCAAATATCACCCTTCTTACTCAATCAATCAATCAACCATATTCAATCTCCTTATATAATCATTTTTACTTTCAGATCTAATGAAGACATCATTGAAAAACATCAGTAAAACAATAGAATTGATTAGATAGATTATTCATCTCTAAACAACAACCTTTTCTTTTGCATACGCGGCTTGGAAATGTTGAACTAGTGTGTATATGCATCTTATCCAAGTCGAATTAACGTATAGATCTGCAAATACTAACTACTAACTTCACAGTTATTCTAGACTTCAGACATACTCATATCATAACATTTAAAGTATAAAACATGCGTTAGCATCCAAATCTAGCCCATCAATTATCAGATCATACAATGATAAGTCATATCAAGTCTCATGATCATGATCCAACATTGTATCCAATCGCGCACAAGATATTTCAGATCATATCATAACCATAGCCTTTACAACATAAAATATACTTCAGATAGATGTATTCATGAAAACCATTTCACTTGCACACTTAGCCCTTTGAACTTCTCCTCCTTATATAGTTTTAGCCTTTCTCAATACCTTAGACTGTAACAACACTTGGAGCCTATGTTATTCGTAGACGGGATCAAATAATCGTTACTCCGCTCAATATTGTGCGCTAATACCATGGTATGGACCCTTGGTATTCATTAACCTTAATTTTCCATCCAATATGTGCTTTTATTCTTGTGAAAGTGTGTGCATACGTATACGTTCCTTTTGTTCTGTGAGCCTGCTTGTATACACTACCTGGACTAGGTGAACCCATGTATACAACTTAATACAACTTAAAACATTATTTTTCTTTAATTGCTTGATTATGATCTATAATCATTTGTTCCATCATCATGTTCTTCTCTACCATTACTCAGTTACCTCTAAATTTACTTGTTACAATGTAAGTGCTATCGCACTACAAGAAAAAAGGTCATTGGTGAGGGTCATGCCTGTGACAGACCTTTAAGGTTTGTCACCAAAGCCATTTTCAATGACACTTTTGGTGAGGGTTGTTAAAGGCACGTCACTAATTCTCTCTTTGGTGACACTTTTGGTGATGGTCGTTAAAGGCCCATCACTAATTCTCTCTTTGGTGGCACTTCTAATGACGATCTTTTATTGACCCTCTCCAATGCTCTTTTTGGTTACTTTTGGTGACGATCAAAATATGTTCGTCATCATTGATCATTCCTGATGAGCCCCAATTTTGGTACAATTTGGGCTCATTTTGGCCTATTCTACTTGCTCAAACCATTCATTTTTTATTGCTTATGCATGCATTTCTTAGTTTATTCATGTTGTTTGTAGGAAGAAGGGTAGGCACTCTATCTACGTGACTAATGCATTATGATTCCAGGTATTGGCATTAAAAGGGAGCAAAAGACAATGAAAAAGGAGACAAGGAGACAACGAGGTGGCACTGCTGGTTTTTAGGAGAGGATGTCCACGGTCTTAGGGACATTCCTCGTGATTCCCACCAAGAACTCCGAGCTCCAATCCATCTCCCCTCCGAGCTTAGAAGCAGCCAGCTGTTCTACAGGAACAGCAGTTATAAACTGCTCTACAGGAACAGCAGTTATGACCATCCTACAGGATCAGCAGTTAAACTCTAGTTGGACAGCCGAGCTCCTAAAGTCAAGGACACTTGTTGGATCATCATTTTTGTATAAGTATAGAGGCCTTAGCCTTGGATAGGTTGTTGAAACTCTCGTATTGCTATTGTAATTTTGGAGCACAGCTCAGTTTTTGTTCCTTTTTGTAAGCCAATTTGGCATGATATCAGATTATGAATAAAGAAGGCAGATTCTGATCTAGTTCTGAGTTTTCTTAAGGAGACTATAGCTCTCAGGTTAGGGCCCAACCTGAGAGCCATAGATCCCCTCTGCTGTAGTGTTGTTTCCATTTCGTTTCAGCACCTTGAGTTTTCCTTTTCACATGCAATTCGAATTACAGGTTGCTAATTTAGTTGTTTTCATGAGTTTAGATAGGATTTGCTTATGGTGAATTGGTTTACAGTTGCTTAGGTTAGAAGAGGATAGATACAATTTATTGGAGCTCCAACAAAAAGGTTGTTAAGGCTCACTGCCATCTCATCTGGGATTGGAGTGCAGTCCATGACTAACCACCAAAAATACGCATTTCTTCATTCCAAGATTGCTGCAAACACAGTCACGTTATGTTAGATGCTTCCACATGATTCACACCTACACCACACTCCTTTACCACAGCTTCATGCACATTCTCCTTCACGTTTAGATTGTTGTTCATTGAATTATAAGCACAGGTAGTCTAAGTTAATGCATTTTCGGTTTGGTGACAGTCACAAGCATTTGTTCCATTTACACTGCTTTCTCTTATTCCATTACTTCGTCCTCCATCTTGATCACGCATGCAAACACATCTTTGACCTCTGCTCCGCTCTGTTATCTCCCAAAGTCTTTCACTCCTCACGTACTTCCATTCTCTAGCCCTTTCGTTGACCTAGCCCTCTATCTTCCAACCTACTCCCTACATTCACTCCCTATCCCTATTCCTCCACTTCTACAGCCATCACCAGCCTCATTCCTACCTTACACATCTCCCCCTACCATTTCATCACTCCTCCATCACGCCAAACACTCACAGTAGGTCATCCTGTAGCCGTTTGTAGACATCCTGTAGAAACCAGAGTATCCTGTAGGATCCCCTGCAGACTTCCTGTAGGAGGCCACTCACTCGGTTGCCGAGCTTCTGAATGTGAGGAACCTCTGTGGATGGATGCTAAGGATCCCTAGGAACCTCTCCTAGCCTCCCCAACCTGTCCCACGCTTTCCTTCCTTCTCCATCCCATCTGCACAACCAAACCCTAGTTAGCACAAAATCACCATCATTCCACACACTTAAAGGAAAAATACAAAAACATATCTTTCATGATGCAAGTAGTTTAGATCCATGCATTTGCACTTATTAGAGGTAACAGCAGCATTGGTAGAAGTTTCATTCCCATTTTTTTTGCATTGTAGAGGTTAGACTAGTTAGATTAGGGTTTCCTAGGTTTACATGCTTTGATTTGCTTTCAGTCCATTTTGTCAAGTAGAGTAGTTTTCCTTTGAGAATAGCTTTCGTCCATCAACTAGCAAGCTTCTTCTAAGAGCCTATAGAAGTTGGCTTGAGCCCTAGCAGACTTGTGCCAGCTGACCAAGTGACAGCTGCGACAAGAGCTAGTACTTGTGCATATAGCACCGTCGCTTCCAAGTTTGTACGAACTACCGGGTTGATAAAATTAAGAGACAGGAAGCCCCAGGAGTTGTAGCAATATTGCTACAATACTGGAGCTCACCATCTTTTTGGCGCCGTTACCGGGGAAGCGTCAGAGTATTAGTAATTGTTGCTTTTCTTCTACTTTCATACTCTTACTTCTGCTCAGTAGTTTATTTCATTTCCGTTCTGCAAAACTAGCTTAGCATTTCCTGCTTTCCTAGATTAGCATTTCCTGCTTTCATAGATTAGCATTTCCTGCTTTCCTAGATTAATATTTCTTGCTTTCCTAGACTAATATTTCTTGCTTTCCTAGAGTAATTTTTCTTGCTTTCCTAGATTAGCTTTCCAATTCTGCAATTTCATTTGAGCAATATAGTTAGTTGTAGATCACTTTGTTTCAGTTTTGCAAGTACCAAAGAAAAAGCAAAAGCACTCAAAAAAAAGAAAAGTCCTTTCCATTTCATGCCTCGTAGGAACCGAGATAGATCAGGCAAATTCCTACCAAACACCCCCACCACATCACTGAGTCACCCTTCTCTCTTCTTTGGTGACAGTGACCCAGAGGAACCTATAGGTGAACATCCTGAGATATACCAAGACCCTATAGAAGAAGAAGAGTTAGAAACCACTCCATCTGAAGCCATGGCTGATAATAGGAGAGAAGATGAGAGAATAGAAGGAGCTTTCCCCATCCGAGAGACCAATGGAGATATGAAAATGAAAAACATTAGCCCCTCCGCCTCGCCTCACTTCCATGGACTGACCACTGAGGATCCTGATACCTTCTTGTTTGAGTTTGCTGTCCTTTGTAGAACCTATGACTATACTGAAGATGAGCAAAAGCTGAAGCTTTTCCCTTCCACTCTTAAGGATGCAGCACTACGCTGGTTCATGGGATTACCTGGGAACAGCATCGCTACTTGGGCTCAGATGCAGCAAGCCTTCAATACCAACTATAGGGATTATTGTAGGTCCAAGGAAACCAAGGGAGAGATCTTTCGAATGACCATGGGGAATGATGAGTCTTTAGAGGATTATGAGGAGAGGTTCCAACTTAGCTATAAACGGGCCAGGTGCACACTTGACCCTGAATCCCTCAAGTTGGTTCTACTCCGAGGAGTCCTTGAAGATCTCTTAGACACCCTTCACATGTTAGCTGGGGGGGACATTTACCAACTGCCTTATGAGGACATCAAGACTGTGTTTCGAAATCATTCTAGGGCAGCTAGAAAACGAGGTAGAGGAAATCTCCTCTCCACTGGTGTCCCTTTCTCCAAACATGAGTTTACAAACCAATTAGAAGATCTTAAGAGTGAGGTGAGACAGACCATTGCCATGCAGCTGGACACATTCAGGATCCAGCAGAAGAAAGAAGAAGCTGAGAGAGCCTTGGCTGTCTTCTGTCCTAGGTGCACCAGAAGACACCCTAAGAACGAATGTCCATTGCATTCGGTTGAAGTGTGTTTCGTTTGTGAGGAGGACCATCCTACCAATCAGTGTCCCACCTTACCTGGGTTTAAAGCCATGTACCAAGGAACCGAAGCCCCCACTGAACCTCTCTACTTCATCAACCAAAGGAGGCCTCAAGGATCTAGACCTTATCAGCAGGGGATGCAAGGGGCATCTCAAGCTTATTACAACCCCAACCACTCGACTCCCATGCCTTCCTGGGGTCCCCCTGCTCATCCTTCTTGGTCCATGCCTCCTCCATGGTCTTATCCACCTTAGTACCCTACTCAACCTACTTCTCATCCATATCACTCACATACCTAGTCGCAGCCTCAATGGAGTGCTCCTCAGTTGGGGTGGAGGCCCCAATACAACACTCCTCCTGCCATTTTGCCTCCACCACCAGTTCAACCTCAGCCTTTACCTCCTGCTCCTCCAAGGCAACCTCAGATGCCTGCTAAACCGAACCTGAACCCCAACAATAGACAGGCTCAGCAGGTATATACTGGGGAGACCTCATGCCCTACCTATGCTGTGGAGATCCAGGAGATCAATATTAGATCTGGAAAGACTCTTCCAGATCGCCAACCTCCTCCCCCAGAGGATGAGGAAAACCATCAGGAGAGTGAACCAAAGCCTATTCCACCCTTTCCTGAGAGACTAACAGCCACCACACAACCTAACCCAGAAGAAGATGAGCTTTTGGGTGAGCTCAAGCAGTTGTGTGTAAAAATCCCACTTCTCCAAGTCATCAAGGATGTGCCAATATATAACAAGCTGGTTAAGGAGAAGTGTTTCAAACACCCAGGCAAACGGAAGAAAGATGCCTCAACTATCAATGTCATAGGACAACTGTCTGACCTTATGCTAGGACAAGTCATCTGCCCAAAGTACCTATATCCTGGAAGCCCTGTAGTAGATGTTCACATCAATGGCACCATTATCCCCCACACCTTGATTGATCTGGGGGCGGCCATCAATGTGATGACCAGGGATACCATGCTTAAACTCAATCTTTAGGGTTCCTTGAGGAAGACCTCGACAGTACTGCAATTAGCAGATCGCTCCACCGTGACTCCCGGAGGGATTGTGGAGGATGTCTTGGTCTCTATCGATTCTTGGGAATACCCTGTAGACTTCCTGGTTCTGCAACCAAAGGCCAAGCTTACTGGATATCCTCTCATCTTGGGAAGGCCTTGGTTAGCTACTGCAGATGCTTACATAAGTTGTCGGGTAGGAAACATGACCATCAAAAATGGTCCCATGTCCAAGCAACTAGTCCTATACCCTCCTGCCCAACCTTCTTTAGAGCATGATTTACCACTCTGGTTGGAGGAAGGAGAAGAAGACGAGGTGTATTCAGCACCTCTGTGTACCCTAGATACCACTAGAAGAAATCCCCCAACCGAGGATGATTTGATTGAGACCCTGATCCAGAATCCACCTTCCAGTGCACTATCTTTAGAGAAGTTGGTGGAGGATGCCCAAGCTAGCACCTTAGTGGACCTTTGTACAACCAGCCCTGTCACTCCCAGAGTCAAAAGTGTGGAGTTCGGCCCTGAGAGAGCATTAAAGATCAGCTCCTCCCTATCTCCTTCCCAGGAGAAGGAGTTGTGTAGCCTATTGGCCAACCACTTAGATGCTTTTGCTTGGAGCTATAAGGAGATGAAAGGAGTCCATCCCTCGGTCTGTACCCATCATATATACAACAAAGAGGATTGTAAACCAGTTAGACAACCCCAGAGGAGAATGAATCCAGCCCTTAAGGACATTGTCAAGGAAGAATTGCAGAAACTGTTGGATGCCGGATTCATCTACCCCATCTCAGATAGTGAATGGGTGTCCCCTCTAGTGTTGGTTCCCAAGAAGAATGGGAAGTGGAGGATCTGTGTAGATTACCGTGAGCTGAACAAAGCTACCGAAAAAGACCATTTCCCTCTACCTTTCATAGATCAAGTGTTGGATGGACTGGCAGGAAAGAAGTTCTTCTCTTTCCTGGATGGGTTTAGCGGGTACAATCAAATCCAAATCAGCCTGGAAGACCAAGATAAGACCACCTTCACTTGTCCTTGGGGTACCTTTGCCTACCATGTCCTTCCCTTTGGGCTATGCAATGCTCCTGCTACTTTTCAGAGAGTTGTCTTGAGCATCTTCTCGGAGTTGGTCCATGATGCAGTGGAAATATACATGGATGACTTTACTCCTTATGGGGCCAACTTCCAGGAAGCATTGTCCAACCTGGGGAAAGTCCTAACCAAATGCACCGAGATGAACTTGTCCCTCAGCCCTGAAAAATGTGAATTCCTAATGACTGAAGGGACCGTGCTAGGCCATACAATTTCTTCCCAAGGATTGCAGGTGGATCCTAACAAAATTGCTCTCATCAAGAGGGTTCCACCTCCTCAAAAAGTAAGGGATGTCCGGAGTTTCTTGGGATTAGAAGGATACTACCGAAGATTCATTAAGGACTTCAGCAAGTTAGCCTCACCAACATTTGGTCTGTTGGCAAAAGATGTGGAGTTTAAGTGGACTGACGATTGTCAGAGGAGTTTGAATGAGTTAAAGGACAAGTTGGTGTCAGCACCAATCTTGAGAGGTCCAAACTGGGCCCTACCTTTCCACATCCACACTGATGCCTCGAACAAAGCCATAGGTGCAGCCTTAGGACAAGTTGAGCAAAAACTTCCATATGCCATTTACTTCGTTAGCAAAAACTTGTCCAAAGCAGATCGGAATTACACTGTAACTGAGAAGGAATTCTTAGCTGTGGTCCATGCACTGAACAAGTTCCGACATTATATTACTGGTTACCAGACTTTTGTACATACTGACCATGCTGCTATTAGATATTTGATGAATAAACCAGATGTGAATGCTCGTATTATTAGATGGTTACTTTTATTGCAGCAGTTTGATCTAACCATTGTTGATAAACCAGGGAGAGAAAATGTTGTTGTTGACTTCTTGTCTAGATTGGATTTGTCTGCAGATGAAGATGGGACGGTGGATGACCAGATGCCTGATGAGCATCTGTTTGCTATCTCAGTACTCTCTCCATGGTTTGCTGATATAGCAAACTACCTTGTTTCAGCTCAATTTCCTCCGCACCTCTCTTCAAAAGGGAAGAGCAGAATCATCAGAAAGAGTGCCTCATTTACTTGGATTGGGGGCAACCTGTTCAAGCTTGGCCCCGATCAGATCTTAAGGCGTTGTGTAAGGGAGGAGGAAGTCTTCGACATCCTCCTCACCTGTCATGATGGGCCTTGTGGAGGACATTTTGCAGCAAAGAGAACTGCCTTCAAGATCCTGCAGGCAGGCTACTATTGGCCCACACTTCATCAAGATGTCAGAAGATATGTCAGCCAGTGTGACCAATGCCAAAGAATGGGGAAACCAACCCAAAGGGATGAGATGCCTCTCCAACCTCAAGTGACTCTTGAGCCATTTGAGAAGTGGGGCATGGACTTTGTGGGTCCAATCAATCCCTCTTCGAGGCAAAGATCCTACATCATTGTGTGCACTGACTACCTGACGAAGTGGGCAGAGACCAAAGCAATCAAAGCAGCAACAGAAGAAAAAGTGGCCGAGTTCCTAAGAGAGAACATCTTCTACAAGTTTGGCTACCCAAGAGAGCTGGTGACCGATCAAGGGAGCCAGTTCACATCCAACTTGGTTGAAGATCTACTAGCTCATCACAAGATCAAGCATAGGACTTCCACCCCCTATCATCCTCAAGCAAATGGGCAGGTGGAAGTCACCAATAGAGCATTAGAGGGGATCTTGACTAAAGTGGTGAGCAGCAGCAGAAAGGACTGGGCAGATCGCCTGGTTGAAGCCACATGGGCTTACAACACCACTTGGAAGACCACCACCGACTTCACACCTTATGAGCTGGTCTATGGGAAGAAAGCTTTGCTGTCCATTGAGTTTGAGTATAACACTTTGAGGATGGCAGCTCAGCTGGACCTAGATCTCAGCCATGCACAGTAAGAAAGGTTATTGCAGCTGAATGGACTAGATGAGCACCGCATGCAGGCCCTCCTTCACTCAGAGGTGGTTCAACTTCAGAGGAAGGTGTGGCATGACCAACATCTCCATGACAAGCAATTTCAGCCGGGAGATTGGGCTTTGTTGTATGATTCCAGATACAAAGATTTCAAGGGGAAGTTGAGAACCAGATGGCTAGGACCATATTCAGTGGAAAAATGTCATGACAATGGATCTGTTCTTATCCAGACCATTGATGAGGAAGCCATCCCCATGCTTGTCAACGGGCATCGATTGAAGATCTACAGGAGGCCTCCCTCCAGACAAGAGTTCATCAAAACTATGGAGAAGGCAGTATTGGTCATAGAGAAGGGTCCTGCCCCTGCTTTGGGCACACCCTGAAGCATCTAAAAAAAAAAATAAAAATAAATAAATAAATAAATAAATAATAAAGATCCTTGGGTGAAAACCTTCCTGAGGCGCCCAAGGCAGGTGGTAGGGGTGAAAACCTCATCTGAGGCGCCCCTGCTATCTTTCAAAAAAAAAAAAAAAGAAAAAAGAAATAAAGATCCTTGAGTGAAAACCTCTCTGAGGCGCTTAAGGCAGGTGGTAAGGGTGAAAACCTCATTGAGGCGCCCCTGCTATCTTTCGAAAAAAGAGAAAAAAACAAAAAGAAAAAAAACAAGATCAATGAGTCATTATGTGAAATTTGCATGCAGATTGCAGGTGTTCTATGGAGGAGAGGAAGCCTCTCAAGTCAAAGTCAAAGGTCCTTCTCATGCAGCCAGGACACCTCACAAGCTCCTCCTCCAAGAATGCTTATGTTTTTCAAGGTATGTGCAATTTTATCATGGTTTGAATCTTCTACAGGAAACTGCTGTCTTTCTACAGGAAGACACAGATTTTCTACAGGAAGGTGCAAATTTCTACAGGAAGAGCTGCCTGTCTACAGGAAGCTCTGTACTTCTACAGGAAACTTCCTGTAGAAGCTCAGAACGAGCCAGAATGCGTTTCATGAGAAGATCTGATGACTACGGGTTGGTGTGGACACATGCAAGCCTCTTTTGGGCCCATGCACAACGCTGATACCTTGCTCCACCATCCTCGTCACCATGCAACCAAGATCCCTGCACCAGCAAACCAGATCAATGAGTTCTCATGGAAAAATCAGTTGTCAGAGAAAAATGAACACCGAGAGCTCATACCATGTCCATGTCGAGCATCAGAAGCTTCGGGAGCGCGATTAGCAGGTCATCTCCATTGTCAAGTAGCATGCACCCAAGGAGGTGAGACTGTTACAAGGCACCCCGCAGGAATCCTGTAGCAGTCAAACCTGCAGGAGTGGATACCATTCATCGCCCAGCCATCTGCAAACAACACGCGGTCGCATGCAACCAGAGCGTCCACTACAGCGCCAGCATCCTGTAACCATGAGCCTCCGGGACTGTGTAAGCCACATGCAGCAGGTAGATCCGTCGTCCAAAAAAACTGAAAATCATGTGCAGACCCGCGCAGGTAAGTGTTCTAATCCTTCCTTCCATCAAATCGCATGAGTATTACTTTGATTTGTTTGCATGGCGTAGAAATGAATGGTTGAGCGGCCGTAAGGCCAGTTGACTGGCCACGTTGGCTAGTGAAGGGATAGTCAGATGATGGGGTGGCAGCCACGACAAAGGGAACACGCAGCACGCACGTGAAGATCAGTCCCGTCAACCGAGAAACGAGTTTAACCGAAAAGGGCGGCGGCAGATCTGTGGGAATGAAAGCGGCAGCAAGTGAATGTGTAGGCGGATGATGGGTGACGTCACCCAACGGTCCGGCAGGGACAGCTCACCCTCCGCGCCACGAGCTGCGCCGATTCAAAATCTAATCGGCTAGATTGTGCGCGTATATCCATCCACCTCCACTTCAAAACTTGAGTAACTCTTCTGAATACCTCTGCATGTTGATACGCCAAGCTTTCGGCCGACTGAACGCCGGTGAAGCACCTCTCGACCGCTGGCCAACTACCGTTCTCCCCGAAGCCTGCGCACTGCTCCTACAGGAACAGTTTCTACAGGAACGCAGTCCTACAGGAAGCAGTTTCTACAGGAACGCAGCTCTACAGGAAGGTGAAGTCTTCACGTAAGAAAAGGTGGCAGAAAAGAGGTAACCCTGAAACTCCTTCCGCAATTGGCTTTCAAAGGTGGCAAGGTCATTATTCACAGTCTGGTCATAAAAAAATATTGGATTGCCGTGCCTATACTATCGCTTCTACAGGATAGCAGTATAATTAGACTGTGGTCTGTGAATTCATTGCATGCTCTGTCTATAAGACCGAATTTCCTTTGTATCTACCGCCTTTGGTCAAAACCACTCTGTTCATCATGCCTGGTGGGTTTATCAGGCGAGAGCCCACTGATTCAAATACACTAAGAAGAAATCCGGCAGTGGTTGAGCTCTTCACTAGAGCACAATGGATGCCTTTTTGTGATAAGCTACAGGGCTACGATGATGAAGTAGCTGAGGAATTCTTGCAGGCTCTGCAGCCTAAGTCCCAGACACTGGCCACAGTAACCTTCAGAGGTCTAAGCCTCAAACTCACCCCAAAACACATAAGTCGAATCACAGAACTGCCCATCGGTCTGTCGTGGGATAAAGAAGAGCGGAAGCAGAGCCAGCAAGCAAAGAAGGAGTTCTTCCCACCTGAAGAATCATTCACAGAGGACAAAAATGGCGTGAAAAGGACAAGCATGTTGCCACCATGGAACGAAGTCAGTTTGCAAATTATGAAATATATCACCTGTGAGGGTCGTTACAGCATCGTATATGTGTATCACTTCAGGCTGCTCAATGAACTAAGACACCAGATTGACCTCCCTGCAGCACAGAGGCTGAGCATTCCTTACTTTTTACTGCAGTCCTTGATGGAGTGCTCTACAAAGCTCAAGGATGGAATTCCGGATCAGGTAGCCCACCATGGGTTAGTCAAGCTTCTTGTGGAGGATGCTCTCCACTCATATAACGTCCCCCTTGCATTGGAATCATTTAGGAACTTAACAAGAGAAGGGGACATAAAAATGTTGCTTGAAGAAACGGAATCCTCTAGCGGTGAAGAAGAAGAGCCAGTAGCCGAGAGTAAGAAAGGGAAAAGCCAAAAGGTCCCGACTCCAACATAGAAGAAAGAACGAAAGAAGAAGGAGGAGGGAAAGGATGACAGAGAAAAAGAGGACACCCCCATCCTGTCAGCAAGGGAAAAGAGGTTGAAAAGCAGGGCAGTCAAAACTGAGGTGGTCCCTGCCAGCCCAAGCACCTCGTCAGCTCCTGCAGTCAAAGCCAAAAGCAAAATCCATGCAACCAAGCAAGAAAAGGTGGTGAGAGTTGCATCTGCAGGAACGCAAAAACTGGCTTCTACAGGAAGCCCGAAAACACAAACACAGGCTTCTACAGGAAGCTTGAAAACACAAACACAGGCTTCTACAGGAAGCTCGACAACAAAGACAAAGGCTTCTACAGGAAGCCCGAAGATCAGTAAGGAGCAGGCTTCTACAGGAAGCCCAAGAGCAACAACAAAGGCTTCTACAGGAAGCCCGAAAATCGTTGGAGAACAGGCTTCTACAGGAAGCCCGAAAGTGCAACCACAGGCTTCTACAGGAAGCCCGAAGACAGAGACAGGGGCTTCTACAAGAAGCCCGAGATTGGAAAGAGGGGCTTCTACAAGAGGCCCGAAGGTCATTTAGAAACAGCCTCCTATAGAGAGTCCGAAGACAAAGAAAGAATCTTCTACAGGAGGCCCGGAAGCGGGCAAAGCAGGGTCTTCCACAGGAAGCCCGAAACCTAAAAAGGAGGGGCCCTCTACAAGGAGCTCCGAGAGAGAAAAACGCAAGAAAGAGAAGGCTGGCATTCTCTAAAAGGAGGCAGCAGCGGCACTGGCTGCCCTCAGCACACCTCCAAAACCGAAAGAGAAAAGGGAGAGGGAGACCCCTCTACCACCTGAAGCCAGGAGAAATAAGAGGATGACCACGGGCAAGCCACAGCCTCCACCCAGCAGCCAAACCACTTCAGGGGATGTCCCTACTTCACCCAGTGCAAGGACCCCCTCTAAAACATCAGCCACCCCCGAAAAGGGGAGCCAAAAAATAACTTCCTGGACACGAAAGATAGGCCAGTCACCTTCCGAAGCCCGACTCAAGGAAATAGGAAAGGGGAAGGAAGCATCACCCTCGTCACCACCAGGGGCAGAGAAGGCAGGGCCATCAAAAGCAGAAAAGAAAGAGCCTGTTCCGGTCCCGAGTCCTCGGCCAAGGACAAGGAGCAGGAGCAAGGTTGCTCAAGGATGAGCAAATGGTTCAGCTGGGGGGTGATGATGAGCCCCAATTTTGGTACAATTTGGGCTCATTTTGGCCTATTCTACTTGCTCAAACCATTCATTTTTTATTGCTTATGCATTCATTTCTTAGTTTATTCATGTTGTTTGTAGGAAGAAGGGTAGGCACTCTATCTACGTGACTAATGCATTATGATTCCAGGTTTTGGCATTAAAAGGGAGCAAAAGACAACGAAAAAGGAGACAAGGAGACAACGAGGTGGCACTGCTAGTTTTTAGGAGAGGATGTCCACGGTCTTAGGGACATTCCTCGTGATTCCCACCAAGAACTCTGAGCTCCAATCCATCTCCCCTCTGAGCTTAGAAGCAGCCAGCTGTTCTACAGGAACAACAGTTATAAACTACTCTACAGGAACAGTAGTTATAACCGTCCTACAGGATCAGCAGTTAAACTCTAGTTGGACAGCCGAGCTCCTAAAATCAAGGACACTTGTTGGATCATCATTTTTGTATAAGTATAGAGGCCTTAGCCTTGGATAGGTTGTTGAAACTCTCGTATTGCTATTGTAATTTTGGAGCACAGCTCAGTTTTTGTTCCTTTTTGTAAGCCAATTTGGCATGATATCAGATTATGAATAAAGAAGGCAGATTCTGATCTAGTTCTGAGTTTTCTTAAGGAGACTATAGCTCTTAGGTTAGGGCCCAACCTGAGAGCCATAGATCCCCTCTGCTGTAGTGTTGTTTCCATTTCGTTTCAGCACCTTGAGTTTTCCTTTTCACATGCAATTCGAATTACAGGTTGCTAATTTAGTTGTTTTCATGAGTTTAGATAGGATTTGCTTATGGTGAATTGGTTTACAGTTGCTTAGGTTAGAAGAGGATAGATACAATTTATTGGAGCTCCAACAAAAAGGTTGTTAAGGCTCACTGCCATCTCATCTGGGATTGGAGTGCAGTCCATGACTAACCACCAAAAATACGCATTTCTTTATTCCATGATTGCTGCAAACACAGTCACGTTATGTTAGATGCTTCCACATGATTCACACCTGCACCACACTCCTTTACCACAGCTTCATGCACATTCTCCTTCGCGTTTAGATTGTTGTTCATTGAATTATAAGCACAGGTAGTCTAAGTTAATGCATTTTCGGTTTGGTGACAGTCACAAGCATTTGTTCCATTTACATTGCTTTCTCTTGTTCCATTACTTCGTCCTCCATCTTGATCACGCATGCAAACACATCTTTGACCTCTGCTCCGCTCTGTTATCTCCCAAAGTCTTTCACTCCTCACGTACTTCCATTCTCTAGCCCTTTCGTTGACCTAGCCCTCTATCTTCCAACCTACTCCCTACATTCACTCCCTATCCCTATTCTTCCACTTCTACAGCCATCACCAGCCTCATTGCTACCTTACACATCTCCCCCTACCATTTCATCACTCCTCCATCACGCCAAACACTCACGGTAGGTCATCCTGTAGCCGTTTGTAGACATCCTGTAGAAACCAGAGTATCCTGTAGGATCCCCTGCAGACTTCCTGTAGGAGGCCACTCACTCGGTTGTCGAGCTTCTGAATGTGAGGAACCTCTGTGGATGGATGCTAAGGATCCCTAGGAACCTCTCCTAGCCTCCCCAACCTGTCCCACGCTTTCCTTCCTTCTCCATCCCATCTGCACAACCAAACCCTAGTTAGCACAAAATCACCATCATTCCACACACTTAAAGGAAAAATACAAAAACATATCTTTCATGATGCAAGTAGTTTAGATCCATGCATTTGCACTTATTAGAGGTAACAGCAGCATTGGTAGAAGTTTCATTCCCATTTTTTTTGCACTGTAGAGGTTAGACTAGTTAGATTAGGGTTTCCTAGGTTTACATGCTTTGATTTGCTTTCAGTCCATTTTGTCAAGTAGAGTAGTTTTTCTTTGAGAATAGCTTTCGTCCATCAATTAGCAAGCTTCTTCTGAGAGCCTATAGAAGTTGGATTGAGCCCTAGCGGACTTGTGCCAGCTGACCAAGTGACAGTTGCGACAAGAGCTAGTACTTGTGCATATAGCACCGTCGCTTCCAAGTTTGTATGAACTACTGGGTTGATAAAATTAAGAGATAGGAAGCCCCAGGAGTTGTAGCATTATTGCTACAATACTGGAGCTCACCAATTCCAATGAGTGTTTTATGACGCTTCATGCATGTGACGGAACTTTAAGGTTCATCACCAATGTCCCACGTGGTGACGCTCTTTAAAAAAATGTTGTTGTAAGTGTATATAGTGATGGTCCTTTAAGTTTAGTCACCAAAGCCATTTTCAATGACGCTTTTGGTGAGGGTCGTTAAAGGCCCACCACTAATTCTTTCTTTGGTGACACTTTTGGTGAGGGTCATTAAAGGCACATCACTAATTCTCTCTTTGGTGACACTTCTAGTGATAATGTATTACTGACCCTCACCAATGCTCTTTTTGGTTACTTTTGGTGACTGTCAAAAAATTTTCATCATCATTGATAATTCCAATGAGTTTTTGATGACGCTATGTACCTGGTACTATTTTTTTTCAGAAGATAATGATTTAAGACCATTGTTGTGGAGTGTTTTTCATTATGTGTCCAAGATCATAGTGGTTATAGTCAGTCCATTTGTTAAGAATTAATTAGTGTGTATCATTTCCCTCAAGTCATAAGAATATAGTTTTCGTACAAGTCAACACATGATTCATCACTATTAGGTTTATTATCTAGTGAATTTCCTTTACTTAAAGTTCCACTAGTGTGTGTAGGAACTATATTATTTAATACATAATCAAGCTCTGTCAATTCTATTAATGGGAGAGACCTAGCACTCCTCAACACTCATGTGACACCTTAACATGCTTTTGAACAATACACTAACATTCCTTGGCACCTTGCATGCCTTGGAACATCTTTGTACCTAGAACATCTTTCCATGAGTAGGATGACCAAGCACATGTTGGCATGCCCTAGCATAGCATAGCACTCCCCTATCATGTGTTGGCATGCCCTCTAGTCCCTAACATGCCCCAGAACACCTTGGCATAATATTGCATTGACAAACATTAGCACTTGGCACACATTGGCACTTGGCCTGTGTTGGAACATATTATTAGTGTGCCTAGCATGCCCCTTTTGAAAAAGATAAATTCACAATTTATTAACCCTCTTATGTGTTCATTTCCTTACATTTTATCTTGGTTATTCCTTTTGTTGCCTTGAAACTCCTTGATGCATATTGGCATACTCTGGCACCCTGCACATCCTAGCATGTCTTAGCACTTAGTATGCCTTGGCATTATTTGACACATGTTAGCACACCCCGGAACTACCTAGCACACTCTAGCACTTCTCAACATGCCCTGATATTCCTTGGCATGCCTTACCTATGCTTAGCATACCTTGTCACTCTCTCCTTGGCATGATAGCTAGCACTCATTGACACTCCTTGACAAACACTCATATTCCTTCACTTCCATGCATTTTGACCTAGTGCTCCATTGTGTTTTCCTAGTACTCCCTAACACTCCTTAGAATTCTTTGGAACTCTCTAGCACACCTTAGCAGTACTCTTCAATATACTCTACCACTTCATAGCATGCATCACATTCCTTGATGCACATTAGCACTTGGCAAGTCTTAGCATGTTTGGCATGCATTGAGATGACTTGGTATGTTTTGGCATGGTTTAATATTAAAGTTATTTAAGATCAATTATTGGAAAATAGATGAGAAGAAATAGAGGAAGATTTGGCACTTAGAGTGCATTGAAACTTGCCACTTGGCACCTATTGTCACGAAGGGTTCGTGTGCCTAGCATGCCCCTCATGGAAAAGGTAAATTGGTGAATTATTAACCCTATTATGTGCTCATTTCCTTGTAGTTTAAATTGTTCCTACATTTTGTTTCCTTGACAGTCCCTGGCATACATTGTCATGCCCTTTTACATCTTGGCATGCCTTAACACTTGGCACATCTTAGCTTGTTTGACATGTCTTTGTACTATCTGACACATGTTATCATGACCTAGAATTCCCTAACACACCTTGGTAGTCATGAACTCACAACTAACATTACATTTTCCATGACTTGGGAACCTTACATTCACTAGAATACCTTGGCACTTCCTAGTTTTCATGCCCTCTGTTATCCTCCACAATGTCCGAGGCTGATGAGGAGATCAATGGAGGTAACCACAGACCAAGCTTTTAGTTTGGTAGCTACCCCTACCAAACTAGAGAGGGTTCTCTCTATGAAAACACAACTAAGAGACGATTGGACTTTAAATTATTTTTGGCTAAATATCTAGGCTCAGGTGGGTTTTGTAAAATTAGGGTTTTGTTGCTAGATAAGGGATAAAAAACAAGTAGCTAGGTCATAGGATCAAAGCGCTACAACAACAATGATATAAAGGAGCAAGGTAGCATTACTTTTTTGATTGATCTTAGGGTTTGTCGGTGTAGTGCAATGTTTAGAATAAGAAAAAGGTGTTAATGAGCATGAAACATGAATTCATTAAGCATGAAAGAAAGTAACACATAATGATTTTTCCATCAAAACAATGATTTATGCAAAGAATTATGTTTATAAACTATAAGGAAAACCATTGAAGAATTGACAAATGGGAAGAGAAGATGAATATCTCTAATATAAAACTATAATAGAGAAAAAACAACATCACAAACTTACTGCACATTAATTCCTAGATAATAGCTGCAAACTATATCCTTTTATTTCCAAAAAATGCCCAAGTACAAGCTACAGTAGTTCTCTCCTATGAAATCCAACTCATTCTATCACTGAAAAATTGATACATAAAGATCAAAACAACATCTCCCCACTCTCAGGGGTTAAATTCATAACTCTAGGAACTATCCCATGAGGTGTTCTAACCAAACCCTAATGTCTAGGGAAGTTAAAAACAACTTCTAAAATTAACTTTGACTCCAACTTCTCTCATAAATGAGGTCAAATTTACATAAAAACGTCTTACAAAGACTAACCAACCATTATTTACATTTAATTTTAACCATCACATTCATCTACTTGACCCTTTTGACTTTTACCAAAGTCAAACTAGGAATTACAAAAACTTACACAGGGAAAATTTTACAAAATTCTCAAAAATTTCTAGGTGTGCAGCGAGCTATTGGAGGCCATTTTTCAGTTCCTTTATGAAGTCCAAATCCAAATCTGAAACCTGTTTTGGGAATCCGAGAGAGTGTATATATCTTTGGAGTATTGTTTCACTCAAAAGGACCCATTTTTTCTGAGATATAGCCATTCTCCCAAGGTGTCTCCAGGTGCGCAACGAAATGGAAAAACAGGGGTAGAAAGGTGATTTCTGGCCTCTTTTTTGCAAATTTCTCAAAAAATGAGCCCCGAGGAAGGAAAGTGGGAAAATGGGTTCTGAGAGGGGGTCATAATATTTCCAAAAATTCCAATTTTTCATCATTTGGATCCCTGAAGAAGAAGCGCAACGTGGGTTCGCTGTGCTCCTAGACATAAAATTGCCAAAAAAATGCATTTCTACACCAAAACACAAAATTTTCTCCAAATCCTCCCAAAATTTGTCTAGAGATGCCGGATGAGGTATGTTATGAAATCATGGATGCATCAACAAGAAAATCTAACTTACCCTTGTCCTATTGGCTGATTAGGATATCCTTGAGTTATTCCTTCAACTACTTGATTTTGACCTTGGAAACCTGATTCCTTGTGTAATCATGGATACCCATTTTCTTTCGCAACCTACTATACCTATTGGCCTTGCCAAGGAGATTCTTGAGGTGGAAATTGACTTTTTCAAGCCAAAATTCCCTGTCCTCATTTATTTCCATGGAAATCCTATCTTCAAAGGTCAATTCTTCCATTGGTGGCTTTTGTTCTCTTTCTCTCTGAAGTGCTTCCTAAGACCATTTTCCTTTGTCTCTTCCTTGCCACATGTACTTCATGCTTCTTAGTGTCCTCATGGTCCACCACTTCCTTTTCTTTCATCTCTTGTTTCTTGGCTTTGAATTTCTCTTTCTCCATGATTAGTTGTTTTGACTTAAGTTGACTGTTTTCTTGCTCAAGGAATGTAAAGATGAATTTGGCCCTTTCGAAATTGTCCTTGAGCTCCATGATTTGAGAATCATTCTCTTTGATGAATTTTTGTAGGGTTTGATGATCATTATGTGCCTATAAGTCAACTAGGTCAAAGGCATGCTCAATGGGCTCCTCATCATGCAAATAAGCCTCATGATGTGATGGTGATCCTTGTTCTATCGATGTAGTAGGCTTGGCCCCTTCCTCAATTTGAGGAGAAAACACAAGCCTTCTATCTATCTGATATATCTTTGTCACGTCATACCTAGGTGCCTTTGAAACCTCATCATGTTTTTTTGATGGCCCCACCTCCACGGGATGTATTGACATGGTTTGGTGCTTCCTTGGTGAAGTGGTTATATGCATTTTCAAGGTTTCCTCAATGAAGGTGTCCCATGTCATGTTCTTCAGCTCTATCAGTTCATGGAGTACTATAACCTTTATGCACAATATCAGACATTATCAGACATATATGATATGGTTATCACAATATCATATATATATATATATATATATATATATATATATATATATATATATATATATATATATATATATTGTTCTTATATATTGTTGTGTATACATTGTTATGACTCATGTCAAACAATGTACACACACCAATATATAAGGACTAACATGCATAACCAATGCATAACCGATATACACTCATGATGACCACATCCAAAAGCACACCATCCACTTTCACATGGAGACACCACTGTAACAATGACCAAAAACATGCATACATAACAAGCACATAGACCACAAGCATAGAGAACACATATATCCAACTAACATGAATTCATGACCAACACACTACCCATTCAGTCAAAGGGGTGAACCAAGCTCTGATACCACTCTATAACACCCTCCTCCCATATTTTCCCAAGTTAATCAATTCTCTGGGGTAAAAATGTGATGAGAGGCTACTATGATGTGATTCAAATCCACATGTATAGTTAAGGAAGTGGAACAGACAAAACCAAACCAATTTGACCTTCCAGACATGCTACAGAACCTTTAGGAGCGAACCAGCCCTTCCAAGAGACCAACCCCTGAGGTAACTTGACATTTCACTGATGTAGACCACCATTTGCTCCCATGACAAGCCATGCATGCAATTGAGGCCTTCTAGTTTCTCCCACAGTAAGGGCATGCCAATGACTGTGGACTTTTCTATCTAGTTTTGAGCCAGTGACCTCAGATTATGTGCCATTTTTTTAGGGCCAGGACTTAGGCCACTACCTAGACATTCATCAAACTTTCAGAAATGATAAATAACATTGGAACAAAGGTAGAAATGCAAAGAATTAATCAATGACTTGACTGGACAACTACTAGCCAAGATAGGCATTTCGTCAAACATGTCACAAATATGCATTCTACAGGTTATAAAAATAGATTTGAGCATAGGGGTCTCATACTTATCTAAGATTCATAAAGAAGCATTGTTTCCATATCACAATAGCTGCATTATCATCCATTAGGTCATATATTCATTGTACTTCCAATTACTCATCATAACATGATGAGAGTCATACATCAAGTGTGTCATAAAACATACTCATAACCAACATATAACCAATAGAAATAATAAGGATTTAACAACCATATAATCCACATATACGCCAATACATTTACACATGAAATACCAAGGAAAAGAAACTATTATTAATGAATGCAAAATCTAGCTAGGTTTGGGACTTCCACAAACCACCCAACCATATATTGGTTCAACCAAATCCTTCTTTCAACCAATCACCTTGTGCCATATTCCAAGCATGAATGTGGGACTCAAAACCAAACCAAACCAGGTTTCCTTCGGCTTTACCATAAACCCCATTGGATCAGTAGGCCCTAAACAAGCATGGATGCCACCGGATTTCTCCACATACACGTGAGGAATTTTCTTATCTCCTAGTCTTTAGGCTTTACCATATATCCTGCCATATAATGGTCGAGGATTCTTAAGCCTAATCAAGACTCCACCCTCTAGGATTTACCACATATCCTGCCATTCATCGATCAACGATTCCTTGGTCTGATTGAGGGAACACACCTCTAGGCTTTACCGTATATCCCACCATTCACCGGTAGAGGATTCATAGGCCCACTAAGGCACATAAAATCTGATATTACCACAATCTCTGTCCAGTCCAATGATTCCTAGGCCTTGTGTTCTTTCTTTCAGAGACCACCTCACTTAGTTTCAAAACCATCCAACAATCTAGCTTAACCAAATATAAGAGAATCCATCACACCATGGCTATCCAAAAACGGAAAGGCATGGTTGAAGAACACTACCACAACTGGAAAAACCCATGCCAATGATATCAAGAGAACCAAATACACACATGCATGTACTATGCATGCCAAAACTAGCAAGGAAATCACACATGCAAATCGATACCTACAAATAATCTCATTGTACCTACTAGATGTTGCTCTTCCTTGCTTGATCTTTGCCTTATTGGTCCTTCCTTTACTTTCTTGATCCAATGCTAGAGTGCTCCAAGAAAACTTTAAGTGTCTGAGAGTGTGAGATAGAGAATAGAGGGCGAGCTCCAAAACTAAATTCACAAAAGGTACCAATTGATCCTCATAAGCCTTTTTAATAATGAGGCCTCTATTTTCTTCAATTTTCCATTATTTTCCTTCATTTTCCTCCTCGCGTGCATCTTGTGACCTGTTGTGGCCACCAACAACCCCCCTCCTTACTTAGTATTAGTAATAACACTAGGTAAGTGGGGACCCTTAGTAAATAATTCAAAAAATTCAATTAAAACTCATGTATTATACTCCTTAAAAAAATATCGCATCGCGCGAAGAAGATAGGACATTTCCTTGTGAGTAGAATGATAAACTGCGAGAGTGCGACGCGAAATCCATCGCATAGCATGCATTAAGAAACGCTCACAAACGAAAACTTTAAGAAATCACCGATGGCCGAAATGCGACATCGCATATCGCAACATCACAAAAACAACACATAACTATTTAACGAATTGTAACAATCTGCGATCCTGTGATAATGCGATACTGCGATCGGCGATCTTGTGATCGCGCGAAACAACAATCTGCGATTCTGCGATAAACGTGATTGGTCAACCCTGCGATAACACATCTTGATAAAAATGTGATAACGCGATAACGAGACGATGCAATGCTGCGATGCGAATCGCAGAGATCATCCATCGCAGATTTTCCCCAGCTCAACATTCAATAAAAATTGAATATGCGCATTAATGAAAATTAATGAATATATGCCAAGTGTTAATGAAAGATAGTTTTGTGTTTTTAGAAGAGTTATTTCACGTCAGGTGGCATGTTTTTGTACATCCGTAGAGCTCAGAGCTTTCTTGTCAATTTTTATTATCATTACTCTCTCCTTACGTGTGAACTGCAGGAATGAAAAATAGAAGCAATATGAAGCAATGTGAAGGGAGCGATTAAAGAAAAAGGTAAAGCTCCAATGATTGGAAGCAGAGAAGAAACGCCCTCATGACCAGATACCACATGCAACAGAGCCGCAAATTCTAGAGCGCTGCTGAGCTATTCATTACAGATCTATTAGTCAGAGCCATGGTTCAATGAATAGTTGAACAATGCTGATATTCATAGGCAATTTAATGCTGAAGGGTAGAAGTTCACAAAAGCAGTATGTTTGCAAAATTTTAAAGCTTATACCCGGTGAAGGAAAGACGCTAAAGGCGAAAAACGCACCAGAAAGGCTTGGATCAAATAACGGAGGCAGTTTTTGATGCGCGATTAGCGCCTATCGCTGATCGTGCATTGCTGAGAAAATTGCTCAAAAAGCAAAGTCCTTAACTGCTTAGTCACTCGTAAGCCCGGAAACGCAAGAAAGCGAAGGCAGAGGCAATTTGAGGGTTAACCAAGTGGAATTTGGGTTATTATTGAGCATACACAGTAAATCCACATAGCCAGAGATGATTCTGAAAGCATATCTGATATTTTGCTGGAAAAAATGGTGCCAGTGCTTGCCATTTCTGTTTGCTTAGCTCAACCAAAAGTGGAAGACAGTCAGACGACTCTACCCAGGCAAATATTGAATGCTTGCAACATTAAGGAGCAAATGCAGAAATAGTTAGATATTAGATTTAATTTTTAGAAATAATTTTGCTTAGAAAAAGGGCAGTCATTTAAACCGTATCCTGAATATGTGTAATTAAGTTATTTAGTTAGTAGTATTTAAACCCTTCTCATGCATTTAGAGAAGGGTCCAGAAATTTATCAAAAACTTGTCCTCAAAACATGCACTTTTGCACCCTCAGAGGAGGTTTTGGTGAATGAATGGATCAAGATTTGTTGATGTTTGCATTTGATATCTGCTACTAATGTTGCACTTTTGTACTCTTAGTAGATGTTAGAGCAAGGGGAATAAATCATTGTTGCTTGAAGCTTATGAGTAGGACCAGTCATAAATGGTACTTTTATATCTTGACCATTTCTGCTTATATGTTAAAGTGATATGCAGTTTTTAGTTGTTTATATGTTATTGCATGAATGCTTGAGTTACCATTTGGCACTTTTGTACGGTGGTAGCTATTTATTTATGTTTAATGTATGAATAGCTTATTATGCGATATGCTGCTCACAACTGTTTTGCCTAACTTTTTATGCGAAATAGTTCATCTTAATTGATTTTCTTTCTTATAATCACTGAATGATCTTTATTACCAGTTGTTATATGAAATCTCTTTAGATCAAATAATAGAAGAATTACATCCCGGGTTAGCATAGATTAGATGTGTTGTTTTTATTAGATTACCATAGTATAGAATTAGATTAAAGTTTGAATTAGAATAGCTTAGATAGTTACTGTTAGATCAGCAACATCCAATTCTACACACACACACCCATAGATTGGGAAATTGGTCCCATTATCCCCAGTCAGACCCGTTATACCAAACGGATAAGGAGCTACCAACCAAGGTTCGGACCAGGCGGGTATCCCTCTTGTTGTCGACCTGATTTTCGGGGCTTAAACATATTTGGTGCTAGAAGGAGTGCCTGAACTATGAATGGAAAGTAAATCCAAATCTGAATACCATTCTGAGAGTAAATCACTCTCATCATCTCCCCTGACTTCCCCATTACATTTAAATCCAAAGTCAGAAGTCGCTCGAGTATCAACCGCTGCTACCCACCTTGATATTTCAGACCAATCTACCATTAAACCTCCTGAAGTCAAATCCCTGATTCACAAACTTCAGCGATTTGCCATCTCCCCTCAGAGGTCTAATAAATCTCAAGGCAACGTGACTTCGCAGTACAACCCTTGTCATCCCCTGACCAGGTTAAAGAGTGAAAAGTTTGGCATTCAGCCAACCAAATTACCTCTTCCCACTACGAAAAGAGCAAGTAAATCACCACAAGAGTCTGACAGTGAGACTCTTTTGTCCGCATCATCCATCTCAACTACTTCACCGTGAAGTCAACCATCTACACCTCCACTCTAGATCATCGTCCATTCGTCCACTGGAACCCCCAAAACCCCTCTTCAATCATCTACGATCATAGTATCCTCATCCTCCTAGCCACAGGCATCATCTTCTGCACTTTCCTTTGTTAGCAGTTCAACGATGGCCTAGTCTCCATGCAACAACCCTGGGGTAGTCTTAATGCCTGAACCCTTGAGTCAAATACCAGCCCATCCTGAGAAATGGCTACCCAAATTCAATCCCAAGGCAGGTATGCTATCAAAAGAGCACATAAATAACTTCATGGTTTCCATTAACCTCAACGGGGTTATTAATGAAGATATTGTTGTTCGGCTTTTTCCCTATACACTATAAGGGACAGCCGGGTCATGGTACTTTTCATTACCCTCCGGATCCATTACAATTTGGGATATCTTCCAGGACCAATTCCTAACCAAGTTTGGTGATGACAGATCAACGGTAACGTTAATCAATGACCTATCCAATCTTAAAGTTGAAGCTAGAGAGCCTATTAAGGATTTCAATTTATAGTTCAACAAAATTTTCAACAAAATTCCTACTACTTCTCAGCCCAGCAAAGAAGTACGATGCGAATGGTATATTACCGCTCTGCCATAGAACATAGCCATCTTCGTTGATAGGGAAAATAAAATAACCTTAGCTGAAAACATGAAAGAGGCGATAGCAGTAGAAAAACGAATAATAGCCCTGGAAAAGAGATCCGCGATAAAGGAACGTAAGTCCAAAAAAGTCACCTTCAAGGAAGACTCCAAGAAGAAACAAGAAAAAGATCCTTTGACTTAGAAGGATTGCAGAAATTTCTAAAGACCATGTCCAATGAGATGGTCGACATAAGAAAGAAAGTAGCAGAAACTTCTTCGAAAAATCCCTACAGAGCTTTTAAAAGAGGTCCTTCAACGGATGCAAAGCCACCCAATGCAATTTCAAATGTTGAATGTAAGGAAGAGGAAGAGGAAATCGCCACTGAAGGGTAGACCAATGACAAAGAAGTTGTGGAATTACAAGGAATGTGGGATTTCATCCTCCCACAAGAGGAAGATCAAGAAGTATTTCCAGTTAGCACACGAAGTAAAAATCAGCTTGATCCTCCCCAAACTACCCCTAAACAGAAGAGCGCAAGCTCTGCAACAAAAGATAAATTCGCAACAAAGAAAACGACATCCAAAGTGACTCAAACTAGCCCAGTCCAAGTAGATGAAACGACTCCATCGAAAACACTGATAGTGCCGGATGAAATGGAGTACAATATTATTGATGACATGAAAAAGACTAGGGCTAATATCACCCTTTAAGAACTGAGCAAATTGAAACATCAACAGAAGATAATGATGAAAGAATTACATGTCGTGCCAGTTGCATCTTTGCCTACCGCTGTACTTTCTCAAGCTTCCCACAACACGGGAAGACCTCCAACGAACGTAATCAGTAAGATTGATCCAAATGACATCGCCTTGATTGGAGGAAGATCAAGATCTTACACTCCCCCATTTCTCCTTACTTATGAAATCTTCAATAAAAATGTACACAATTGTTTAGTAGATTCCGGTGCTTCATCGAATATTTTACCCAAATCTATATGTGCCAAATTAAATGTTCAACCACAGTAATCCGCAGTACGCATAGTTCAGCTCGATCGATCTCAAGTCGAAGTGATCGGCAAACTAAATCAAGTAACCATAAGATTGTCATCCAACCCGAAGGTATGTCAGGTTATTGACATTCTAGTTGCTGACATCCCAGAATTCTATGGCTTAATCCTTAGTAGGGATTGGTCAGAGAAACTCCATGGATACTTCGCAATTTATTGGTCGCACATGTGGCTGCCCTACAACGGTAAACCGAATCAAATAAAAGTTGAACAAGAGCTACACCATAAGTACATAGTAACGGAGTTAGAGGGAGAAAATGAACCGGTAGCATACAAAAACAATATCATTGGCAATTACTCGGTAGATTCTTTCCTCGGAAATTTCAATGCTCATGCGTCACCTTATTTAGAAAATTCAATTTTGTCCCAAGATGAAAATTTTTCTCGAACTGACAGTTCGAAATGTATCAATTTTTTAGATAAACCTGTAAATACATCTTTGTTTTGGAAATTATTTTTTGATGGCTCTAGATCTAACGAAGGAGCAGGAGCAGGATGCGTTCTGATTAGTCCAGAAGCAGAAAAGTTCATGCTCACATGCAGACTCGAATTTGATTGCACAAACAATACAACAAAATACAAGGCTTTGGTTCAAGGCCTGTACAAGGCAATCGGGTTAGATGTCAATTATCTTCAAGTCTTTGGAGACTCTGAGATTGTGGTTAAGCAGGTACGTAACACTATACATTGCTTATCAGGTCACTTAAAGCACTATCAATCTTTAGTACAAGATTTGACTGAACATTTCATAGCGTTTAATATTTATTCAATCTCCAAACTCCAAAACGCAAGTGCAGACCTTTTGGCTAACGTAGCTTCTAAGCTTATTCCCTCCGAAGATTTTAGTCCAGATAGATTCTCAATAGAATTAATCTTTAGACCGTCCATTCCTGACAACATCACAAATTGGAGAGTATTCAATGATGATCTTGATATCGTAAATTTCCTCACATCTGAAGGATCCTACTCCAATCAAATAATTGACGAAGACCAACACGAGCGACAATTGCAACAAAATAGCACTAATAATGCTATACCGAAGTCGGTGTTTAAGTTACAAGACTTATATGATTTGAAAGATCGGTTTAAGAGGTCTACCAATTCAAAACTCTACAGTTCAACTTTGAACTACGAATTAGTAAACCTAGGGACCGATGCTAAACCACAAAACATTAATCTAGGCCTCGACCTAGCCCCTGAAGAGAAACTAGCGTATATTCATCTTTTGAGACAATATAAATTTTTTTTTGCCTGGAATTATGATGAGCTGAAAACATATGACACTTCTATCATCCAGCATACTATTCCTATGATTGATAACGAAAAACCTGTCCAACAAAAACTTAGAAAAATCCACCCCAATTTAGAAAATCAGATAAAAATCGCGCTCAATAAGTTACTGAAAGCCAGGATAATTTTTCCCGTCAGGCATTCCAAATGGGTCTCCAATATGGTACCCGTTAGAAAGAAAAACGGAGACATTAGGATTTGCATTGACTTTCGGAACCTTAACAAAGCCTGTCAAAAAGATAATTTTCTCTTCCACCTATGGAGCAAATATTGCAGGCAGTGGCGGGTTCAGAATTAATGTCTTTCTTGGATGTATTTTCAGGGTACAATCAAGTGTTGGTACATCCTGATGATCAGTTGAAAACCACATTCAGAACTAAATGGGGCACATATGCATATCGGAAGATGCCATTTGGTTTGATTAATGCTGGTGCTACATTTCAGAGAGCCATGGACATCGCATTCAAAGGTTTAGTCAATAAATCTATAGTAATTTATTTGGATGATATAACAATGTACTCCAAGAAACGAAGCGACCATCTCAAAGACCTGAAAAAAATCTTTCAACGGTGTTTAAGGTATGGAATTTCACTTAACCCAAAGAAATCTTTTTTCGCATTAAGTGAAGGGAAACTTCTAGGATTCATAGTGTCAAAGTCCGGTATTCACATTGATCCCGAAAGAATCAAAGAAATTTCTGAAATATCCCTACCTCATAACAAAAAAGCCATGCAATCTTTCCTTTGGTCAAATCAATTTTGTAAAGAGATTCGTTCCAGATTTTTCGCGAATCATGTCTCCTTTGCAAACCATGATTAAAAGGAATTCAAATTTCAAATGGGGTCAAGATGAACATGAAGCATTCAACCTGATCAAGAAAGCTACTATTAATGCTCTATCTTTAGCAACCTTGAATTTTTCAGAATCTTTTATTTTATACACATTTGCCTCAGATAAGTCATATGCGCGATACTAACTCAAGCGAATCAAGAAAAAGCGGAAGTTCCAATTGTGTTTTTTAGCTCAAATTTACAAGGTGCTGAACTCAATTATTCAGACGTGGAGAAACAGGTCTATGTTGTTTTCAAAGCGGTCAAGTACTTCAGACCTTTCTTACTTAAAACCCATACTAAGATCATAGTACCATTTCTAGCAGTAAGGAATATTCTATTACAGAAGGATGTGGGTGAGAAAAGGGCCAATTGGGTTACTGCCTTACAGGAATACGACCTTGAGATTAAACCAGCAAACATTGTAAGAGGTCAAGGCTTCTGCAAAATGCTAGCCAGAGCATCGCAAATTTCGAAACTCCATCTGAAGAGATACAAATGGGTGAGGTAAGCCTAAACGATGTAGAATCATTATATGCTAATATCATTTATTATCTTAAGAATGGGTATGCTCCTTCACACCTTGACCATACTAGGAAAAGAGCTCTAAGATTGAAAGCTAAACAATATCATCTCATAAATGATGTTCTTTTCAGAAAAAATTATGATTTTGTTCTTCTTAGGTGTCTTGAGAAAACTGAAGCTGAAAAAAGTTTTGCAGGAACTCCACGATGGGCCAGCAGGCGGACACTATGCTCAAGATGCTACTGCACATAAAATCCTACATGCAAGATATTATTGGCCCACACTGTTCAAAGACTCGCACAGTTACGTGAGGAAATGTCAAGTCTGCCAAACTACTGTTGGAAGACAAAAGAAGCCAGCCCTGCCACTGCAGCCAGTAAACATCGAGCAACCTTTTAGTTAGTGGGGCTTGGACATAATAGGTGAGATCATTCCTCACTCTTCTAAGCAGCATAGATACATCCTCACATCAACAGATTATTTCACAAAATGGGTAGAAGCAGTTCCGCTCAAGACAGCTAATTCTGAAAAATATTATTGAGTTCATTGATCAATTTATAATCACTAGGTTTGGATTGATATCTGCTTTAATGTTTGACAATGCATCATACTTTTCTGGAAATGCAATGACTGATTTTGCACTTAAAAGAGGATTCAAAGTTAAATATTCGGCCAATTACTATCTGCAAGGTAATGGGTTAGCTGAGTCAACAAATAAAAACCTAATCAGGATTATTAAAAGAATAGTTGACCAGAATAAAAAGAATTGGCACAAAGCTTTGGTATATGCTTTATGGGCAGATAGGATAAAGCAAAAAGCTTCAATCGACACTTCTCCCTTTAATTTAGTTTACGGGAAAGAAGTGGTTCTTCCAACTCACTTAGCCATTCCCTCTTTGTCTATAGTACAATACACTGATGAAGTACTCACTTCCTCCTTGCAGCTGAGACAATTGGAAATAATTAAATTAGAAGAACAACGAGAACAAGCTAAAAAAAAGCATGCTCATCATCAAGCGCTAGTAAAATCCTCTTTTGATTCAAACATAATGACCAGAAAAGATTTTCAGATGGGAGATTTAGTTTTAAAGTGGGATAAGGCTCATGAAGAAAAGGGCAAACACACAAAATTTCAAAGGATGTGGCTTGGTCCTTTTCAGATTGTTGAAGTAATAGGTCCATCAACATTTGTGTTACAGGATTTAGTAGGTAGGAGGGATCCTTTGCCTGTTAATGGACAAATTCTCAAGAAATATTTTCCATAGAAGATTATTCTTCTATTTTTGTAAAATAGTTTTTCTTTTCATAAGAAAATCAGTTGTGAGTGGTTACATTAGGTATTTACGAAAAAGACACCAATTCTCTTTCATATTTTGAGCTTTTCGCTTGTATAAATAGAAAATCTTCTGGGAAATTGGTCTTTATTATTGACAGATACAGTTAAAAACTTTAGCCTAGATATGGTACGAGTTTCAACTTCAAGGAATTTGGTGAAAGCAACCTTTAGTGAAGAAATTGTTTTATATTAGCACAATGAAAGGTATCAATAACAAAATGAAGATTCTCTGTAGAACAGCTGTTTCTAGAAACTCTATTATTGTCGTCTAGAGCTACCTTAAGGAAAAAATGACTTCCTCCCTGCTAAGGAAAATCGCGGCTTTTAGAGGGATAATCCAAGGATACAATATATCTTGAAGAATAAGAGGTCTCATCACGAGTCGGCTTATCATGATCACAGATATCATAACTTGCTGACTTTGCCAATACTGTCTACCACAATAGGGCAATGACTCAAGATTGTTGCAATCAAAAGACAAGGGGTCTCATCACGAGCCAGCTTGTTCAGCAAAGTTATGAATCAAGTGAGTGACAGTGTCACAATTTGGCTACCAAACCAAGACATTGTTCTTTAAGAATAAAAAGAAAATCAAAGCAATAAGTGTAAATATGGATTTTTCTTTGAAAGTTGTAGGTCACCTTAAGTAGCATACAGGATCATTGCTGGGTAACAGGTAACCCTATCAAGGCTATAAACATCTGCTGGTAGCAGAGGCTCTACCTACGACAAATGAGCATATTTAAAACTGGTTTACAGAGGAGACTTTATTTTATCTCTACAAGACCAAGTAATGGCTGACGTAAATACAAGGACTAGCCTAAGGAAGCAAATAATTAGAATGAAAAGAGGTTGAAACAAAATATCATTGATAGTTTAAGGCATAATGTACTCTATCTGTCCATAACAAAGTTTAATTTTCTGAAATTTTTTCTGTTTTGGAAGTTTGAAAAATTCAATAGGAAAACAGAGATAACTGGTTCTTCCAAGTGAATCGCCAATTGTTGTGGCCACCAACAACCCCCTCCTTACTTAGTATTAACAATAACACTAGGTAAGTGGGGACCCTTAGTAAATAATTCAAAACATTCAATTAAAACTCTTGTATTATACTCCTTAAGAAAATATCGCATCACGCGAAGAAGATAGGACATTTCCTTGTGAGTAGAATGATAAAATGTGAGAGTGCGATGCGATATCCATCGCATCGCATGCATTAAGAAATGCTCACAAATGAAAACTTTAAGAAATCGCCGATGGCCGATATGCGACATCGCATATCGCAACATCGCAAAAACAACACATAACTATTTAACAAATTGTAACAGTCTGCGATCCTGCGATAATGCGATACTGTGATCGGCGATCTTGCGATTGCACAAAACAACAATCTGTGATTCTGCGATAAATGTGATCGGTCAACCCTGTGATAACACATCTTGATAAAAATGTGATAACGCGATAACGCGATGATGCGATGCTGCGATGCGAATCGCAGAGATCATCCATCGCAGATTTTCCCCAGCTCAACATTCAATAAAAATTGAATACGCACGTTAATGAAAATTAATGAATATATGCCAAGTGTTAATGAAAGATAGTTTTGTGTTTTTCGAACAGTTAGTTCATGTCATGTGGCATGTTTTTGTACATCTGTAGAGCTCAGATATTTGTTGTCAATTTTTATTATCATTACTCTCTCCTTATTTGTGAACTGCAGGAATGAAAAACAGAAACAATATGAAGCAATGTCCAGGGAGCGATTAAAGAAAAAGGTAAAGCTCCAATGATCAGAAGCAGAGAAGAAACGCCCTCATGAACGGATACGGCATGCAACAGAGCCGCAAATTCCAGAGCGCTACTGAGTTGTCCATTACAGAACTATCAGTCAGAGCCATGGTTCAATGAACAGTTGAACAATGCTGATATCAACAGGCGATTTAATGCTCAAGGGTAGAAGTTCACAAAAGCAGTATGTTTGCAAAATTTTAAAGCTTATACCTAGTGAAGGAAAGGTGCTAAAGGCGAAAAACGCACCAGAAAGGCCCAGATCAAAGAACGGAGGCAGTTTTCGATGCCCGATCGAAAATTGCTCAAAAAGCAAAGTCCTTAACTGCTTAGTCACTCGTAAGCCCGGAAACGCAAGAAAGCAAAGGCAGAGGCAATTTGAGGGTTAACCAAGTGGAATTTGGGTTATTGCTGAGCATACATAGTAAATCCACATAGCCAGAGATGATTCTCAAAGCATATCTGCTATTTTGCTGGAAAAAATGGTGCTAGTGCTTGCCATTTCTGTTTGCTTAGCTCAACCAAAATCGGAAGACAGTCAGCCGACTCTACCCAAAAAAATATTGAATGCTCGCAACATTAAGGAGCAAATGCAGAAATAGTTAATATTAGATTTAATTTTTAGAAATAATTTTGCTTAGAAAAAGGCCGGTCATTTAAACTGTATCCTGAATATGTGTAATTAAGTTATTTAGTTAGTAGTATTTAAACCCTTCTCATGCATTTAGAGAAGGGTCCAGAAATTTATCAAAAACTTGTCCTCAGAACATGCACTTTTGCACCCTCAGAGGAGGTTTTGGTGAATGAATGGATCAAGATTTGTTGATCTTTGCATTTGATATCTGCTACTGATGTTGCACTTCTATACTCTTAGTAGATGTTAGAGCAAGGAGAAATAAATCATTGTTGCTTGAAGCTTATGAGTAGGACCAGTCATAAATGGTACTTTTATTTCTTGACCATTTCTGCTTATATGTTAAAGTGATATACAATTTTTAGTTGTTTATATGTTATTGCATGAATGCTTGAGTTACCATTTGGCACTTTTGTACGGTGGTAGCTATTTATTTATGTTTAATGTATGAATAGCTTATTATGCGATACGCTGCTCACAACTGTTTTGCCTAACTTTTTATGCGAAATAGTTCATCTTAATTGATTTCCTTTCTTATAATCACTGAATGATCTTTATTACTAGTTGTTATATGAAATCTCTTTAGATCGCATAATAGAAGAATTACATCCTAGGTTAGCATAGATTAGATGTGTTTTTTTTATTAGATTACCATAGTATAGAATTAGATTAAAGTTTGAATTAGAATAGCTTAGATAGTTACTGTTAGATCAGCAACATCCAATTCTACACACGCACACACCCGTAGATTGGGCAACTGGTCCCATTATCCCCAGTCCGACCCACTATACCAAACCGATAAGGAGCTACCGACCAAGGTCCGGACCGGGCGGGTATCCCCCTTGTTGTCGACCTAATTTTCGGGGCTTCAACATGACCTTTCACCTTTCTTTTCTCCTAATTTCAATTTTTTTCATAAATAAAATGTCGATTAATGCCTCATGCCTTTACAAAGCCTTTTCCTTTGCAAATTTCCTTAGCCATAATAAACCAAATGAACACCCACACTAGGATGTTTTGCCCAAAATTCATCTTGGAATACGTGTCCCATGACCTTGGTTATTATTTTGTCTTTATTAACTTTATTTACATGCAAATTTGACCAGGGTTGTTACAGAACCCTCCCCCTTGGGGGAACACTACCCTTCATATTCAATGACACGTACAACCAAAAAGACTATTGAAATCAAAACATACTGCCAAAGGAGCTATATAACTTAGCTCGATGCAGTATTTACAATGATCAACCTGCTGAGAAGCAAACCAACATGACACATAACAATCATAACAACCATAACAACATGACACCCATATCACTTTTTTGAGCTTTATAACACAACTCATGGTGGTATTTACATCCATATATGTATGTACATATACCAAAACATCATACTAAAACATATACCAAAACAATTCACTCAACCAGCGAATAGAGAAGGATACATAACCCAAATCTGATCCACCATCTCCCATGTAGCTTCATCAGGCCTAAAGTGCTTCCACTGCACTTTAATCTGCTTGATTTCTCGGTTCCATATGAAATTATCCATTTAGATCCCTCTGAAATACAGACAAACCAATCACATGATCAACATATTTAACATACTTCTTAAGCAATGAAACATGGAAAACATCATGGACTTTCATTGTCAGAGGCAATGCAAGTCGATAGGCCACCGGGACAATCATTTCAATAATCTTGAAAGGTCCACAAAACTGAGGTGCCATCTTGGGACATGATCCAATCCTCAAGGAGCTCTTATTTGGCTCGAAGCACAAATACACTTGTTCCCCAATCTAAAAATCCTTAAAAAACCTGTTATGATCTACATAACTTCTACCTGTCCTATGCTGCCTTCAGATTCTTCGTGATTACCTTCATTTGCTATTCCATTTTTGCCAACATATTTGGTCCATTCAACATCGTGTTCATTGTATCACTAATAGTGATGGGATTATTACAACTCCACCCATGCAATTCTTCAAACGAACTCATCCTCAAATATTCCTAGTACCCATTGTTGTAAGTAAACTCAATCGGTGGAAGATACTCTTCCTGCTTCTATTGTTGATGCATCACATACATCCTCATCATGTACTCCAATTTCATGGGCTAACAAGTGTTGTTGCAACTACTTGAGAGGACATTAGACCTTTTTGGTGATTTTATACTAAAGTACAGATATTTACACTCAAATATGCATTCATGACCTGTAACTCACATGTTTACCATATGTTTGACGAAATGTCTATTGTGTTCTCGATAGTTTAGGTAAATTTTTAGCTTCAAGTTTGAATGATTAACATTGCTTCTATGATAAATATGATTATGGAAAGCTACAAGAAGTTTTGGGCAATGGTATGGAGACTAGCCTAGAAAATTGGCTCAGATCTCAGACCTTTAGGCACAAAACTAAGGATATGACGTCATAACCGCATGGAGCAAGGCTTGTGCATGGAGTTCGAGGCTCACAACTACATGCAGGTAGTGTGAAGGGTGTAATTATAGATCTATGTCAGAGAAAAATGGTTCTAGATTAGGGATTAGTCACCTAGAGTGGTTCCTCAACCTCTCAATGATCTATGGTTCCTAAGGAAGGTTAGTAAGTCTGAGTTGTAGGCCCCACTTCCTTAACTAGAAGGTTGGGTCATGTCATAGTGGCAAGCCAGTTCACATTTACCCGAGAGGGCTTGTGAAAGCAAGAAAATATGGGGTGGCATGTTACAATCACAAAAGATGGTCCCCAAAATAATTCACATACCATTCAGGATAAGTGTCTGAGATAGATCCGAATCTCATCCTTCACAAAAGAGATACAAACTAGTTTCCAAGTGATGAAGTATAAATGCCAATATAGAGTTGTTTGTTCATGTGAAGGGACATGTTCTTTGAGAAGGCTGACTTGTCTTTTGGAGCGCTTACTTGGTCAACTTGGATACACGAAATCATACTTAAAAATTCAAATTTATTTCTTTTACATGTCCAAAAGGAACATGATTAAATAACCTTTTCTTTTGACTGAAATACATTCTTTTTGACGTTTTAGAATATCATAAATATGAAGACTGAACCTAGTTACAATTTCAACACCACCTCGCTTCACCATGATTACAAAAAATATGTGCCCACCTAATCCTATACATAGAGACATGATCCCTCCAAACTCCTTTACTAAGAGGCACAAGAGCAAACATCTCCCTTGTAGACATGACACACCCATAAAGATTAAAATAATTGACAAGATGGTGGATAATCGAATTTCAATTATTCTTATATCACCATATCACTTCACCTGCACGACATGGGTCTGCCACTCACCTAAACTTTGGATGACCTCCCTGATGCTTACCTAAACATTACCTAAACATTGGATGGTCTCATTCATGCTTGTCCAAGTATCAAGCGTCTAGGTTTAATGGCTATGAAAGACTTATTTACCAAGAGCCCCCCGTGTAATAACTTAGATCCACAATTCACTAACTAGTTAGTCTCAAAGTTATTATTATGAAAGACATGGAAGACCTTAAAGTCATCAAATTGAAAGAGATTTTGAATTATGAAAGGAAATATGTTTAGTCTATTATTATCTTAACAAAAACCCTTTTATAAATGATAAATAAAAATGTGATATCTTTCACTTTCATTATTATTATTATTATTATTTTCTAAAACATTAAAAAAGAAGCCTTTATATAATCCATAAACTTCTACTTAATTATTTGATGCTTTTTCCAAGTGTCCATGTCCAAAAAGGACATGATAAAATAACTTTTTCTTTTGACTCAAATACATTCTTTTTGACTTTTTACAATGTCATAAATGTGAAGACCGAACCTAGTTACAATTTCAACACCACCTCGCTTCACCATGATTACAAAAAATATGTGCCCACCTAATCCTATACATAGAGACATGATCCCTCCAAACTCTGTTATTGACAAGCGCAAGAGAAAAAATATCCCTTGTAGACATGATGTACCCACAAAGTTTTACATAATTGACAAGATGGGGGATAATAGGCTTTCAATTTTTGTTATATCACCATATCACTTCACCTGCACGACGTGGGTCTGCCACTCACCTAAACTTTGGATGACCTCCCTGATGCTTACATAAAATTTGGATGGTCTCCCTGATGCTTTTCCAAGTATCAAGCATCCAATTTTAATGGCTATGAAAGACTTATTTACCAAGAGGCCCCCTTGTGATAGCTTAGATCCACAATTCACTAACCAGTCAGTCTCAAAGTTATTATTATGAAAGACATGGAAGACCTTAAAGTCATCAAATTGAAATAGCATTTGAATTATGAAAATAAATATGTTTAGTCTATTATCTCTTAACAAAAACCCTTTTCTAAATGATAAATAAAAATGTGATATCTTTCACCTTCATTATTATTATTATTATTATTATTATTATTCTAAAACATTTTAAAAAAGCCTTGACACAAGCCATAAACTTCTACTTAATTATTTGATGATTTTTTTGACTTTTTACAATATCATAAATATGAAGACCGAACCTAGTTACAATTTCAATGCCACCTCGTTTCAACATGATTACAAAAAATATGTGATTTCTTTCACATACCGGATTCTTGATGGAAGTTTCACTTCTTTTGAATTCTTCCAGTATGAAATCATCTTCTTATCATTTGAGGCACTTGAAAGATTCATAGCCATCAGCTCAGGTGGAGTTCATTTACCAATGTTTTTTGAAGATCCACCTTTAAGAGTCTTTGGTCCAGAAAGATTCACATAAACCTTCTCTGATACCATTTTCTTGAAAAATGAACACATAAATTAGTAAATAACGAAAACATATTAACTTTGATCATCATTTACATCTGTTAAACTTTTTAATATAATCCTATACATAGAGACATGATCCCTCCAAACTCCGTTACTAACAAGCACAAGAGCAAACATCTCCCTTGTAGACATGAGGTACCCACAAAGATTAACATAATTGATAAGATGGTGGATATTAGGCTTTCAATTATTCTTATATCACCATATCATCTCACATGCACGATGTGGGTCTGCCATTCACCTAAAGTTTGGATGACCTCCCTGATGCTTACCTAAACTTTAGATGCTCTCCCTAATTATTGTCCAAGTATCAAGCGTCCACTATCAAAGAGTTATTTATCGAGAGCCCCCTTGTGATAAATTAGATCCACAATTCACTAACTCGTCAGTCTCAAAGTTATTATTATGGAAGACATGGAAGACCTTAAAGTCATCAAATTGAAAGAGATTTTGAATTATGAAAAGAAATATGTTTAGTATATTATTCTCTTTAGAAAAACCCTTTTATAAATGATAAATAAAAATGTGATATCTTTCACTTTCATTATTATTATTATTATTTTTCTAAAACATTAAAAAAAAAATCCTTGATACAAGCAATAAGCTTCTACTTAATTATTTGATTCTTTTTCCAAGTTCCCATGTCCAAAAGGGACATGATAAAATAACTTTTTCTTTTGACTCAAATACATTCTTTTTGACTTTTTACAATGTCATAAATATGAATACCGAACCTATTTACAATTTCAACACCAGCTCGCTTCACCATGATTACAAAAAATATTTGCCCACCTGTTCCTATACATAGAGACATGATCCCTCCAAACTCCATTACTAACAAGCACAAGAGAAAGCATCTCCCTTGTAGACATGACGTACCCACAAATACTAACATAATTGAAAATATGGGGGATAATATGATTTCAATTATTTTTCTATCACCATATCACTTCACGTGCACGACGTGTGTCTGCCGCTCACCTAAACTTTGGATGGTCTGCCTGATTCTTGTCCAAGTATCAAACATCCAGGTTTAATGGCTATGATAGACTTATTTACCAAGAGCCCCCCTTGTGATAACTTAGATCCATAATTCACTAACTGGTGAGTTCAAAGTTATTATTATGAAAGACCTTAAATTCATCAAATTGAAAAAGAATTTGAATTATGAAAAGTGATATATTTAGTCAATTATTTTATTAACAAAAACCCTTTTATAAATGATAAATAAAAATATGATATCATTCACTTCCATTATTATTATTATTATTTTCTAAAACATTAAAAAAAACCTTGATACATGCCATAAACTTCTACTTAATTATTTGATGCTTTTTCCAAATTCCCATAGAAACAACATCACCAAAACCCCTTTACTTATAAGTGATTTCATGTACCTAACCCTAGTGAAAATAAACATCCCAAAAAAGAAAAAAAGTAGGGGTCTAAATTTCATCAAGAACCATAGATAACTCCCTCTTGTTGTGTATTTATAAATGATTTATGCACCTAAGATAACTGAGAATGAACACCCAAACAAACACAAAAGGTGGTGGGCCTCCATTTTGAACCGTCAGCCACCGCATTGTTAATGTAATGAAAGGAGCCGAGAAGGAGGGGTACATACAGGAGAGGTCATATAAAGGAACTAAAGGAGCAGCGGAGAAGAAGAAGAAACAAGGAGAATGGAAGGAGCAACCGAAAAGAAGAAGAAACAAAGAGAATGAAAGTAGCCAGAAAGTAGAAGATTAAGGAGGATGGATATATTTCGTGAGCCATGGATGATTAACATGCTCAAAACAAAGTGTATATTGTTTATTTGGTTGTAGTTGCGAAGGTAAATGATTGGTTTACTCTAAAGAAAAGGAAGAGGAAATGCCATTGCTAAATTTTGAAGATTTGAGGTTGTAGAATTGGGCTGATCACAATGACGGTGGTTGCCTCTGCAATTTACTTCTTGAATCTTCGAGGTGATGTTCTCATCAATTACCTCTATCACGATGATGTAGGGTTCCGGTACATAAGCTTTTATTTCCCCTCTCTTGATCCATTCGAAACCGTGAACTCTGAATGCTAATTGCCTTTTCTTCTAGGTTAAACGTTAGATATAAAAACAAGAATTTTAAGAAAATACGGATCCCGTATTTTGGGCTATTACCATTTCGATCCATCATGAGGTTTTCTATTAATTTTAGTAATTGGAAAGGATAGATGCACAAAATAGTGGCAGTGCCCATGATCCCTAGTCGTAATCGGTAGAGTCATAGATCCAAGAAATTCCAACGATAATTAATAGCACATGTCTATGAATTTCTTGTTGTGTGAATACCACGGAATTATATTTTGAATAGAGAAGATTTTGCTGGATGGTTCCTGAACCAACAATTTATGTTTCTGGAGGCCTAAATCCTCAAATTTATGTGAGATTTACTGAATGAAAGCCACCAGCCTTTTCATGATAGAAGAACAGTGCAGTGCTAATCGTGAGTTGAAAATTCTTATAGAAAAGAATTATACTAGACACTAAAGTAAATATTTCTGTCATTTTCAACGGGACATGGCTTCGATAGAGAGAGTTTGATATGGAACTGGAAAGTGTATTTTACCAGCCAACGTTGCCAATGTTGTACTGTGGATGGCTAACAACTTTTACGATTTGGGCAAGTTTAGATGTCATCTCCAAAGTTTGGTTCTTGTCGAAGGGTTTTAATTTTACTTTGTTTATAATGTTTACGTTACTGCAAGAGAGATTCCAAAGTTATTGTGAAAAAACTTGATCGGAAATAACTTGACACTGCTACAAACATGGCCTTCATAAAGCTTTGCCTTGCTTGTTCACACGTTACCTTTTGCCTATAGAGCCTTAGAATGAAACCTGATATCTTTTATATAATTCAGAGATACTGATTGCAGCAACTGGTTGTCAAACAAAGAAGATGATTTGAGTCCATAATTGTTTTTTCATGTCAGCATAAAGGTCACTACAGGGCCTCTACAGGGAGGTTTTTCGTACAAGTCACTATGTGCCCAACTAGAATTTGCAGTGTGGCAAGGGAAGAGTCCATTTCTACCTATTTCCCTTTTAGCATAGTCACGGAGGCATGAGTCTCTAACTCCCACTCACGCAAGTTAAGTAGTTGGCTTGTTGTTTATGGTGAAATTGTCCCTTACCATGTTGGTCCATGTTCTTCTCCTTAAATATAGTCTTAAACCTTTAATCTCCTAAATCCTCAACTTTACGTGAAATTTATTGAACGGAAGCAGCTAGCCTTTTCATGATAGTAGAACCGTGTAGTGTGAATCATCATTGAAAATAAATGCTTATAGAAATTAATTATGTTAGACACTAAAGTAAATATTTCTATCATTTGCAATGGTAAGTGGCTTGGATAGAGAGAGTCTGATATGGATATGGAAAGTTTATTTTACCAGCCAATGTTGTACTACAGATGACTAGCAACTTTTATGAATTCACTTTCCCCCCTAATAATGTTGCATTCAGTTATGTCTCTAACACATCTTTCTCACAGTGGTGGGAGACCCACCTTTAAACCTTTAATCTCATAAAAGCTACAACAGATGTTGCAACAGTGATAGTGCTTCCGTAACTCTTCCCAAACCTTGATGGTTATCCCAGTTGGCCCAAAAAACCCACGTAGATAGAGCATTTGTAAGGGTGGAGTGCACATTATGCCATCAATGGTGAGCCCTAGGTTATTATGCCCATCAACAAGGTAACCTTCAATGTTAGGGAGGGCAAGCAATCCTGGATAGATCGATTAATCTGACACACAGGAACCATGGCGTTGAAGGTATGATTCTTCTGAAGTGAGAGACATGGATAGTGAAAATTTAGTGGGTGGGTAGTCTTGAACCTTAATCTCATAAATCCATGTGAAATTTATTGAATGGAAGTAGCTAGCATTTTCATAATAGTAGAACCGTGTAGTGTGAATCACCAGTTGAAAATTCTTATAGAAAAGAATTATGTTAGACACTGGAGTAAATATTTATGTCATTTGCAACAACACGTGGCTTGGATAGAGAGAATCTAATATGGATCTAGAAAGTGTATTTTACCCACCAACATTGTACTGTGAATGGCTGTCAACTTTTACTAATGCACTTACCTCCCCTAATAAGTTTTGGTCTTGCTAACATCATAGATGATTGACTAACTTTGTTTAGAACTATGAAGTCTACCCTGAATAGTATAATATATATTATGGTAAAAGAGAAGATTATATAGGGCTAGGTTATTGGTTTCTACATCAACCTATGGAAGTGGGATATATACAGTTATATAGTTTTGCATGCAGTGTTGGCATAAATCAACCAGAGTGAATTCCTGGCCATATATGACAAAACTACTAAATCAAATTTGCTTGGACTAAACTGTCATGCTTTCCATAAACACTTCTTTGTTAACTCAATTCAAAATTAATTGATTCATTACTTTTCTTGGAATCTATTCTCAATCTGAAATTTGAACGTGGAAAGCATTACACGTGTTGGAATTGTCCACCTCAAATGATTGTAGTCTCATTCATTTTTGTTTTCAAATAGTGTTTAGTGTGTGGGTCGATGGTGTACAGTGACTATGAAAGGGTCTGTCTTAAGTTTACTTGTTCTTGATATTGACGTTTATTTAGAAAGAGCTTAGAGGGAGGTAAGCTTTGCCTCAATATTAAGATAAAAAATCCTAAATCTTGGAAGGAGAGATTTAAATATAGTTTTTTTTTTTTTTTTTCTCAGTAAAACTAATTCTATTAAGAGAACGAATGGTACAATAAGAAGTTACAACCAAGAGAGACAAGAACACAGGCTGCCGGAAAGGATAGGCTATCCACCTCGGCCCCTAAATGAAGAAGAGAAGAGAGCTGAACTGAGCAAGAAGAAACAAGAAGAACAGAGGAGCAAGAACAGAACAGAGGATTCTACCCAGCATGTGTAGAATCAACTATTCGGCATTTTTTCCCTTTCTTTTTTCCAACTTTGACCCAATCAAGAGGACACTGCTGAACCGGCGTGATTTGCAAACCGAGCTGTGCTGGCGGGGAGGACTCCTTGTCTGAATCTGAGGTGGAGGATTCATGGTTTCTTTTCTGTGAGATTGGTGGGACAGATAAATCCTTAGGATCGGTTGAGGGCGGATCCTGTGCTTGCTTTGCTTCCATTCCTTCCTCATCCTCTTCCTCTTCATCCGAACTGATAACAAAGTCATCCATGGGGGGAGGATCATGAGGCTTCCAGCTTTTGGATTTCTGCTTAGGCTTGACTTTCTTCTTTTGGGCAGCCATCGTAGGACAAGAACTCTGAAGGTGCCCTGTGAGACGGCAATTTCGGCAGCGAAAGGCTGTGTTCTCGTAATCCAAGGTCTGAGTCCAGTGGAAGTCTCCAATCTTGAGATTGATTTGGTCAGGGAGACCTTTGCTCATATCTATTTCTACACAGATTCTGGCAAAGGTGTACAGGCCCTTTTCCCCTCTATCAACGTCTGTGTCTAGAAGGCGGCCTAGAGTATTGCCGATTCCTTGGAATACAGCAAAATGCCATAGGTGTGCCGGGAGATTTGGAAGTCTGACCCAGATGGGGAGCTTGGTGATGATTGCGGTAGCGGGGTCGAAATCTGGGAACCAGGGGGTGAGGAATAAACCTGCTGAGCCCCAGAACCATGGGCCTGCAGTTAAAGCTTTTTGGTAATCTTCTTCAAAAGCGAACACTACAATGAAGAAGCCCTTTGAGCATAACAGCACCTTGCAATTGTTGGTCCAGTTTGAGTGAAGCCATTGGAAAAGGTCGGCTGTGCGTGGCCATAGCCCATTGAACCTGCAAATGATGGCGTGGTCTGCAAACTTTTGGGTTTGCTCATCCAGCGATGGATGCATGATTTCAATGGAGGGAGTTTCCTCCAATTTGTCCACCAGAAAGGGCTTGGGAACCTGAGCTGGTGGAGCTGTTTTTTTAGGCATTTGACCATGGACAGCGTCTTTGTAAGAAAACGCCTTAGCTGAGGATGACTGTCCTGTAGCTCCCCCTCTCAGACGAAGGGTAAGAGTAATGGTTGCATTTCTCTTAATGCTGTAGAAAGACAGGGAGAGATGATCCTCGAGTTGTTTACCTTCGTGGAGAAGTCATTGAGCTGCAAAGGGTATACCCAACTTGAGATCCAGAGCATGTTTGAGGTCCTGCACAAGATCCGACGGGCTAACCCACTGTAGCAGAGTTTTGCCAGAGATGTGCCTGATCTGGATCTGGAATGCGGCATGATCCGATTTCTGCTTTCCCCTGCAAATCTGAGACGAGAGGAAGCTGGTGCCTGTGCATCTTGCTGAGAGCCCAACCTGTGCTTGTTTCTTTTTTTTCCTCACGACGCCATCTTCTGCAAGGCCTAGCAGAGGCCGGACGGCGTCTGAACACTGCAACTCACGAAGGTTTCTCATAGCCTCTCCAGAAGATCCATTCTGTGCGTGGCTTGAGATCAGGCACCTCCCTGAGCCCAAATCTCGGTGATGCTTTTCGTCAAACAGTTGCCGCGCATCCTCCCTGCTTTGGCCTCTTGCATGAGTTTTGAAACCAAGGTTTCTCAGAGTAGTTTTTGTCTCCAGTCCGCACATCCTAGAATACCGCAGGGACGCATATTGTTCCAAAGGAAAACATTCGTATTCTATAACCCATCTCCCCACCCAGAAACGGTTTGGGTGAGCGCAGAGGGTATTCGCAGACTTTGAGACTGGGATTCCGAGCGCAAAAGAAATGTGTCTTGCCCAGGCAGGCAGATCCCAGGGCTCACATTTGTAAAGATCGATCTCGCATGTAACATCGAATTCGAAATTATTGCCGTGAACTTTGTTCTTCAAGTAATACCCCTCGATTACTTCATCGGAGGGCCGAAATCTGTATCCCGAGGGGAAAATCACCGCCGCTGCCTGTACCAGGCATCCCGTATGGCGGAGCGATGATGTGCTAAGTGAGCTCAAAGGCCTGCTGGAAGCTGCTGTTGAGGGGTTATCTGCAGAAGTATCCACCATATTCCCAGCCAATGCCATTCTTCTCCAATCTTTCCACATTTTCATCGAGATTTAAATATAGTTATAAGACTTTTGAAAAATGATTTGGGAGACCGTTCATGGGAATTTTCATGAAAAATCCTTTGATTAGAGAAGCCATACACAATTTGGACTCCATACACATATGGACAACAAATAAATTGTTGACCTCCTAAAATGGAGGTTCAAGACTACAGATAATTATGATTTTGGAAGGAATCAAAATAGAAGAATGGCAGGACTAATTGAATAGTTTGTCTAGGATAATTTCTTAAAGTTTCTTAGAAGACTTCTTTAATTTCTAAATTTTTGTTAGTGATGTTGAGGATTTTAAAAGGTAATATTTTCTCTTGAGTTTCAATTCATTTTAAGAACTGATTTAAAAGACTCTATTTGTTTTCCAATGTCATTGCACCGTCATTGGAGCCTCCATCTGATCTCATAATAAATGGGTCACCTAAACATGAGGTTCTCCTCTGACTGAATCTCCTACAAATGACACAATTGAGAAATCTTGTTAGAGTGCAGAATGTGATGATCTGTCTCAATTTGTCAATCTGGACCTTGTGCAAGAAAATATTGAATTGACTAAGAGGAAACCTTAGGGTATGCATTCAATTTCTATATGTATATGTAGGTATGAAAAGAAGGCTATCCCTCTGTGGCATGAAGTGCTTGGAATGGAATTACATCTCAGACCCAAGGACATTAGGGGAAGTTGTCCAAGTGACCAGATGTATTGCTGGTGTATATTCTCTCTAATTACCATGTTAAAATCCTGTATGGAGGGCTGGAGGTAACCAAGTAATTCAAGGAGTACCTAAAATGGAGGTGGTGATTAATCCCAAACATAACTATCACACTGGTGTGATGATCATTAAGGGGTGTGCCTGCTTCTTTGGGATTTACATTGATACACCCTTTTAAAAATAAGGACTTAATTTTCAAAGGTAGGATACAAAATGATGGTAATTTTGGAGATCTATGTGGGTCAAACTTGGAGCAGTTGATGGCAGAATTTTACACAGTTCTGAAGCCATTTACGATCGCATTTTGCATCTCCTTTGACAGACCTTGATATCTTTGGTGACAAACATTTTTTCCATCATTATCTAAGGTAGATTAAAGACACAAATTCTGAAGCATTCTTTGCATCAAATTGGGGCAAAATCTGAGGTAATCTAAGGTCTTTTCTGTGGCATAATTCAGAGGTCTCCCCAAGGTACAAAATCCAAAAGTTTTGATAAAAAAAGTTTGGATCCAAATGAGGAACTATGCCAAATCAAAACCTTCCACTTTCAAACTGGTTCTCTCCTTTGATCCATGTTCCGAGCTGGTGAACAATTTAACTCAACTCTTCTTGTACAACTTTTTTCTTGAACAAATAATTCAACAATTCATCAAATTTTTTTCTTGATATGGAATTTAAAAGGTTTTGCTCAAACAAAATGCAATTCAGTGTCGAAGAATTAATGGCAATAAAGATTTGAAACAAAAGAATAAGAGCACACAACACAATATGGAAATTTTATTGATGAACTAGAATTACCATCATTGTCCTCTATGTTCTACTTTCTTCACTTCACCCTGACATGTCTTCTAACTGAGAGGGTTTATTTATACAATTACAAAGAAGAATGGCCCAATCCTCAAAGGATGTATTCCTATCCTCCCGAAATAGATAAATCTAAACAAATTCCAATTATCCCTCTAATTTCTCAACCACATACTAGAACTAGCAAATTTCATTACATTAAATGGAAAGATAAAAATACCTGTTAAAAACCTCTTGAACAAGCTTAGAAAAATAATTGAAATGTAAATGGTTGTCCTGCAGCAACTCTTTAGGTTTGCTACTAGAAATTTTTAATGAACATTGTGCCTTCTTAGTTAAAACTTGTTGGAATTAGGGCCTTGAAATTTTATATCTTCATTCATTTATAATTTGTTCATTCCGGCTATAGCATTGTCTTATTTCTTGGGAATATAGCTCATAAATCATAAATTTATTGACTCCATATACCCAATGGATGCCTTTTAAAAAGTCCTTATTGACTCAAATGTCATAGTAAAACCAAGCATAATAAATCCTAATGGATTCCTAAAATATTAAAACAAATTTTATAATATTTACATAAACAAGAATGAATTTAGAGAGAAAGAACGATACTTTTCTAAAATAAGTTCTACCTTTTTACAAAGATCAAAGGACTTTATACAAATTTCCTTTTAAAGGGGAAATATTTTTGTCACTTCAATCTTTAGGAAAGGACCTTATACTTTAAAAGAAGTATACCAAGTGATATTCTCGTTTAGATACATTAAAATTGTAATGTATAAACTACACACTTTTATCCTAAGTAGGTGGTGACAAAATTGTATATACTTCAAAATTCTTACTCCTTCATCATTCAACTTGTCACAACATCTGGGGTAGGATCATATCTCTAGAGTTTGTCATCTGTTTATATGAAGAAAATGTGAATAAAAAATTCAAATCCATTGTTGCTTATTTATCAAGTCATCCCTGGCAATGGGTATGTCATTACCTTAAGCTAGGATGTGGATGGTGTTGGGGAACGATGCTCATTTTATTTTAATTTTGTAAGTTTTAATTAATAGTTAGACATGCATGTCTTAATATTTAGGACAAACATATGACTACTAGCAGGATCAACCAGGTATATCTAAAAAATGCATCCCTTCCAAAGGGTTGGGTCTTGGTGCACGTCATGATTTTTTATCTTTGGCTCACTACATTCATTAAGTCAAACACTTTGGGTTCAAAAACACATGTTACACTGGTACTTGTTATTGCAAGAGTTTGACTTGTTCATGATGAGCTTTTGAATGCTGTGTTGATTTGTATCATTTTAGGCACTGGGTTGGCTATGACTCATGTGCTTAAGTTGCACTCAATAAGCCCTACTACCATGGTTTCCACTAATGAGTTTATTACCTGTAATGTGATAAAAAATGGATTCAATAAAAAGAATCTACTGCATAAAATGGAATCAACCTACTAAATTTGAGATTTGCCTAGAAGCCTAGATATCTGCCAGCAACATCATGACACTAGCTTGGATAGACAAGCCAGTTCTCAATTTTATCGGAAATGGTATACAACTATTTGAAGTAGCCCCAAAAGACCCAGAACAAAATTTTAACTTCTAATTGGCATAGGCATCAAGAGGCCTAGATATACCCTTCAATATTGAAAATTCAGTTTTGAGTCGTGGAGCACTAGAATCAACTCAAAGAAGCCCACGAAACATATGTATGTATTGTAGTATATATGCATGGCCTGAATTTCCCAACTCTAGTCCTTCAGAATATCAATTGAGCCTCCAAATGCATATTTGGCTTTTAGAATCTACAAGTTAGCCTCCAAGAATGGGACAACAGCTTGCAACTGCAAATCTGGCCTTTAAGAATGTGAAACTAGAATGTAATTATGATGGTGGAATGCTAAAACGCAAATGCTAGCCTGTGCCATCAGTTATGCAGAGGGTAGACTTCAATTGCACTTATGTGTTGACAAACCCTGAGGTTGTCCTGCACTTGTTGTTTTTGTCTGCACAAAACAGGCTATACATGTTATTCTAGCCTGTAAAATTTTGACACTAACCTTCAAATATCAATTCTAGTTTGTGAAATTGCAAAACTATAGTGTGAAAATATTGCAGTTAATGAGGCCATCCTTCTTTAATAAAATGACTCTTTAAGCAATATTATACTACCATCAACTATGTCCCTTTGAATTTACAGTGGTTGATTTTGTGAGAAACTTGTGCTTAGTTTTAGCGTTTAGGTGCCTTTCTTTTGCCTTTCTAAAGATAAATACCTTTTCTTTAACCATCATGCCTAATTTATTTATCTTCACGACTTGTTTTATGGTCTTCTTCATGCTTTCCACATTATCCTTCTCGTCGTAGTGGAAAGAAAACACAAACAAAAAAACAAAGTTCCTTCTAAAATTAAAAGCCTTATAGTGTTAATTTCTCCTACCAAGAATGCAATTAATGGGCAATAACTACTCGTGCTAATAAGTCACTATTGGAAAAATTACCATCTATATATTTAATCCTAACCTCATGCTAACAATGTTAATGTTAAGTAGTACATACTTTTGCTGGAAAATGTAAACCTTTTAAATATTGTTGTTCTTATAGTTGCAACTTGCTACTAGTCCTTTTTATTTAGGTGTAGTTTCATCCTTTCCAGGTCAGTGTTCTCAATTCTGAGAAACAAAATAATCATGCCCACAAAGGTTCTAACTTCTTACTAACACTCATATTTTAAATATAGCAAAAAAGTAGCACCACAAGGTATTAGAGTAGAAGTGTGTCTGGACTTAAGATGATGCCAGTCAGAAAAGAAATCTTCTTATCTATATCAAGTTTTCTATCATTTTTCTGTTGGAAATTATTCTTAATTATTTTAATTCTGGAAATGAGCCATTATTATGATCACTCAGTTACCAAATCCGACCTATGTTGCTCTCTTGCTTCTCAAAAACACGTAACAACTACAGTGATAATAGTTTTCTCTAATTTATGGTACATATTTTTTTTGAAATATATTGACATCCCATTCTGTAATATGCTCTTTGTATCTTAAACAACTTTAAGCAAGGGCCTGCAGGGCCCCCAACTTTAAACAAGATCCTATCCGAAATAGATCCCTTTGAAGCACACAATTGATCAGAATCATGAAAACACTGTCAAACCCCCTTTCCGAAGAAATGATGAGAAGGAGAGAATAAATATACAAGCACAAACCATTGCAGTCTCTTAGGAAACTTGCAAGGAAGAAATATGTAATTGTTTGAAGAAACATAAACTGACCTACCATAAGATGCTAATGAAATGTGTGGGGAAAACTACACCCTCGGGCCATATTTAAGCTAATTGTGTACCAATGCTCCATTGAATTAGAGATCTGTAAGCCCAATGGTAGGGCATTATCCTCTTTAGCCCATTGAAAATATCATCACAATCCTAAAACAGTGGTTGTGTACAAGAACAACCAACCTTTGATAGAACAAGAAAAAGTAAACAACCACAATGTACTAGATGCATCGTAGCAATGAGGCCTTCCACAAAAATGATGCCAATATCAGGTAGGCTATGAAACCACCCTAAGCTCCCCTTCTACATACATGCTTCCAAAACAACTTTGAAACACTTCCGTCATCCTCAATCAAACTGTAAAAAGGTATGGCTTCAAATGAAACCAATAAAAACACTCTCTGTGGAGATCTTAACTGATGCCATCACTTTTGCAAACTACAAAAGCAACTCGTCACAATATCTCCACCAAAGGTGCAAAATTATGCTACACAAAACCTCCATGTGCAGCACCTGTAAACACATGACCTACCATGGATTCCTCTACATTATTTTCCCCAAATGAACAAAGAATAAGTCCAAAGAATTTATTGTTTGTAATCTTTTAATATTTTATGTACATCATTCTAAAGGTGGCTTGGTCAAAGGTCACAAATCTAACAATCCACCTGCTCCACTGAACTCTTGAATTACCTCCACCTATTGCATCTCTAGACTCTTATATATAGCTAATGGAATGTAGAGTGTACATCACGTCATTCAAAATTTGACAATCTTCTTTTGATACAACTTTCATTCTTCTATATTTATGTGAGTATTTTCCATAATTACGAAGTTTCGCTGAATTGGCCAAATAATTTAAAATTCGGAAAAAAATCATACAATTGAATTATTTAGTGCAATTTACTTTGGATGGTATATGTAATCAATGTAAAAATTTCGCGGCAGGGAGATAAATATTATGAATTCTCATGGAAAGATTTTGAGTTGAGTGTATAGTTCATAAAGACAAAAGGCATCGTTATTGTTGACAATTGATGATCTCTTTTGTGATGGACAAATTCAGCTTCTGCGTCTCATGCTTCTAGCTTAGTAGGTTGTGATGTATCAGGTAGTTGATGTTTCTAGATGTCCTAATCATTAATTCTAAGTTTTTTCAAATTTATTCTTGGTTGCTGGAACCACAACTGTCAGATGCTCTTTGCTACTAGATATTGACACCATTGGTTATCTTCCTCACTATCTTCTAAAGATTTGAGAATCACATTCTTTTTCAAATGTCATCTTTGAATCAGGGTTTGCTTCCTTTTTCCCAAGGAAAAAACTTCACAGGAAGTGCTTCTAAGTACTTCCTTATGAGCTATAGATGGTAAATGGGGTTAACCGTTGGCCCTGATTATGGATCCTAATGTCGGGGGATCAAGAGAGCTGAACTCATGACCTGCTCAACTTTGGACGAGAGATCTCACTCCTGGCTTATGACCACTTGAGCTAACTGATGAGGTTATTCAAGGTTTTCTTGTGTAGGATATCTCTACTTTATTTTGGATTGCCTTGTATTGGTTTTAACTCTTTTAATTTTTCATTTTACTATCATTATTTTGTGGGTCTAGTACCATTATCCTCTCATGTACTACTAGCCTGTGCAAAATTTTGATCTCCAAATGTTAATTTTTTTAAATTTAATATTTTCATTGGTTTTTGTAATGGACTATAACAGTTTTTCATTCTCTTCAGAATCTTGAAACTTTTGTTCTAGGATTCTATTTCCTTTAATAAGAGACTCCAACAATGATGTAGAAAACATTAATGTTTCCACAATTTTACAGTGGGTGCATTGGTTGTAGTCACCTCAAGGAGGGACAAAGGATTCTCAAAAGACCTTTTAAGAATTTACCAGGGTGGTGAAAGTGGGCATGATTTTGATCGCTTTATGATGGCCTTGAATGAGGCAAGGAATTAGGATTAGCCTATTAGGACCTGAATTTTGAAAAAATTATATAACGTTTTAGTTTGATGAGATGTAATAGCGTCGAATTATTTAATACCATTTTTTATGCATTTCCTTTGTTTTTCCCCATATCATATCGAATTTGGTAACTATGGCATCATTGGTTTCCCTTGTTCATATCAGTTAGTCATAGCCTAACAATTTTGGCTTTTTGGAATCCAACAGATTTGGCCACCTCAAAGTTTCCCCTACTAAGAATTCTTCTCAAACTCTCCTTTGCAATAAGAGGGAACTTGGGAAGCTCTCTTCACTTATAATTTCCAACTTAGGAAAAATATTGCATAGTTCATTCTGGATAATGGTAGCCAAATGAACTTGTATCGCTTGTGATATTATCACTAGGTTGTTGTGATCTACTTCTTAGCATGACCTACTAGCGGGATCATCAGGTAGTATATGATGCCTTCCAGGAGACCTATTAATTTCCCTAAGATTGTAAATCTCACAAACTTATGACATCGTCTCTCAATTCCTTGTGACATGGAGGCATGGACCTCAACTTAATCAATCTACATAAGTTTAGGACTCTTATTTTGATTTAATGTTCACACCCTTCCCAACTTATGATAACCTACTCCACGGATTTCACACTTCAATAGGGAATTGCACTTTTAAGAATCTAGTCAAAACTCCAATTACTCATATTCCATTAGGAGTTGCTTCACTCAACTCAACGATGAATCAATTTGAGTTACACCCCTCTAAGAAAAAACTTGTTCGTGAATCCCCGCAACCCAAGGATATGGTGTTCAACTCTTTTTTAAACATGGTTCAACAACCCATTGTTAGCTTGATTCTCCAACGAGGACATTCACATTATTACTTTGTAGAGGAACATGCTTTACCTTTGTGACATACACTTTCACTTTAGAGTATGCTGCTTTTGACCTTGTCCCAACATCCACATAGGTCAATCAATCTGACACACACTGCCCCAAATATAAAATATATGAAAACTACCAAAATGCCTGAATATCAAAATTAGACGAAACATAACAAGATGAACATCAAAAAATTTTGTACAATTTATTTTGTGGATTGTTGGGAATTGAATGCACTTGAAATGTCTCAGAAATTTGTTCCATTCCTTTGGAGGCTTTCTGTCCGCAAAGTAATCTATAAACTCCTTGATATGATGCCACTAGTGATATGATGGTGAAAAATGAATCAAATGAACATTTGTGTGACTTAAATAAGTGAGAATCAAGGTTTGGGAGCACTTCACCACCCTTTTTGGTATAGGAATAAAAAGAGAATTGAAACAATTTTTTTATTAGTTATTTTTATATGCTTGTAGGTGTTGGGTCCATATAATACAGCGATTACCCCATTACTATTGTAGTTATACCCCTTATTAATATTGTTGTGCCCCAATTGGCCCCATATTGTTATTATTGTGCCCCATATAATCCATCTATTGTTATTTTTGTGGCTTTATATTATTATTGTTAGGTCGGCTGGGTTATATTGTGACTCCTTAGACTCCTATATATAGAAAGGGGGTTTTGTCATTTGTATCATCGAAGAATTTTTCATTTATGTAATGTAAAGGAGGTTTCCCCCTCGAAGAGGCTGAATTCTAAGGCGTTGATCTATCTTTTCTATCTTTTCTTGAGCTGGTTTCATAACATTTGGTATCAGAGCCTTGGATTCTAGGGTTTCACTGCTCCCAACAGGTCATCGTGGCATTTTCACTATAACATTTTTCGGCGATGTTTCAGAAGTAATAAAAAAAAACCCATTTGAGAAGACATCATGTTGAATCTCGAGTCCAAATTTCAGAACTTTTCGCACTATATTGGTGGAGATATGATCTGAGGAAGTTGGTATTCTTGTAGACTCCTGAATTACATTCCAAACAGGTGACTTGGGGAAAATCGTCATAACTTTATTTCTGAGCATCAGATTGAAATTTAATAACAAGGTACAAAAAGAGGACAGACTGTAGTTTCTTTTATATATATTTTCAAAGCCAAAGGTTGAAACAGTGATTCGTGGCACGTCGTACAAATTGGCTCTACTGAACTAGTCTATAAGCAGGTCACTGTGGGAGATTTTGCATAGCTCTTGCTTGGAGTATCCAATTTGGATCAGACTGGTTGCATTTGAAATAGGACGCGAAAGGCTACTATAGGTCACAATTTCAAAACTAGATGATCCAAAATTACAGAGATACATCAGATTTAATATCAGGCTTCTACGAAGTGAAAAAAGGTGTGTAGTCTTTTTTTAAATTTTTGCGTAAGCTTGGTTTGAAGGAATTCAAAGGGCATAGTAAAGAATTATTATTGGTAACTGATGCCCCAAGGAAAGAAAATGCAAACGCCTAGTAAGGAACCTGAAAGCTCTAGTATGACTCATGAAGAAGAGGAAGAAATGCTACATGATATATCAAAATTACAAGAACAAGTGTAACAAATGTCACGCTCACAAAAGCTAATAGAAGCTAAGATAAATGGTGTGGAATATAAGATAAACGACATGTAATCTAAAACAAAGGGCATGGAAACTAAGATGGATGATTCAAAGACAGATTTGAAGAGAGACATGGCAGATTTGAAGAGAGATTTGACAAATTTTCTACAAGAAATACTTACTAATGGTGAAATGGTTGTAAAGGAAACTCATGATGCGAAAAAAAGAAATGTTAATCATGATTCCATAGACTCTAATGTTGGATCGAAGACCCACCATATTCCAAAAATCGATATGAGAAAGTTTGATGGCAAGGATCCCGCAACATGGATATTACAGATGGAGCAATCTTTTGATCTCAATAATGTGCAAAACACACAAAAGGTACATATGACAACTTTATATTTGGAACCAAATCAGTTTGTATGGTATCAATGGCTTTTCTCTCGTAAAAAATTTATCCCTTGGCCAATTTTTATAGAATAATTGATAGCACATTATGAGGATACAAAAAGCAACACTTTTTTTAGCCAATTGATAAGTCTCAAACAAAAGGGTTCAATAATGGATCACATTGAGGAGTTCCAAAAATTGAACATAAGAGTAAAAGATACTCCAAAGGAGCATAGGATTGATGTGTTCATAGGGTTTTTAAAGGATAATATCCAACATGATTTTCACCTTTGGGAACCTGATTCATTAGAGAAGGCATTCAGGTTAGCAAAAAAAAAGGAAAGCAAAGTTATGGCAACCAGGAAGCATACCACTCACAACTATGAAGACGGAAGTGTTGTTGCCCCTAGTCTTCCACAACCTATAAGGTTGACACCTCAACAATTGGAAGAAAAAACAGCAAAAGGGCTTTGTTACAGTTGTGATAGCAAATACACTAAAGGTCATAAGTGTACTGAGAAGAAATTATTCTACATAGATTGTGAAGAGGAAGAAGAAAAGGAGCAAGAAAGGTCAAAAGAAGAGGATATACTCCAGGAATAAAGCCTAAATGAAGAACAAATAAATATGACCATAACTTGTAATGCATTGGCGGGAATTACCACTCCTCAAACCATCAAGATAGAAGGACAAATCAAGAAGAAAAAGGTAATAGTCTTGATTGATTCAGGAAGCACCCACAATTTTATTAATTGTAAGGTAGCAAAAGAATTTAATTGCTTCATATATCCAACACCAAAGTGTCAAGTGATGATTGCAAATGGAGGAAAAATAAATTGCTCTGGAAAGTGCCATAATATCAAGCTATCCATGGGAGAATATGTATTGACTAGCCCAATACTTTCCATTCCAATGGGAGGTGCTGATGTTGTACTAGGAGTCCAATGGTTACAATCCTTGGGTACAATAGCTTTTAATTTTCAAGAACTTTTCATCAAATTTTCTACGGAAGGAAAGGAAGTTGAATTAAGGGGTATTGCAGGGAAACCAGGAAAGATAATCATCTCTAATGGTATGACAAAGCTTCTAAAAAAGGAACAAAGAGGTGTAATTGCACAATTATGTTCGCTAGATGTTTCCACATCGGAATCATCTATTTCTCCAGATCTCCAAAAAGTCCTGGACAATCATTCCAAGGTATTTGAGACTCCCAAAGGTCTCCCACCTATGCGTGATCATGATCATGCTATTCATCTGATTCTAGGAAGCGTTCCTCCAAACATCATGCCGTATAGATATCCCTATGTCCAAAAGAGTGAAATTGAACGTATGGTTGCAGAAATGCTAGAGACGGGTATAATTCGTTGGTGTCGTTAGTGTCGTTAGTCGTGTTTCCTACGTGTACACACTACTTGTGTGTTAAACCTTTTTATTTGAATAGTTTTTTTATAAAGGTTGTGTGGTATTGTTAAAAAGGAGGTTGTGTATGCTTTTTGCTCACTAGTGATGGGAATAGGTACCCTAGGGTAAATTTTGGAGATAAAAGCCCAAGTTTTGGGGCTAAAGGCCCAAGTTTTTTTTATAAATAGTGTAAAGTCTCTACATTTTCTGGTCGTGGATCGTGAAGATGTAAAGAGTCAAAAAGGTATTTCACCCTTAGTTTAAATAGTTTGTGTTGGCTTCATGAGATCTTCCCTTGATCCACGGGCCATGGGAATGTATAAAAATGGAGTCTTAGAAGAGTCTAAGGGAAGATTTTAGTAGATTTCTAAGTAATTTTTTGGGTTTGGAAGAGTTAAGAGTGAAGAGTTTTAGTGTAGGTGGACGCTTTGCAACTGAGTACGTAGAGGCCTAGGGTAGAAGTCCACAGATGAGTGTGTGGAACCTTGCAGCTGTGTGTGTAGGGAAGTTAGAGTCTATAATGGATATCTGAACCATCAATAAAGAGAACTATTCTAGAGATATCTATGTATGAGTTATTTTACTTTTGTTATGAATGTTTGTGATTATGTTATGTTGAATACTAGGTTTATGATTTAATGCTATATTGATGTGCAAATCTATGTATTTTACTTTGTCATGTGAACGTAAGTAAGAATATATGTTTATGCAAAGATAATCATAATACATGTTGAAGTTAACCAATAATTAAGCTGACCTGGGTAGACACAAAAGTAAGGGTAATGACAAAGGCGTGTAAGTGTCTGAATTGACTATTTAGGGTCTGTGAAGGATGATCGGAGACTTTCTCGAAGGTTTCAAAGCCAAATAAGAGGAGTACATTGATAAGCCCTAAAGGGCTTATAGGTCTATGTGAATTAACGATTGGGGTATAAAACGGACATCACAACCATCTAAGGGTGTGAAAACGTGGTTCCTGCATCCCCCCATACTGATTCTGGTGATACTTCAGTCCTAACTCCACGGATTGATGTCGAAAGGGCCTGTATTGTAGGGATTTGCTTGGCTAATTAACATTGAACCTAGGTCAGGGCCCATCAAGCCAACAAATGGTTTTATTTCCAGGATCGAGATTTGCATAACAAGATGTGTGATGTCGCATCATTGGAATCCAGCTAAGAAAGAGATCGAATATTGGTTGGATAGAAAGATCCACAAATTCATTGTGCAAGAAAATAGGAATCTGTAGTTGATAGAAGAATAGTGGTTGGACAGATACCTATACATAGAAATACATGAGATCTTATTATGTTCCTTCCCGGTTGAGTTGTACCAGTGGATCGCAAAATTGGTAGACAACCATGGAAGTTGGAGGATTGATAGTCCAATAGTCTAGACCTCGGAGTTAGTGTGGAGATTAGAAGCCTATAAAGATAATATCGCGCACGTTATCTATCATTGTCTCGATCGTATCATAGGAGGGTTCGTGATAGAGTTCACGGTCAATACCTCGGTTAGGTAGAGCGAAGCACAACACTGCTTCTTCAAGGGGCCACGAGGTAAGTATTTAGAAATGTTAAATACTTGGATTAAGATGCTATTGTGTGAAAAGCAGGCTATGCAACTACCTTGATGTTTGGGGCCACGTAAAGTGGAAGGACATTCAAGAACAAGGGAAGAACAAGCCCTGAATATAGCCCACTAATTGAACTCCCTCAGAGTGATGATGAGGAAGCAACACAGGTATCTTTGTAGATCATTTTTTAGTTGATAATGCAAGGGTTCCCGCGAATACCTCATCCACCCACACTGCCTCCATCTTCACCTCTGCTGCGTATGCCTTTGCCTACACCACCGCCACCGCCACCAGCTCCTCCACCGTTCAATATGGTGAACTCCATAAAGCTACCTATGTTCAAGGGCGTGGGAAATGAAGATCCAAACTAGTTTTGGTTCATCACGAAGATTGTATGGGAAGCTCAGGGTATCACGAATGATAAAATGAAGCAAGAAACGTTGGTTAGTGCTTTGCAGGACTATGCATTAACGTGGTACATTAAGTACTACACTGATAATCTGATGTCTGTGTTGGCAGATATTCAGACTACATTGAGTAAGGATTTCAGTAGACCTAAGTCTAAGGCACAATAAATTATTGGATTCAAAGAGATCATGATGAAGCCTGATGAGACACTTTGGGACCTGGATCAGAGATTGAAGTGTACAATCCACGAGGCTAACATGAATCTGATTGATGGGAAGCACCACGAATGGTTTGTGGCTTCGCCCCTGCCTCATCTAAGGGTTGTGCTATCACAATAGAAGATTGGGACCCAATTAGAAGCTATGGAAATTGTGATGAGATTGCACAAGTCACCAATGCAAGATGCTAATTTGGGGGTTCAATAGATTCATGTGTAGTTGTAGAATCTTTTCCTAGAAATACAGTCTGAAGAAATATAGAATAACTTGGCTCAGGACACGGGAAGAAGTTTGGTGACTGATGTGTAAAAGCCGCGGGCATGACAAAGATCACTGGCTAGTTTTCACAAATTATGTTGCAGCAGGCAACCAATGCCTCTGAGGCCAGAAGCTCCAGCAGGGAAAATTATAGGGCCTGTGCTTTAGTGTGTCATCTATCAGGTAACTGGAAAACATGCGACAGAAAATTGCCATTTTCTGTAGAAATTCATACTGACACCACAATAGCTCTTCTACAACTTCTGTCAATTAGTGGGTCATGATAAGTGCAATTGTCGTAGTTACAAACTAATGATGGATAGAACACCTTCATATAGGGTGCAGGCAGAAGCTTGGCCTCTCGACCAAGGCACTTGAGGAGCGTGAGGAGAGTATCAGGGGTTTTGATGAGGCTGAGGTGGAGAAGGACCTACTAGAGGTCGAGGGCAGGTCATTTGTTACAAATATGGTGGACCAGGACACTATGCATGAGACTGCCCAAATTTGACACGTCTGTCATGGTACTATTGCACTCAGTTTGACCATGTGATAGGGAATTTCCCTATATTGTTGGCTAAGATATGTGAAAAGGGGGCGCAACCTTAGCAACCAACTTATAACTTGTATATGATGATGGTTGAGCCTTGCGAGGAAGATCTTAAGGTAAATATTGTGTTGTAGAGTACAGAAATGACTAGTGAAGATAAGGGGAAGTAGCCTGAAGAAGGTGAGTGGGTTTGCAAAGTGCCAGAGAAGGAGACCAGGTTTGATATAGAACACATGAAAGAAACATTTATGGAAGCAAAGAAAAGATTTTTTGAGGCCTCTACATCAGGGAGTCAGCAAAATATGACTGAAGAAAAGGACCCGTCCATGATTACCATGTTTTTGGAGACCTGCATGAAACTGTTGCGCAATATCAAGGTTGTGAAAGGACTGTAGGAGTTGATCAATAGGTGCGTTGGTAAGGAAAAAACTACTGACAAACCATGCATAGACATAAATATTGGCAGGAATAAGACAAGAACAGGGTGCGAGATGAGGCTTACTGCACAAATACAAGAATATGAGATGGATCAAGTTATTTTAGATTTGTGATCAGACGTCAATGTTTTGTCAAAATAGACATGGGAGAGAATGGGGAGACCTGTACTACATTGCTCTTTGATTTAGGTAAGGATGGTGAACCAGCAGAAAATCATCCCAATGGAGAGGTTGTAGGGGGTGACAGTTGATATTGAAGGTGAGAGCACACTAGCTGATTTTGAAGTGATAGAGATTTTGGATGACAACAATCCATACCCCTTGCTCCTTGCAATCGATTGGGCCACTAACATGAATGGGGTAATCAATATGAAGAAGTAGAAGATGATATTTGAGAAGAAATCGCTCTATGTAGTGGTGCCACTAGACCTTGCAAAAGGACCGTGCTATACTGAACCGATCCACAATTATGAAAGTGATGACAATGTGGACCAGATTTACAAGATAATGGCACATGATCAGGATTGGGTGAATCCAACAGTAGGAAAACATATTTCATGGGACCGCGAGAGTTCTGGCACATTAGATTTAGATGAAGAACTAGAGCACTGGCCGAATTGATAGCATGAAGTATCTACGCTACACTGTAATATGATGACCAAGTCGTTGCAGTGTGTATCATCAAAGGTAAGAAATTTTATTTACTATGATGGTTTAAGTAATGTTGATCACTTTTTCGATGCAATTGAGAGAGAAGTGCCAGAGAAGCATCACTTCCAGGCTTTGGACTTGGCGCTAGGCGCTACACCTGGTAGATGGTGGGGCACACAAAAGGATAGTTTTGATGATTGGAGCATATACAGAAAAATGATGATAGTGCGGTTTGGTCACCAACAAGGGTGGCTAATAGAAAATTATGATGGGAGGAATGATCTATGTGACCATCTGGAAATATGGACTGAAGCGTATGGAGCGAAGCCTCAACCGAATTGGGTCCATCTATTTTTTCATACCTTGGATGTTATATCGATGAATTGGTACTTGGAGACAGAACTTCGCCATGGCACTAAACAATGGGATGTTTTTCACCGAGGGTTTTTTATGATGTTTAACTTTGACGATGGGTTTGAATGTATCAATGAAGCATTGCAAGAGATTAAGGCAATGATCTTCATGATACCATAGGATCCTCTAGATTTGATTCAAGCTTATTGGACTACCTAGCTAAGCCACGGGCTGGAGTGCTACAATGTAACAACGGAAGAAGAAGACAAAGATCTGAGGAAGATTAATATCCCAGAGACTGAAGGTCACCATGAAGTTGAAGGACCTCAACTAGAGAACCCAGGCATAATCGATCCTGCGGTTAAGTTAGCCACTCAAATTTTTGTGGGAAAGATTATGAGGAAATGTTGTGCATATGAAGTGTTGGAACCAGTGGTTTCTTTAGCAACCCAGTGCAAGGAGAGCTTACAATTTAACTGGGTGCACTACCTCCGCAACAAGTTCCTTGTGAAGCGCAAAGAAGTGCAAGATCAAAGCAATACTTTCCACTCTGCATGGTTCTTGCTGTCAATTGTACTAGTTGTGTGGGACTTACCAGAGGATAGTTAGTTTCCTCTTATTGCATCAAAGATTCCAGAAGCAGTGAATTTCGCTTCACTCTGTGCCATGAAGGATCCCCAAAGGATAAAGAACAGTAAGATATTTTGGATTCTCATGGAATCAAGCATCCATGCGGCCATCAACCGCAAGTCATGGCTCTCACTGACTACCTTTGAGTAGTTTTCCAAGTATGTGGAGTTCAAGGAAAAATTCCACTATGTGTCCATCAGAGCATGGAAGGACCCCACACAGAAATGGTATGATGTTCCATACCTAGTTATAGATGATGCAATCACTGCGGTTTTGGAAGGTTGGCCCATAGAGTGGTGCAAGGCCTTAGACTTATCAGCTAGGACTAGTAAGTCTGCTGCGAAGTACAAGAAGGAAGAGGTGAGGTTAAATATGGAGAAGTTGGCAAAAAAACAAAGGAAGGAATTTGAGGATAAAGCCACAGCAGAGTGCACAGCCAAAACACAAGAAGAAGAGGAGGAGGAAGAGGATGAATACCACTATGATAGGAGTTAGTAGTTTCCTTCTCGATAGACAGACAAGGAGGAGCAACGCTCAGAGTAGGGAGGAGTGGACATGGAGACTACTCCATTTTGGGCTAAGAGCACACGGGAGCAGGAGAAAGTAGGGTCATGAAAGAAGTCCAAGGCCAGAAAATCATCCCTGGACCCAATCACCTTGATAAAGGTTGATTTGAATGATATGGGCGATACAGTGAGGGACGTGATAGCGGAACTCCTACAACAGTTTGAGCAGCAGTAGTAACATGCCTTGGTTGCCATTCAAATGGGTCTGCATGACCTACAGATCCAACCTACTCAGGCATATACCACTGTAGGGCAGGGCAGTCGGTTATCAAGTAGTTTGGCATCAAAAACCTCAAATGAAATAGAGATGGTTCATACAATCGATTCCCGGGTTGTCGCACTGTCGAATGGAGAATTGACCACATAAGCTTAGGCTGATAGGGCCACTGTTAGTGCCATCAAACAAGTTGCGTTAAACTTGGCCAGGCTTCCAGTTAAAGCCCTTCACACCCTGTTGGATGGTGTGATTGAGGAAATATGGGCTTGGGAAAAGCATGCCTTAAACGTTATTGATGAGAAGAAGCTGAACAATGCACATATGTGCGCCAAAAAATCGTCCGAGATTGATATTATTAAGAAGATCACAGAAAATAATGAGCACACAACAATTGTGGTGTTTGAGCCATGATAGACTGTTCCAAAACTGAACATCCCCAAAGATGCGCTAGTCGACACAAGGATTCGGAAGCTCACTACAGATGTGCGCGAGGCACAAACAGAGATGGAGAAGGTTCAATTTGAACTAAACCTTAAGATCACGGAACTTGAGTTGAGGGCCCAGCCCTCAACTCCGCCAAAAGTCAGAGAGAAGTGCATGAACACTATAAAATATGTTGTTTCAGCTATTGACACTGTAGTGAAGGATTGCACTGTACTCTTTGAGAAGGCGCTCGAAGTAGTGACCAATCTGTAGGAAGATCCCAACCTGCAAGGACTAGAAACTAAAGCACGGGAGCTACAGCAAAAGTATGATAAGGTCAAAGTGATGATGCACACCATCACTATCATGCAGAGGTTGGAAAAGTTGTAGGAAGTGAAGGCATTAAAGGAACAGGTGGATGCAAATCAGGGCAAGGAGGTAGTACTGAAGCCCAAATTGTAGCCTTTGATGGAGGAAGCTTACGTACTCACTACCTCCATTGAAGGGAAATTGACCAGTCTGTAGGCGACACAACATAAATATAGGTAGACAACATAGAACCAGCGACGGAGCAGCTAGTCAAGTAGGTTATGCAGGAGGCAATGTAGTGTATTGCCAAGGTTGTAGTCATACAAGTGGAGCTACGAGGTCTTCGCGACAAGATCTCTGCACCGTTCGAGTGACTCAGGGTGAGTCACCCAATTTGTGTTGGGGGCCTATTGGGAACGGGTCCGTTGGGGTCAGTTTTGTTGTTAAAATCCCATTTTTGGGGCTAAAGACCCAAGTTCTTTATAATGAATGTAAAGTCTTCGCGTTTTGTGGTTGCAGAGAGCGAATATGTAAATAGTCAAAAAGGGTTTCTGCCCTTAGTTTAGATAGTTTGTGTCAGCTTGATGAGACCCGCACTTGGTTCGCGCGCAATGGGAATGTATAAAAAGGGAGTCTTAGAAGAGTCTAAGGGAAGCTTTTGGTAGAGTTCTAAGTAATTTTTTAGGTCTAAGAGAGCTAAGAGTGAAGAGTCTTAGTGTAGATGGAGGCTCTGCAGTTGAGTGCGAAGAGTTTTAGGGTAGAATTCCACAGTTGAGTGCGCAGACCCATATAGCTGTGTGTGCAGGGAAGTTAGAGTTTGTACTAGAGATCTGAACCATCAATAAAGAGAATTATTCAGGAGATATCTATGTGTGGGTTATTTTACTTCTGTTATGAATGTTTGTGATTATGTTATGCTAAATAATGGGTTTATGATTTAATGCTATATTGATGTGTGAATCTGGGAAAACAAGAATAGCAAGGCCTATTCCTGGATTCCAACTTCAGTAAATGAAGAGGTGAATCAACACATTTCTCCATTTTCAAATCCTTTTGAAACCTTAAAGAATTTTATGGAATTGTATTACTCACAATCTGAGCTTGAAGTAGTTCAATTGATGATAAAGTTGTTCAAAATTGAGTTGAAAAATGATGACCCTCTTTCCTTAGCATCAGAAGTATGATCGATTATGTGTGACATAAAAACCACTACCATTGAAATAAATATTAGTCTCATAGCTTATGTCAAGGCACTATATCCCACCTATTCACATTATCCTGAGTCCTTGCAAGCAAGTGGAAACCTTAGGGAGATTACCTTTGACTCCCTTGAAAAGAAGTTTGATTAGAGAGAGAAGAGTTTTGGGAAGAAGATAACTACTCAGTCTACATAAGAAGTTGTGTGCCTTGCACAGAGGGAGAATAATCATGCACATGATTATTCTAGACGAAGAGGTGGCTGAAGAGGAAGAGGAAGGAGAAATTTCAGAGGCAAGTGGGGCAACGAGTTCCAAGGAGAAAACTCTGATATTCATTTAATATGATGCAATAGATATTGACATGATGCTTCCACTTATAAGTTTCGTTAGGGACAGAATTGAGCAGGATATAAATGAAGGAAATGGTCAAAAACCTGACAAAGGGAAATCTAAAGCACCCAAGTCCGCTTATTATGTTGTGGCACATTGCAACATTAGAGTAACTAAAGACTTATTCAATGCTTCACTTGCTTCATGGAAAGATTTTTGGTTGCTTAATTTAGGAAAAACTTTCCACATGAATTTTAGGAAATATTTATTTGAATGATTCACTCAAGATGTTGATGGACCAATATACTTTACATTCAAGTCAAAAGGCAAGCCACTAGGGCTGGCACTAGCAGACTCAAATTGTCTGGCCTTCTAGACTTGCTTTTGCATGATGTTCTATTGTTATAGACATTTTTGGGCACTGCAACCCCAATCATACATTTCCATAAACCAAGGGCTCCTAAGTCCCTAAAAGTATTGCTTCACACCCTAAAGGAACAAGGTCAGCTGATTATATCATCTCCTAGAAGTTCTCCACAGAAAACTGCTCAGAACTGGTCGAAGCTAGACCATACAGACTACCCAGTGCAGAAGGTGTGATGCATCTCACCTACTCAGTGTAAAGGGTGCGATGCATACTGGAAAGCCCTTCTGTAGGGTGCGATGGGTGAGAGTAGACAAATGGCAGAGATAGTTTGCAAGGTGGATCGTCATGGAATCTTCCAGATACTTCTCCTATGACACTTACCACTCTGAATTTGCCCAGGGATGAGTAAGAGATCATCAATCTGCAAGTGAAATCAAGAACTATCAGAGAGGACACTAATCAAAATCCCCAAAGCTGAATCACCCCCCTGCAATCATCTGTATATGGATGCCTCATCCCAGAGATCCAGAGGCTGGAATTTGGTATCTTGTAAGGAAGTGGTGTTGGTTTCTTGATGGAATATCATAGTGTTGGGTGATCTAAGCTTTTCATGAGGTGAAGAAGGGATTTCATGCTGGGAGGATGACACTGGGTCAGAATAATTGGTTGTAATCCTCTTTGCTATTCTTCATATTAATAAATCTATTCAAGTTTTCCTCTCCACATTCTTGTATGTTTGATGATATATGCATTTGCATGGTCAATATATATCTGGTCATATATTGTTTATGATTGTAGATCTCTATTCTTCGATAGTATTATGCTACTTTGATTCCACAGGTGCTCTTTGAAGCTGGGTAGATGAAATAAAAGTGGTAAGGATCTCTCAGAAGGGAGAGGAACCAAGCGAGGAACCAAGCGCAAGACTGACTTTGGTGTCCTTTGTTCCCCTCTTATCTACTTCTCATAAAGGAAAGCAAAAGTAGTTTTAGTTTGTTTGTTTCTAAGATAGATACCAGTCTTAGTGGGACTAGTAGCTCCAAGTGGACACTAGATTTCCTGATAACAAAATGGTGACTCCACTAGGGATCGAATAGATTATTTGCTTGTCTATATTTGTTTATTTTATAAGCTTACAGACGGAGCCTGAAGTCAAGCCAGCTAGCCTTCGAACTGCATTTGCTATGCAAGTGCAAAGTAGATCAATGCTGCTTCAGTCTATCCTCAGGTTTTGTGTATAAACTGAACAATTGATTTGCAAGCCTTCCGATTTCCCTAGTGGTGGCTCTAGTAACCTCATTAGATCAGCCCCTATGATTTCTATTTACTGACTATCATTAGCTCGGCCTAAATCCATGAACTAAGCTGCAAACTATGAACCAGAACCAAGTTGAAGTCTCGTCCCTGGACTATTGCACTTTCTCCTCTTGGGAATCTGGACGCATCGCACCTCGCATGTGTAGTAGGTGCACTGCATCGCACTTTCCCTGTGTTGCAGGTGTGCTGATCAGACAAGACCTCTTCTGCTCTCAGATTTTGGCTTCTGTGTTCACTCTTTTCATCTTTATTCAGGAGTTTTGTTGTCTGTGATCAGTATACAACTGTAGAAACTCCCTTCTTTTGCATGATTTCCACCTCCATAGTACAAAGAATTGTGAATGTTTTTATGTATTGTGTGCCATTTACAGTTCTCTTTTACAAAAAAGTAGCATAATCAAATTGTCATCTTTTGATTTGAAAGTGTCGCAAGTGTTGTTTTCAGTCAAAGAAAAGAATTCTATTGTTCTTGATGGTCGATTATATAGTTACTCTTGTATTTGATTTGAACTAGTAGCTTTTCAAGTGTCGAAAGCATTTTTCAATTCAAAATAGCAAAGTGTCGTCATTATCTTCCTTTCATTTTTTAAGAGAAATTTGTTAGTACTGTCACTTTTAAAAGAGAAGTCAGATTTGTACTTAGCATTATTCTTGTCCTTCACACATTAAGAAAGCTGAAAAAATACATGCATGTGCATTTGCATTTAGACTACTTGTTGGTTTGATTTAGGACAGTGCATCCAATGTGTGCTCTCTGCTCTATGTGGAAAGAATATCATCTCTCTTTCTTTAGTAGCTAGGATTTTCATTGCAAAAAGAAGATTAAACGATTGTTTGTCATCTTAGATTGAATTTTAGGAATTATATATCTATATCACGCAGTGAACTTGAAAGGAAAATTTCTTAAGAAAGATCAACTGTAAAATACATTTAATGAACCTAAAAAAGCTTTGGAACGTAACACACAACATCTAGAAGTCTAGGCTAGAGACATATTCCGGCATCATAAATCCTGGTAACTCTTGCTTTCATTGTTGGTTGGGTGATTCCTCCTCTTTGAGACGACAAGTGTGAGTACGGACTTGTGCTCCCACGTACCGTCGAGTATATATTGTGAGACCATAATAGGCTATATCCTTTATCCATAGGAAGCCGTGTCTGCCGCCCTATCAATCGCAATGCACTGAACACAACATTCGGGAAGATTGACTACCGTACCGTAAAAAGTATTCTACAGTTTTTTTATTCGTTTGCTAATCCCTCTATCTAGATTTCCAGAGTAGTCTCTTTCATTCCTTTTTAGACTCCTTAAAGGAAATGGTCCATCTGAGCACTTGTCACTTCAGGCTCATTAAAAACCGAAGGTGACTAAAGTCATCTTTTTTTTTTTCTCGACTCTTAAAAATTGAAAAAACAAGTTGTGTCAAGGCGTCTAAAATTTATTTTAATCGGAATAATATCACCATTCCTGCGTTGGTCTTAGGTTGAGAAAAATGGAGTCCACCAACCAAGGATTTCCCCTTGGAGGAAATCCTAGTCCTTTCTCCTCTTGGGGAGATGTTGGTGCACCTCATATGGCCACATTGTCACTTCCAGGATTGACGATTGGCTTGCTAATATGGCTCTTCTTGACCTCTGTCGTTCAGAACACCGTGATTCCTGAACAATCGAGTTAGCAACTGGATGATACTAAAGTTACCATCCAACCTTCTACTTCATCCAATTCTCCCTCTCCTCCTTCCTCTTCGCTTGATAAAGCTGGTGAATCCAAAATCAAGTAACTAAGAGGGAGAAGAAGGGGAAGGAGAAGAAAGAGAAGAAGAAGAAGAAGCCAAAGGAAAAAATGGGTAATCGGGCATCGTCTAGTGAAAATCCACACACTGCACCATCCAAGCCTAAATCTCCATGTGTCATTTGCAAAGGAGACCACTATCATCGAGATTGTCCTTGAATCCCTCGGATCTTAAGGGACTGGTCTCCTTGTTTGCACAATCTGGGGTCATCAACCTCTAAAGACCTTGTTGAAAGTACACCATCAACTAGTGGAAGCGAAGCATTTGGATAGAAAAGGAAATGTAAATTTCCTTATAAACTGTGTCAAGGCGATCACGTCATCCACTGTCATCCCTTCCTAGACAAAGCTAAAAGAGTCTTGGATAACCGTCCTGCTTCACCGCTACGGCTTCCTCCTGGATACAAGAAACTCTTGCCGAGTCCATCACTAGTTGAAAATATGACTGACACGTCATTGTGGTTGTTCGAAGCATCTATCATTAAAGATAAACCCGCTGAGTCCATACTAGATGAAATTCAAAAGGTTGATGTGGCAGTCAACCTGGTCTTCTCTTAGGAAGGTCCATCTTCAGATGATACAATCACCGAAGAGAATGAGAACGACACCGTTCAAATTCTTTTCGTAAACACAGACTCCGATGAACATGGGGGAAATCTACCCGTTCCTTTACCGCAGGAAGGAAGTTCATTAGAGTCTATTGAAGCCCCGAAAATTGGGTTGACAACAAGGGGGATACCAACCCGGTCCGGACCTTGGTTGGCAGCTCCTTATCCGTTTGGTGTAGCCGGTCCGACTAGGGATAATGGGACCAGTTTCCCAATCTAAGGGTGTGTTTGTGTGTAGAGTTAGATGATGCTGATCTAAGAGTTCTAATCTAAGCTACTTTAATCTAATTCTATGATATTGTAATCTAATGAAAACAGAACATCAAATCTATGCTAACTCGGGATGTATTTCTTCTATTATGCGATCTAAAGAGATTTCAAATAATAACTAGTAATAAAGATCATTCAGCTATCATAAGAATGGAAATCAATTAAGATGAACCACTTTGCATAAAAAGTTAGGCAAAACAGTTGTGAACAACATATCGCATAATAAGTTATTCATATATCAAACATAAATAAATGGCTCCACCATACAAAAGTGCCAAATGGTAACTCAAACATTCATGCAATAACATATAAACAACTAAAAACTGTATATCACTTTAAGAATATAAGCAGAAATGGTCAGGAGATAAAAGTAACATTTATGACTGGTCCTACTCATAAGCTTCAAGCAAAAATGATTTATCTCTCCTTGTTCTAATATCTACCAAGAGTACAGAAGTGCAACATCAGTAGCAGATATCAAATGCAAACATTAATAAACCTTGATTCATTCATTCATCAAAACCTCCTCTAAGGCTGCAGAAGTGCATGTTCTAAGGACACGTTTTTGACAAATTTCTGGACCCTTCTCTAAATGCCTGAGAAGGGTTTAAATACTGCTGACTAAATAACTTAATTACATAAATTGAGGATACAGTTTAAATGACCGCCCTTTATCTAAGCAAACTTATTTCTAAAAATTGAATCTAATTTCTAACTATTTCTGCATTTTCTCCTTAGTGTTACGAGCATGAAACATTTGCTTGGGAAGAGTCGGTTGGTTGTCTTCTGCTTTTGCTTGGGCTATGAAAATAGAAATGGCAAGCGGTGGCACCACTTTTTAGTAAACTAAAAGATATTTTTGGGAATCATCTTCTGGCTAGGAAAATTTACTACGTATATACTTGGTAACAACCCAAATTCCTCTTAAATTGACTCTACTTTTGCTATCTCAGTTTCTAGACTCGTGGATGACTAAGCAAGTTAAGGACTTTTCTTTCTGAACAATTTTATCAACGATGCGTGATTAGCGCTAGGCGCTAATCGCGCATCAAAAACTGCCTCCGTTATTTGATCCGGGCCTTTCTGGTGCGTTTTCCGCCTTTAGCGCTTTTTCCTTTATCGGGCATAAGCTTCAGAATTTTGTAAACATGCTGCTTTTGTGAGCTTTTTACCTTGAGTGTCAAATCACCTATTGATATTAGCATCTGTTCATTAATACTCTGAAATCTGCGTTTCTGTTACATGCAGTATCCGTTTATGAGGGCATCTCTTCTCTGTTCTCCGAGCATTGATGCTTTCCCTTTTTCCTTAGATGTTTCCTACACATTGCTTCATGTTGTTTCCTCTTTTTTATTCCTGCAGTTCACGCAAAGGAAAAGAGTAATGATAATAAATTTTGACACGAAAGCTTTAAGCTCTACAAATGTATAAAATCATGACACCCACAGTGAACTGACTCTTCGAAAAACACAAAACTATCCTTCATGAATACTTTGGCGTACATTCATTAATTTCCTTTAAGGCGCGCACCCAAATTTTGGTTTAGGGACAGCTTTTCTTGAATGTTGAGCCGAGGAAAATTTAAGATGGGTGATTTCTGTGACTCGCATCGCAGCATCGCGGATCGCATTATCAAGATGTGTCATCGCGGAGTTTCCTGATCAGTTTAGTGCAGAATCGCGCAGATCGTAGCATCGCAAGATCGCAGATCGTATTTATCGCAAGATCTCATTTATCGCAAGATCGCATTTATCAAGATCGCATTTATCAAGATCGCATTTATCGCAAGATCGCAGATCGCATTTATCGTTGCAATTTGTTAAGTTATTGTGTGTTGTTTATGCGATGTTGCGATATGCGATGTCGCATATCGGCCATCGGAGATTTCTTAAGATTTTCATTTAGGGGCGGTTCTTAATGTATGCGATGCGATGAATTTCGCGTCGCTTCTTCGCAGTTTTATTGTGCTCATAAAGAAATGTTTCACTCTTCTCCGTGCGATGTATTTTTTGAGGAGTATAATACAAAAAATTTTATAAAACTTTTTAAATTTTAACTAAGGGTCCCCACTTCTTTATTGTTATTGCTAATACTAAAGAAGGAGGGGGGTTTTTGGTGGTCACAACAATGGTGATTCACTTGGAAGAACTAGTTATCTCTACTTTTCTATTGAATTTTTAAAACTTCCAAAACAGAAAATTTTTCATAAATCTAAACTTTGTTATGGATAGATAGAGTACATTACGCCTTATTCTATCAATGATATTTTGTTTCAACCTCTTTCTATTCTAATTGTTTGCTTCCTCAGGCTTGTCCTTGTATCTACATCAGCCATTACTTGGTCTTGTAAAGATAAAATAAAGTCTTCTCTATTTGCTAGCTTTAAAATATGCTCGTTTGTCGTAGGTAGAGCCTCTGCTGCCAGCAGGCGTCCATAGCCTCAATAGGGTTACCTGTTAACCAGCAATGATCCTTTATCCTGTTTAAGGTTATCTACAACCTTCAAAGAAAAATCCATATTGACACTTTTTCCTTTTTTATTCTTAAAGAACAATGTCTTGGTTTGGTAGCCAAATTATGACACAGTCATTCACTCGATTTACACTTTTGTTGAACAAGCTGGCTCGTGATGAGACCCCTTGCCTTTTGATTTGAACAATCTTGAGCCATTGCCCTATTTTGATGGACAGTGTTTGCCAAAGTCAGCAAAGTTATAATATATGTGATCATGATAAGCCGGCTCGTGATGAGACCTCCTATTCTTTGAGATATAGTGTTTCTTGGATTGTTCCTCTGAATGATGCGATTTTCTTTAACAGGGAGGAAATCATTGTTTTCCTTAAGAAAGCTCTGGACGACAATAATAGAGTTTGAAAACAACAGTTTTACAGAGAATTTTTATTTTGTTATTGATACCTTTCATTGTGCTAATATAAAGCAATTTCTTCGCTAAAGGTTTCTTTCATCAAATTTTTTGAAGTCGAAACTAGTATCATATCTAGGCTAAAGTTTTTAACTGTATCTGTCAATAATAAAGATCATATTTTCAAAAAATTTCTATTTATACAAGCGAAAAGTTCAAAATCTGAAAGAGAATTGGTGTCTTTTCATTAATACCGATAGTAACCATTAACAACTGGTTTTATTATGAAAAAGAAAAAAAATAAAATAAACTATTCTACAAAATAGAAAAATAATCTTCTATGGAAAATATACTTTAAGGATTTGACCATTAACAAGCAAAGAATCCCTTCTACCTGCTAGATCCTATAAGACAAACGTTGATGGACCTATGACTTCAACAATCTGAAAAGGACCAAGCCACATCTTTTGAAATTTTGTATGTTTGCCCTCTTCTTCATGAGCCTTATCCCATTTTAAAACTAAATCCCCCATCTGAAAAAAAAAATTTGGTCATTATGTTTGAATCAAAAGAGGATTTTATTAGTGCTTGATGATGAGCATGGGTTTTCTTAGCTTGTTCTCGTTGCTCTTCTAATTTGATTATATCCATTTTTCTTAGTTGTATGAAGGAAGTAGGTACTTCATCAATGTATTGTATTAAAGACAAAGAGGGAATGACTAAGTGAGTTGGAAGAACCACTTCTTTCCCATAAACTAAATTAAAATGGAAAGTGTCGATCGAAGCTTTTCTTGTTATTCTATCTGCCCATAAAGCATTTACCAAAGCTTTATGCCAATTCTTTTGGTTCTGGTCAACTATTCTTTTAATAATCCTGATTAGGTTTTTATTTGTTGGCTCAGCTAACCCATTACCTTGCGGATAGTAATTGGCCGAATATTTTAGTTTGAACCCTCTTTTAAGTGTGAACTCAGTCATTGCATTTCCAGAAAAGTATGATGCATTATCAAACATTAAATCGGTTGGCAATCCAAACCTAGTGATTATAAATTGATCTATGAATTCGATAATATTTTCAGAATTAGCTGTCTTGAGAGGAACTGCCTCTACCCATTTAGTAAAATAATCTGTTGCCATGAGGATGTATCTATGTTGCTTAGAAGAGTGAGGAACGATCTCACCTATTATGTCCAAGCCCCACTGGCTGAATGGTTGCTCGATGTTTACCGGTTGTAGTGGCAGGGATGGCTTCTTTTGTCTTCCAACAGTAGTTTGGCATACTTGACATTTCCTCACGTAACTATTTGAATCTTTGAACAGCGTAGGCCAGTAATATCCTGCACGTAAAATTTTATGTGCAGTAGCACCTCCAGCATAGTGTCCGCCTGCTGGTCCATCGTGGAGTTCCTGCAAAACTTTTTCAGCTTCAATTTTTTCAAGACATCTAAGAAAAACATAATCATAATTCTTTCTAAAAATAATATCATTTATGAGCTGATATTGTTTAGCTTTCAATCTCAGAGCTCTTTTCTTAGTCTGATCCAGATGTGATGGAGCATACCCGTTATTAAGATAATAAATGATATCAGCATACAATGACTCTGCATCGTTTAGGCTTACCTCATACATTTGTATCTCTTCGGATGAAATTTCAGAGATTTGCGATCCTCCAGCCAACATTTTGCAGAATCCTTGACCTCTTACAATGTTTGCTGGTTTAATCTCAAGATCGTATTCCTGTAAAGCAGTGATCCAATTTGCTCTTTTCTTGCCCATATCCTTCTGTACTAGAAGATTTCTTACCACTGGAAATGTTACTATGATCTTAGTATGGGTTTTGAGTAAGAAAGGTCTGAAATATTTGACCGCTTTGAAAACAGCATAGGCCTGTTTTTCTACGTCTGAATAATTGAGTTCAACACCTTGTAAATTTGAGCTAAAAAACGCAATTGGAGCTTCTAGTTTTCCTTGATTTGCTTGAGTTAGAATCGCAACATATGATTTCTTTGAGGAAAATGTGTATAAAAAAAAGATTCTGAAAAATTCAGGGTTGCTAAAGATGGGGCATTAATAATAGCTTGTTTGATCAGGTTGAATGCTTCATGTTCATCTTGACCCCATTTGAAATTTGAATTCTTTTTAATCATGGTTTTCAAAGGAGACACAATTCGTGAAAAATCTGGGACAAATCTCTTTACAAAATTGATTTGACCAAGAAAGGATTGCATGGCTTTTTTATTATGAGGTAGAGATATTTCAGAGATTTCTTTGATTCTGTCAAGATCAATGTGAATACCGGATTTTGACACTATGAATCCTAGAAGCTTTCCTTCACTTAATGCGAAAAAAGATTTCTTTGGGTTAAGTGAAATCCCATACCTTAAACATCGTTGAAAAATTTGTTTTAAATCTTTGAGATGGTCGCTTCGCTTCTTGGAGTACACTGTTATATCATCCAAATAAATCACTACAGATTTATTGACTAAACCCTTAAATGCGATGCCCATGGCTCTTTGAAATGTAGCGCTGGCATTAATAAAACCAAATGGCATCTTTCGATATGCATATGTGCCCCATTTAGTTCTGAATGTGGTTTTCAACTGATCATTAGGATGCACCAGCACTTGATTATATCCTGAAAATCCATCCAACAAAGACATCAGTTCTGAGCCTGCTACTGCCTGTAATATCTGTTCCACAGGTGGAAGAGGAAAATTGTCTTTTTACAGGCTTTGTTAAGATTCTGAAAATCGATACAGATTATAATATCTTCGTTTTTCTTTCTAACGGGTACCATATTGGAGACCCATTTGGAATTTCTAACAGGGAAAACTATTTTGGCTTTTAATAACTTATTTAGCTCAGTTTTTATCTGATTTTCTAAATTGGGGTGGATCTTTCTTAGTTTCTGTTGGACAGGTTTTTCATTGTCAATCATAGGAATAGTATGCTGAATGATAGAAGTGTCATACGTCTTCAACTCATCGTAATTCCAGGCAAAAACATTTTTATATTGTCTCAAAAGACGAATATATGCTAGTTTTTCTTCGAGGACTATGCCAATGCCTAGATTAACGTTTTGTGGTTTATCATCGGTTCCTAGGTTTACTAATTCGTAATTCAGAGTTGAACTATAGAGCTTTGAATTGGTAGACCTTTTAAACCAATATTTTAAATCGTATAAGTCTTCTAACTTAACCACCAATTTAGGTATAGCATTATCAGTGCTATTTTGTTGTATTTGTCAATCGTGATGGTCTTCGTCAATTATCTGATTGGAGTAGGATCCTTCAAAAGTGAGGAAATTTACAATATCAGGATCGTCATTGAATACTCTCCAATTTGTAATGTTGTCAAGGATGGACAGTCTAAAGATTAATTCTATTGAGAATCTATCTGGACCAAAATCTTCGGAGGGAATAAGCCTAGAGGCCACGTTAGCCAAAAGGTCTGTGCTCGCGTTTTGGAGTCTTGGGATTGAAGAAATATTAAATGCTATGAAATGCTCAGTCAGATCTTGTACTAAAGATTTTTAGTGTTTTAAATGACCTGATAGGCAATGTATAGTGTTACGTACCTGTTTGACGATAATCTTAGAGTCTCCGAAGACTTGAAGATACTTGACGTTTAACCCGATTGCTTTGTATAGGCCTTGCACCAAGGCCTCATATTCTGTTTTATTGTTTGTGCAATTGAATTCGAGTCTGCACGTAAGCATGGTCTTGTTTCCTTTTGGACTAATCAGAACGCATCCTGCTCCTGATCCTTCGTTAGATTTAGAGCCATCGAAATATAATTTCCAAAACAAAGATGTATTTACAGGTTCATCTACAAAATTAACACACTTTGAACTATCAGTTTGGGAAAAAATTTCGACTTGGGACAAAATTGAATTTTCTAAGGTGATGTGTGAGCATTGAAATTACCGAGAAAAGAATCTACTGAGTAATTGCCTATGATACCGTTGTTATATGATACTGCTTCATTTTCTCCCTCTAATTCTGTTACTATGTACTTCTGGTGTAACTCTCGTTCAACCTTTATTTGATTCGGTTTACCGTTGTAGGGTAACCACATGTGCGACCAGTCGGTTGCAAAGTATCCATGGAGTTTCTCAGACCAATCCCTACTAAGAATTAAGCCATAGAATTTTGGGATATCAGCCACTAGAATGTCAATAACCTGACATACCTTCGGGTTAGATGACAATCTTATGGTTACTTGATTAATTTCACCAATCACATCGACTTGAGATCAATCAAGCTGAAATATGCGCACTACGGATTTTTGTGGTTGAAAATTTAACTTAGCACATATTGATCTGGGTAAAATATTCGATGAAGCACCGGAATCTACCAAAAAATTGTGCACATTTTTGTTGAAAATCTCGTAAGTGAGAAGAAACGGGGGAGTTTGAGATCTTGATCTTCCTCCAATCAAGGCGATATCATTTGGATCAATCTTATTGATCGCGTTAGTTGGAGGTCTTCCCATGTTGTGGGAAGCTTGAGAGAGTACAGCGGCAGGCAAAGGCACAATAGGCAAAGCATGTAATTCTTTTATCATTATCTTCTGTTGATGCTTCAACTTGCTCAATTCATAAAGGGTAATATTAGCACTAGTATTTTTCATGTCATCAATAATATTGTACTCCATTTCATCCGACACTATCAGTGTTTTTGATGGAGTTGTTTGATCTGCTCGGACTGGGCTAGATTGAGTCACTTTAGTGGTTTTTTTCTTTGTTGCGACTTTATCTTTTGTTGTAGGGCTTGCGCTCTTCTGCTTAGGGGTAGTTTGGGGAGGATCAAGCTGATTTTTGCTTCGTGTGCTAACTGGAAATACTTCTTGATCTTCTTCTTGTGGGAGGATGAAATCCCACATTCCTTGTAATTCCACAACTTCTTTGTCATCGGTCTTCCCTTCAGTGGCACTTTCTTCTTCTTCCTCTTCCTCAGTTTTAGCATTGGAGATGGCATTGGGTGGTTTTGCATCCATTGAAGGACCTCTTTTAAAAGCTCTGCAGGGCTTTTTTAAAGAAGTCTCTGCTACTTGTTTTTTTATGTCAACCATCTCACTAGACATGGTATTTAATACTTTCTGCAATCCTTCCAAATCGAAAGGGTCTTTTGTTTGTTTCTTCTTGGAGTCTTCCTTGAATGTGACTTTTTTAGACTTGCGTTCCTCTATCACGGATCTCTTTTCCAGGGCTATTATGCGTTTCTCTACTAGTATCGCCTCTCTCATGTTTTCAACTAAGGTTGTTTTATTCGCTCTATCCATGAAGATTGCTATGTTTGATGGTAAAGTAGTAATATACCATTCACATCGTACTTCTTCGCTGGGTTGGGAAGCAGTGGGAATTTTTTTGAGAATTTTATTGAACCATAAATCGAAATCTTTGATAGGTTCTTTAGCTTGGGCCTTAAGATTGGATAGGTCATTGATTAATGTTGCTGTTGATCTATCATCACCAAACTTGATAAGGAATTGACTCTGGAAGATATCCCAACTTGTGATAGACCCGGAGGGTAATGAAAAATACCATGACCCGGCTGTCCCTTGCAGTGTATAGGGAAAAAGCCGAACAATAGCATCTTCGTTAGTAACTCCGTTGAGATTGATAGAAAGCATGAAATTATTTATGTTTTCTTCTGCTAGCATGCCTGCTTCTGGATTGAATTTGGGCAGCCATTTCTCACGATGGGCCGGTATTTGACTCAAGGGCGCAGGCATTAAAACTGCCCCAGGGTTGTTCACTAGAGACTGGGCCATCGTTGAGCTGCTAGTAGAGAAAAGTGCAGAACATGATCTATGTGGCTGGGAAGATGAGGATACTATGATCGTAGATGATTGAAGAGGGGTTGTGGGAGTCCCGGTAGATGGATGGATGATGGTTTGGAATGGAGGTGTGGGTGGTTGAGTTCGCGGTGAGGTAGTTGAAATGGGCGATGTAGATGAAAGAGTCTCACTCTCAAACTCTTGTGGTGATTTCCTCACTCTTTTCCTGGTGGGAAGAGGCAACTCAGTTGGCCGGATGCCAAATTTTTCACTCTTTAACCTGGTTAATGGATGAGCAGGATTGTACTACAAAGTCACACTGCTTTGAGATTTATCAGACCTCTGAGGAGAAATGGAAAATCCCTGAAGTTTGTGAATCGGAGATTCAACTCCAGGAGGTTTAATGGTAGACTGGTCTGAAATATCAGGGTGTGTAGTAGCGATTGATACTCAAGCGACTTCTGACACTGGATTTAAATATACTAGAGAAGTCGGGGGAGATGATGAGGGAAATTTACTCTCAGAATGGTATTTAGATTTTGATTTAAGTGCCATACATAGTTCAGGCCCTCCTTGTAGCGCCAAATATGTTGAAGCCTCGAAAATCGGGTCAACAATAAGGGGGATACCCAACCGGTCTGGACCTTGGTTGGCAGCTCCTTATCCGTTTGGTGTAGCGGGTCCGACTGGGGATAATGGGACCAATTTCCCAATCTAAGGGTGTGTGTGTGTGTAGAGTTGGATGATGCTGATCTAATAGCTCTAATCTAAGCTACTTTAATCTAATTCCATGCTATTGTAATCTAATGGAAACAACACATCTAATCTATGCTAACCCAGGATGTATTTCTTCTATTATGTGATCTAAAGAGATTTCAAATAATAATTGGTAATAAAGATCATTCAGCTATCCTAAGAATGGAAATCAATTAAGATGAACCACGTTGCATAAAAAGTTAGGCAAAACAGTTGTGAACAGCATATCGCATAATAACTAATTCATATATCAAACATAAATAAATGGCTCCACCGTACAAAAGTTCCAAATGGTAACTCAAACATTCATGCAATAGCATATAAAGAACTAAAAATTGTATATCACTTTAAGAATGTAAGTAGAAATAGTCAAGAGATAAAAGTACCATTTATGACTGGTCCTACTCGTAAGCTTCAAGCAACAATGATTTATCTCTCCTTGTTTTAATATATACCAAGAGTACATAAGTGCAACATCAGTAGCAGATATCAAATGCAAACATTAATAAACCTTGATCCATTCATTCATCAAAACCTCCTCTGAGGGTGTAGAAGTGCATGTTCTGAGGACATGTTTTTGACAAATTTCTGGACCCTTCTCTAAATGCCTGAGAAGGGTTTAAATACTGCTGACTAAATAACTTAATTACATAAATTTAGGATATGGTTTAAATGACCGCCCTTTATCTAAGCAAACTTATTTCTAAAAATTGAATCTAATTTCTAACTATTTCTGCATTTGCTCCTTAGTGTTGCGAGCATGCAACATTTGCCTGGGAAGAGTCAGCTGGTTGTCTTCTGCTTTTGCTTGGGCTATGAAAATAGAAATGGCAAGCGGCGGCACCACTTTTTAGTAAACAAGAAGATATTTTTGGGAATCATCTTCTGGCTGGGCGAATTTACTGCGTATATACTTTGTAACAACCCAAATTCCTCTTAAATTTCCTCTGCTTTTGCTATCTCGGTTTCCGGACTTGTGGATGACTAAGCAAGTTAGGGACTTTGCTTTCTGAACAATTTTCTTAGCGATGCATGATTAGCGCTAGGCGCTAATCACGCATCAAAAACTGCCTCCGTTCTTTGATCCGAGCCTTTTTGGTGCGTTTTTCGCCTTTAGCGCTTTTTCCTTTACCGGGCATAAGCTTCAGAATTTTGTAAAGATGCTGCTTTTGTGAGCTTTTGACCTTGAGTGTCGAATCGCCTATTGATATCAACATCTGTTTAGTAATACTCTGAAATCTGTGTTTCTGTTGCATGCGGTATCCGTTTATGAGGGCATCTCTTCTCTGTTCTCCGAGCATTGACACTTTCCCTTTTTCCTTAGATGTTTCCTGCACATTGCTTCATGTTGTTTCCTATTTTTTATTCCTGCAGTTCACACAAAGGAAAAGAGTAATGATAATAAATTTTGACACGAAAGCTTTAAGCTCTAGGAATATATAAAATCATGACACCCACAGTGAACTGACTCTTCGAAAAACACACAACTATCCTTCATGAATACTTTGGCGTACATTCATTAATTTCCTTTAAGGCGCGCACCCAATTTTTGGTTTAGGGACAGCTTTTCTTGAATGCTGAGCTGAGGAAAATTTGAGATGGGTGATTTCTGCGACTCGCATCGCAGATCGCATTATCAAGATGTGTCATCGCGGAGTTTCCTGATCAGTTTAGCACAGAATCGCGCAAATCGCAGGATTTCAGCATCGCAAGATCACAGATCGCATTTATCGCAAGATCGCATTTATCAAGATCGCATTTATCGCAAGATCGCAGATCGCATTTATCATTGCAATTTGTTAAGTTATTGTGTGTTGTTTATGCGATGTTGCGATATGCGATGTCGCATATCGGCCATCGGAGATTTCTTAAGATTTTCATTTAGGGGCACTTCTTAATGTATGTGATGAGATGAATTTTGCATCGCTTCTTCGCAATTTTATTGTGCTCATAAAGAAATGTTTCACTCTTCTCTGTGTGATGTATTTTTTGAGGAGTATAATACAGAAAATTTTATAATTTTTTTTTGAATTTTTAACTAAGGGTCCCCACTTCTTTAGTGTTATTTCTAATACTAAAGAAGGAGGGGGGTTGTTGGTGGTCACAATAGAGCCATATCCGGCCGTCTGTTCAGTCCCACCTCGAAGCAACCTAGTCATTTCCTTCGATTGGAATCTACTAGGCAGACCCTGTTTACTGGCTAATGTACCATTCTGAATCATTGTACAAGCTTACAAAATGATCATGGTCGGTACCATCATAGATGAAGGGGCTTCTGTGAGTATCGTTTCCTCAACTTCTTGGGAAGCACTTGGTTCGCCATCGCTTCTGCCTGAAATGAGAAATCTCATAGGCTTCGACAAAGGAACCAGTCGACCATTAGGGATCCTTCCCAATGTGCCCATAACGTTGAGAAGGAAAACCGTATATATGAACGTAATGGTATTCCAAGGACCTCTAGATTATAATCTACTCCTTGGGCGTGACTATATTTATAGCATGGGAGCCATTGTCTCTTCACTCTTTAGAGTAATGTGTTTTCCGCATGATGGCTGAGTGGTCCGGCTCGTAGACCATCTTTCGTTCCCCGACTCACACATAGGTAATAGTAAAATGCCATCCCTAAATGGTATTTTCACGCAAGGAATGTCTCATCAATCTTTGGCCTGTCCACCTGAAGAGTGCGAGTGATTCGGGGGGACATGACGGAAACCCAGGGGGCATGCACTCTAGTCTATTTCGGCAGGAAAACCTTGGGTATAGGGTAGGTTTCCGTGGAGGATATATGACTAGTCTAACACACCCGTTCATTTAGGAAAATGGGATTATAGTGGAATAAGATTCCCTCGTCAAATTTATGTGAGTGGAGGTGACCGCGCCACTCACCTTTGTCTATTTCAGTAGACATTGCCAACGAATTGTTTTGTCTACAACGCAAATGGAGAAATCTTGCAAATGCGAGAACTTTTATATGGTAACCTGGAAACTCTACTTCGCTATGCCTGGGGACATGTAACCCTTTCTGCCTGAAAGTAAAGAGTGACCATTTATTTTCTTAGTTTGTAGTTTCTCAACCCTTCAAACTCATAGGCTTGGTCATTCCTAGCTTACATAATGAAAGGATCCGGAGCAAAGTTTTGAATGGTGAAAGCTCCCTAAAAATTGAACCTATCGACGAGACATCCTTATTATACGACTGGTACGAGCAATTTTTATGTGGAGTTCAATTTCGTTAAAAATTTAACCTAAGCAATGAGCAAATGTTTTCTCCAGAGTTTAAGCTCATTAAAAAATGAACCAATTTCTGGTAAATAACCATTGTGAATGCATTATCATCAGCTTTTGAGCCTTGGTCATGTTCTCACCATCGCCTCCACTCTGTTTTAGCCGATCATTCACTTCCATTTGATTGTTTACCCCTTTTGAGGAACAGCTACAAAGAGTGATCATGTTAGCCATCCTTATGACACTACCGTGATTGGAAAATTCCAAACCTTACTAGGAATCAGCTACTACCTGAAATTATCACTCGTTCCTCCAAAGACAAGTCTCCTTTAAGCTCTTTTCATCTGACTCGTAAAATATGAAAACATTGCCAAGAAATTGGCCTCTCTAGCTCGTTAAAGCTACCGGAAGTGTTATACCTCCTCTAGATTTTAATCTTTTTGGACCAGAGGGATTATTACACAAAAAGATCGAGCGCTTGTTTTGTTCAACTCGTTAAAATTACCAAAAATTCATCCCTTTTGTATTATTTTATACTTTTTCAGACTTAAGAGATTATATGACGAAAAAGGATTATTGGAGTTTCCTTTACATCCCTTTTAGACTCTCTAAAATTGAAAAGGACCGAGTTATCTTTGTCGTTAAACTCGTTAAAACCAAATAGCGACAAACTTGTCCATATAGACAAGAACGAGTTTCATTGTCGCTAGGCTCGTTAAAACATAGTGATGGGTTTGCCCGAAAGGAAAATTATAGAACAAGCATATGTTATCCTCCTCAAGCTTGATAAAAATAAAGAAGTACTGGTCAACAATGACTGGGGAAAAATTGGGAAGAAAACTTGAAGAAACTTTATTGGTAGCATGTCGCTCTTGAACATGACACTTTCACTCCACGTCCGAGTCGGGTTGGGTTATTCTGTTCACCAGTCATATCACCATTGGTTCATCGCACCATCCATATTTGGGGTTAACACTACCAATCCATGTCAGTGTCGCCAGTATGTTCAAGAGAAGTCGCTCAGATAATTCACTTGTGTCTCATCCACTGCAATACATTCATGCTCCATTCTTTCATGCCTGCCACCCTGAATCCTGTATCATCAGTTCGTTTTCACCTCCAAAAATCATTTACTTCGTTCTGTGTCATAGATGTGGGATTCATTAAGGCCTTCCTACGACGGGTCACTTCTTGTTGACATCAGCTCATTATCCAAGAACTCGACTTAGGGACAACCCTTTCATTACTTTGAAGGTTGCATTCCTCAATGGCAAGTTTCTCACTTTTGGCGACAAGTTTACATCAATGGTCTTCGACCGAAATATTTTTCGTGGTGTTCGACACCAAGTCTCTTTTTCACACCACGCAAATTGTACTGTAGTACCTTGAGGGTCATCATCATTATCGGTGATTTCTCCCGCGCCTGTTAATAGATTACATCATTGGATGGTAATCAGGCGATGTCTTTCCATGTTCGACTCCAGAACATCTTTCACATGGATCGACTCGTACTCCGAGTGAAGATTGGATGAGTTTGAAGACCCTGAATCTAGTTTCATCCATCCGGGCTGCAATATATTCAGGAAAATAAAGACATCAAATGTACATTATTGCTGCACAAATGATCATCTGAATCAAAGGATGATGACTCTATTAGAATCATCAGTATGCCCCACAGACAGTTGTCTGTCTTACGTACATGAAAATGAATTTATAAACCTGAGCATGGGAATGCCCACCTTAGCCAGATCATGAAAAATATTATGAAGATAATGTGTTGTATTGTATCTTATTACCGGTCGCCTTCCAGCTCGAAAAAACTTTAGATCCTCATGATAAAGCATTTCACTCGACATCAAAAGATTAATGACCTCATGCTTTAGGGGGCAACTGTTATAGACATTTTTGGGCACTGCAACACCAATCATACATGTCCATAAACCAAGGGCTCCTAAGTCCCTAAAAGTGTTGCTTCACACCCTAAAGGAACAAGGCCAGTTGATTATATCATCTCCCAGAAGTTCTCCACAGAAAACTTCTCAGAACTGGTCAAAGCTGGACCATACAGATTTCCCAGTGCAGAAGGTGCGATGCATCTCACCTGCTTAGTGTAAAGGGTGCGATGCATACTAGAAATCCCTTTTGTAGGGTGTGATGGGCGAGAGTAGACAAATGGCAGAGATAGTTTGCAAGGTGGATCGTCATGGAATCTTCCAGAAACTTCTCTTGTGACACTTGCCTCTCTGAATTAGCCTAGGGATGAGTAAGAGATCATCAATCTCCAAGTGGAATCAAGAACTAACAAAGAGAGGACACTAATCAAAATCCCAGAAGCTGACTCACCCCCCTGCAATCATCTATATATGGATCCCTCATCCCAGAGATCCAGAGGCTGGAATTTTGTATCTTGTAAGGAAGTGTTGTTGGTTTCTTGGTGGAATATCATAGTGTTGGGTGATCTAAGCTTTTCACGAGGTGAAGAAGAACTTTCATGCTGGGAGGATGACGCTGGGTCAAAACAATTGGTTGTAATCCTCTTTGCTATTAATAAAGCTATTCAATTTTTCCTCCACATTCTTGTATGTTTGATGATATATGCATTTGTGTGGTCAATATATATATGGTCTTATATTGTTTATGATTGTAGATCTCTTTTCTTCGATAGTATTATGCTGCTTTGATTCCACAGGTGCTCTTTGAAGCTGGGTAGATGAAAGAAAAGCGGCAAGGATCTGTCAGAAGGGAGAGGAACCAAGCGAGGAACCAAGCACAAGGCTGAGGCTGGTGTCCTTTGTTCCCCTCTTATCTACTTCTCATAAAGGAAAGCAAAAGTAGCTTTAGTTTGTTTGTTTCCAAGATAGCTACCAGTCTTAGTGGGACTAGCAGCTTCGAGTGGACACTAGATTTCCTTATAACATCTATACCTCCCGGAGTTGAGGAGAAACTTGTTATATTTGCTCCACATCTGGTAGAAAGGACACTCCATTGATATATTTGATGGAAAGGTTGAGGTCAAAAAAGTATCAGATCACTCACTTGTCTTGACGAGGATAGAAGAAGAAAGACTTCTGAAGTTGCAAGGAACCTCTCCTCGTGCTAATAAATTCTAATACAGTTCTCACTATGATGAAGGTACATTTCCATCAAGTATTTTATGGCATGCTAGATTTGGACACTTAAACTATGACAACCTTTGTTTGTTGAAGAAAAATGGTTTCACTCGTTTGCCTACAATTCCTAGGAAACTTAAGCAATTTGATGCTTGTATTCTAGGAAAGCAAAATGAATAGTCTTTTCATGATTTTCATTCTAGAGCACATAGAAAATTGAACTCATTCATTCTGATTTGTGTTTCCTAATGCATTTTCCATCTAGAAATGGTAATAAATCTATGATGGCTTTTATTGATGACTACATAAGAATGTGCTGGGTTTTTTTTTTGAAGAACAAATCTGAAGCTTTGAAGCATTCAAGAACTTTCATGCATCGATTGAAAATGATGCACACTCTCATATTGGCTCTATTTTCACTAATAATGGAAAACAACGCACTTCAAATGAATTTTAAAACTATCCTTTCCAGCATGGGATCAAACATCAAACACCTATGTCTTATAATCCCGAACAAAATGGAGTAGCTGAAAGAATAAACAGGACAATCTTAAATATGGTAAGTTCCATGATGTTTTTCAATGATGTTAAACTGATGTTTTGGGATGATGCAGTTCTATGTTTTGTGTATATAAAGAATAGGTGTTCATCTAATACTATAAAAAAATAATCCCTGTGAAATGTGGTAGGCCACATTCCTTTGGCGAGACATATCAGGGTTTTTGGTTCCACCTGTTATACCTTGATACCTAAGGAATAGAGAAAAAATCTCGGTGAAAGAAGTCGCAAATTTATCTTCTTGGGGTAATCAAATAGCTCCAAAACATACCATCTCTACCATAAAGTGAATAAGTTTACAATATCTAGAGAGGTGATGTTTCTTTAATCTTCCAAGACTCACAATGTTGTTGAGCAACAACTTGATCGATTGGATATATTAAGCCATGAAAAGTATTTTCAGGAGTTCGATAATGAGATTCCACATATTGAAGGGGAGATCCCTATACTAGATCAATTTTTGGAATATTCTTCTAAAGCACTCTCTCCCCCACATGAAGCTCTAGCCACTGATGACACTTTGAGTGATGTGATTGATAGAATTAGGAGACTAAATCTTGATTCAAGCCCAACTCAAACAATTGAGTAGCCTAGGCCATCTTAGAAAGTTCCTCCAAAATGGTTGACAAAGACACTTGAAAGTGTTCGTCTTGATGAGGTTGGAAAGATAGGAACAAGAAGCTCAACTAGACAAAATGGAGGTGATGTAGACAATTCTGATTTACCGATTGATATGGATGTTTCTTATGATTGTGAATTAATTTTTTTTATAGATTTTGAACCAAATTCATTCAAAGAAGCTTCTTCTCATGATGAATGGAAAGAAGTGATGCAGAAATAATATGATGCTTTGATAAAGAATGGCACCTAGAAGCTATTTGATCTGCCATTGGGAACCAGACTAATAGGTTGCAAGTGGGTCTTCAAGGACAAGTATAAAGTAGATGGCTCACTTGACAAGCATAAATCCAGCCTTGTGGAAAAAGGTTTTTCACAATAAGGAAGGGGTGAACTATGAGGAGACTTTTTCCCCTAGAACAAAATGGGTTACCATCTGGATAGTCTTTTCCTTGGCAGCTCAGAATAGTTGGAAAGTCCATCAAATGGATGTAAAAATTGATTTCTTGATTTTAGATATGAAAGAGAATATTTTTATGTCCCAATTAGAAGGATTTATTATGAAGGGTTAGGAAAAAAAGTATGCAAGATTGTAAAATCCTTTTATGGCCTCAAGCAAGCACTACGAGCCTAGTCTGAGAAGTTAAATGAGCATATTCTGAAACTCAACTTCAAACATTATGATGTTGATGATGTAAATTTGTTTTTAAAGAAATTTGGAAAAATAGTTTTATATCTTGTGGTGTATGTAGATGATCTTCTAATGGAAGGGAATAATGAGAGCCACATTACATCGATAATGAAGGAATTGAGGAAATGTTTTGAAATGACAGATTTGGGATATGTTCACTACTATCTTGGTATTGATGTAACTCAACATCCGAAGTTTATATTCCTATCTTAGAAGAAGTACATTGAATATTTTTTGGATAGGTTTGGCATGGCTGAGTCTAATCCTTTGACTACTCCAATGGAACAGAACTTAAAGCTCACATCCACTGAAGGAAAAGAATTTGAGGATGCAACGAAGTATAGAAATCTCATATGAGTTCTCAACTACTTTACTAATACCAAACTAGACATTTCATTTGTTGTTGGAATCCTCTCCATGTTTATGCAAGATCCTTGTGAGGGTCGTTGGTCTATTGTAAAAATATTTCTAAAGTACTTGAAGGGAACTTAAGGCTTTGGACTTTAGTATACATAGGTGGGCGACTTTAGCTTGATTGGATACTCTCATTCAAGCATAAATGGAGATAAATAAATTGGGGTATCTAACTTAGGTTATGTTATGAGTCTTGGATCAGGAGTTGTCTCCTGGAGGTTACGAAAAAAATCAATTATAGTAGATTCCACAATTGAGGCAGAATATGTGGGAGAAACTGAAGAAACAAAGGATATTTTGTGGCTTAGGAAAATTTTCGAAGATTTTCAGGAGAAACAAGTGCATTAAATTCCCATTTTAATTGAAAACACTTCTACAATAAAGTTCTCTAAGAACCAAAAGTTCCATGACTAAACGAAGAAAATCAATACGAAATACCATTTGATTCGACATCATGTTGAGGCCAAGACAATCTACCTATGCCATTGTTCCACAAATGAGTAGATTGCAGACATCTTCACCAAAGTGCTTGGAAGAGAAAAATTTGAAAGATTCAGAATGATGCTTGGACTCACCAACATCCCTTCAAATTAATGGGGGGAATGTTGACACCTTATATTTGGGATTAGGTAAATCCATGTAAATATTGTAAATATAAAAATAAAGAGAATTGGAAGACAAAGAGACATTGGGAGATGAAACCCAATAGTTGTTGTCTTCATGTACATATCCATGTTGCATATTAATGAAAAAACAATAAAATTAGTCAAGTTACTCCTAGTCTGACATAGATTCATTACATGAATCCCACATGGTAAAGAGAAGGAGAAGTAAAGGACAACTCTCAATTCTTGTCATAAATACATCCATATATATTTACGCAATCTTTGGCTATTTGTGGACTTGAGTGATTAGGGTTTCTAGAAATAAAGAAGCTAACAGTGGGCCATTGAAGTAATGAAGGCCTATTCAGAGTTCATGGACAATGTGGATCATTAGATGTTATCCATGGAATTTAGGCTCACCATGTCAACGCTTAATAATGGTAATTTTTTGTTGCATTTGGAAAACAGTCTCACCTTTACCATGCTTTTATCACGATGGTTCATGGATCTTTATTTGTTGATATTGGGAATTTGAAGAAGCTTTATTGGACTAGTTCTAGTAATGAAATTGTCGATTAACGTATTATTGTAGCTTGACTTCTTTTAGTTGTATCTTATTATGTGCTTCAATACTCTAAGCACTGGGTAAGGGTTTCAACCCTATTTTGGAAATGGTTTTTTTTAGAATCCTAATCCTTAGAGATTATGGAAAATTGTATTACCCACTTAAGAAGGAAGATGAGAAATCATAAGTGAACTTGAATAGCCATCAAGAGTCTAAAATACCTTGGATGATGAATTCAAAGGTCATAACATGATATCATCCAATTTTGGTGTGCCTTGCAACATTGATATTAGAGAAATGGGTTTGTGTGCCGTGAGTTGTGTGCCCTTCCTTAGCCTAAACATTATTCCTTACAAAGTTGACCTTCATGAGAACTATGTAGAGATATCTAAGGAAACCAATTTATTTATGAATTGAAATTAGGTGTGGGGGGAATCCAACTTTTAGGTAGTTCTTTGAGCACTCTACTAAAATTAAAAAAATACGTGAGAACATAGTATCTTCTACACCTCTAATAATCATCACCATAATTCCTCCCTTTGCTCCATGAGTTTGAAATGCAACCTACAAAATCGGTGCTCTCTCTCTCTCTCTCTCTCTCTCTCTCTCTCTCTCTCTCTCTCTCTCTCTCTCTCTCTACATAACTTGCACCCATTCTCCATTCCCCGCTCTTCACTTCTCCTTGATTATTGGAGCTACCTTATTCTTTTGGATAATAATTATTTGATACATATGGATACCATGGGGGTCTTTTCTTCTCCTTTACACCTACTAGCTCAAGTATATCCATCATAGGGAGTATTAAATAGCAGGGAATCTATGTCTCCTTGAATTCCTCTAACCTTTTCATTAGTTTAATTTTCAGTTGATGATAAATCTAAAACTATGTTTCTTCATTTACATTCATACAAAGTACAATGAATAATACCATGAAGTCTACACATCACCATTCATAATCACATGCATTTAGTATTTTTTTGAAGCTAGTATCAGATCATCCACTTGGAATTGCAGCCAAATTAAAGGTACTACAACAAATCATCCACTTGGGGAAAGCCACCATGGCCTTCTTATTCTATAAGAAGGTGTTTTTCTAGCTAAAGGTGACAATCCCTCTCAGAAGTTTTCATAGTTTTGGTAATGCTAGGGACAATATGATTTAGGGAAGTTGTTACACTTTTAGACTAACCAATGAACTTTGTGGATTGAAGCTTGTGATCTTTTTAGAAATTTGGTTCTTATAGACTGAAATCTTAGTAAATTTTGATGCTCTCTTCATTCAACAAAATGATTGATTGCAATGATGTTTTATATTATTGATATGGCCAAAAAATGTTACAAATAAGGAAATCTGAAAAGCAGTTGTAGAAAAGCATTTAGATGATAAATTGGGGAAGATAATCATTGACCTCCATCAGTTGTGTACTATAGACAAACAAATTAATTATAGTACATCATAGAGAAAAGTAAAAAACTTGAAATAGAAAATAAAGGATTTGATAGATCAAGATATGTATGTTATGTGGTTCTAAGTTAAAAGAATAAAAGGATACATCGTACCAATTTAAATCCATGCCTTGTGCATGGTACCATAGTAATACCATTGATAGGTTATTGATTCATGCTTGCTATAAATTACTAATAGCTATTAAACCATCTACTATCAATTATAGGATGGAAAATAATACTATTGTCTCAACAAGTGTGCCTACCTTTGGGGGCATATTGTTCAAACATTCTTCTTTTTGTAAATTCGAGTTATCTACCATGTGAGCTATAACACCAATACCCTAAGATAATCTCTTTAGTTAATTTATGAATACAAGTCTTGCAATCATAGTACCAGTGATTTTTTTTACTATAGGGATATTTGGCATTGTTCATGCTTTGTGCTTATATGAGAAAAAATCCTTAAATGCAATAATTATCTCTAACAAAGATGACATGAAGGGAGCGTTGGGTATATTAACATATTTCCCTTGGTAGAGAGCATTGAAAATGGTGCATTTTTTATAGAAGTTGAGACCCTTCATTTACAATAGTAATTACTCTAATACTCTCTATTGTTGATGATATACTAAAAATTGGCAAGGACACTATTAAATACATCCTAAAGTTTTTACAAGATTCATGGCACAAAATTGAATTTCTCTAGCTTCAATCTCAACTCCATTGAAATGAAATACAATAAAATACTAAACATTCTGAATTAGCCCTTCATCAACAAAATTTTATTTTTGAGCTTGAAAAAGATTCTTATCAGAAACCACCACATGACTTCAAGAGAAGATTCAATTGAAGGTGAAGTTTTTCATGAACAAGTTCCACTTCCACTTTCCAAGACCATTATTAAACCTTGGGAAGAAGTCACCAACAATAAGCATAGAACCAGTCTTGGAAATGAAAAGGAAGTAATATTTTACATTCCAGAGTATTACAAACCAATTTACATCCAAAGATTTGGGTTCCTTCAAGAAAGTTCATATTCTCCTCCTTGACTTCCACATTGTATTCATAAATTCCAATATTTTCATTGACTTGACCTCATGGAGGATCAAAGTTTTGATCTTCATCCTTGTCAACTTTCTGGAAAGCATAATCATCATTCAAATAAATGGTCCAAACACAAGAATCTCATATCAATAAGTATTCACTATGGCTGGATTGCTTCTTAGCAATTGTCATCAACAACCAAGAGGATATATTGACCATATTGAAAAAATCATTCTCTAGAGTTGATGCATCTTACAAGAGTGAGATTTTCATCTTCTCACCTTGTATCTAAGAGGGGTGGATATCAATTATTGACAATTAGGATTCAAATTTTGAAGTCATATGAACCAAATAAAAACAAGAAAGCCTAAGCCACATCCATAACTAGAGCTAGTGGCTAGAACCAAAGTCATAGATATAACAAAAAAAGAGCCATGTTCCATGAGATTGATTTCATTTCTGGGAATTATTAAACTACAATTTACTATACCATTTATAGATTTTACTAGACAATAGTATGTTTCCATATTTAAATCACCATTTCATTGTTTTTTGGTCACCTTTAACCCACCATCTCAAAGCATTTCCATTTTAAAAATTACATCAACTTCTAGCTAAATTAGAAATTTGATGCAAGAGCATCAAGACCATCTTTTCATTTGTAAATATGTGATAAAGGGGGTGTGACAATTTAAATATTTTATTAATTAATTTGTTATTAAAATAGGAGAAGGTGAGGATTTTGTAAATGTCTTTTTATTAATTAAGAGGATATGAGAGAATTTGGTTAAGGATATGAAGGGATAAGATTCTAGATAATAGGGTTTGTTGAGATATTCTAGTGCTGTTGAGATATTAAGCGGATTGAGCATTTAATTAGTTCATTTTTAAAAATTGTATAAATAGGAAGGGGTTTTGAGAGAAAAATACATGGAAATTGTGAGAGATGTGAGGTAGAATTAGATACGCTTGGTGTGTAGCGAGAGCTCAGAGAGGTGTGAAGATTGTGTTTGTGTGAAATTGAGTCAAAAGCGAAACTATGTTTCGTTTTTTTTTCTTCTGAATATTATAAAAGTAACTGTGTTTGTCTATAATGGAATGCATAATTTTGTAGACTTGAGCATGATATGTCTGCGTAATTGATTGTAATAGTAATTCTGTGTGAAGGGTTGTATCCAACGCATTTTATTCTGTAATTTTGTGTTGAATCATTGTACAAGACTCTATTTTTCTTGGGTTTCATTGTTGTTAATATAAATCTATGGGTAGAATCGATGTGTGAAAGCGGAGGAGATTCAATTGTCAACATTGATTTTTATTACAAAACCAGTTCAGAGTCTTTGAGAGTTTCAATAGGCGTTAATGGAATTGGTTTTTTTTTTATGGAGACAACGCTTAAATTATAATTGTGAAATTGGTAAATCGATCACCCTGAATCGATTTCATGAAGAAGAATTCCTGTACTGGTCAAGCACTGGTTGAAAAAGGGTGTTGTTCCTTTGAAATTATATATGCCATGTAAAGGTTTCTGTCTTGAACGCCTTTAACTGCATCTGAAAGTCCTGAACGTTGTCATTCGAATGTATGATCTGCAAAATTCTAGGACATAAAGAGCGCAGGGTCAAATTTATGACTGTTTATGTTTGATTTTATATCGTGATATCATTCTGAGCTCGTGGGCGCAAAGAAGTCACAGTTTTGTAGTCACGTGTAGTGGAGTATACAGTGGATTGGTTTCTGCGTTAAGCTGAAGCACACGTCAAGCAGTACTGAGCGTGAAATCGATCCATATGTTATCTATAAATAACAGAAGCCGTGGATCATCTGTTGTGGGGAAAAATGCCTATGCAACACGATCCTATCCACCTAAGGTGTGACAGTGCCTTAGCAACAAACAGACACAGCTATTCTAGTATTCTTCCTTTATGAATTAAGAATGAAGAGAGATGGATGGACTAACCGGTGTCTTCTGTTTGTCCCTCGATCCGATTTCTCTTCTCTTTGAGAGTTCCCAGCTACTTGCCTTCTCGCTTGCCTAGCTTCAATAGGTCTCTGCAAGATCACAAGAAGAGAACACTACACAAAGACATAGATTCATATTCATAACTAGTTCAGGATTAGAAATAAACTAAACATACTAATGCAATCATACATCAAAGATACATCAGTATATAGGAGAAACCAAGATAGCTTTATTGATGAATAACAAGGTTCAGGAAGAGATACAACCAAGAAGGCTCCAATCCAGCATCTCCTTCCCAACAAATGGAATTCCTATCTTCACCTCCCTTCAAAGCATTAAGCACCCAATGATCCCAATCTCAAACCAACATCAATTCTTTGCAATAACAAAATTCCAGCCTCCTGGATCTCATGGAGGAGAGATCCATATATAGATGTTTGGAGAGAGGATGAGTCAGCTTGAGATCTGACTAGTGTCCTCTCCCTCTGTCAGTTCTTGTTTCCACTTGGAGGTTCTTGCTTCCACTTGGAGGTTGAGAACCTCTTACTCATCACTAGTCGAATTCACTGAGGCAAGTGTCATTGACGAAGATTTTGGAAGCTTCCGGGGTCTTGACACCTCGTTGAATGAACTTTCCATTTGTCAATTCCCGTTCAGCGCACCCTGGTAGTGCTTCTACCTGCATTGCAGTGCAGGTAGCTAGTGTAGACTTTTCATTTCAGCGCAGACAGCTAGTGGAGCCTCTGAATTGATCCTGAATTGACTTGTTTTTGAGCAGTTTCTGGTGGAGAACTTCTGTGAATTGCTGTGGTTTGTTAGCCTTGTTCCTCTAGGGGTAGGAACAACATGTTTAGGGACTTTGGATCCCTTAGATTATAGACATTTCATGCTCAATGCTATAAGGTACAAAAATTTCTATAACAGTTGCCCCCTAAAGTATGAGGCCGTTTATCGGGTGAAATGCTTTATCAGGAGGATCCGAAGTTCATCCAATGCTGGGAGGAGACCTGTAATAAGATACAATACAATACATTATTTTTCATACTGCTTTCATGATCTAGCTGAGGCAGGCATTCCCATGCTCAGCTTTATAAATTCATTTTTCCGTACATAGAACAGACAATCGTCTGATGGTAGACTGATAATTTTGATGAAATTATCATCCTTTGGGTAGGATGATTATCTGCTGCAATGATGTACATGTCAATGTCTTTATCTTTCCTGAATATATATCGCAACCCGGATGGATGAAACTAGATCCGGGGTCTTCAAACTCGTTCGATCTTCACTCTAAGTACAAGTCGATCCATGTGAGAAATGTTCTGAAGTCGAACATGGAAAGACATCGCTTGATTACCGGTCAATGAGGTAAACCGTTAATAAGCGCGAGAGGAATCACCGATAATGATAATGACCCTCAAGGTACTGCAGTACAATTCACGTGGTGTGAATAAAGGACTTGGTGTCGAACACCACACAAAATCTTTCGGTCGAAGGTCATTGATGTATACCTGTCGCCGGAAGTGAGAAACTTGCCATTGAGGCATGCAAGCTTCAAAGTACTGAAGGGGGTGTTCCTAGATCAACTTCTTGGATAATGAGCTGATGTCGACAAGAAGCGATCCGTCAAAGGAGGGCCTTAATGAATCCCACATCAATGACACAGAACGGAGCTAATGATTTTGATGGAGGTGAAAATGATCTGATGATATATGATTCAGGGTGGCGGTCGTGAAAGGATGAAGGATAATGTATGGCAGTGGATGGGACACGGTTGACTTCTCTGAATGACTTCTCTTGAACATATGGCGACACTTATGTGATGGATCGGTAGCATTACCCCAAATATGGATGGTATGGCGAGACCATGGTGATGTGACCGGTGAATGAAACAACCCAACCCGATTGTGGTACAGAGGAAAAGTGTCATGTTCAAGAGCGACTTGCTACCATCAAAGTTTTCTTGAGTTTCTCCCAATTTTCCCCAGTCATTGCTGACCAGTACCTCTTTATTTTTGTCAAGCTTGAGGAGGATAAAATATGCTTGTTCTATAACTTGCCCTTCGGGCAAGCCCATCGCTATGTTTTAACGAGCCTAGCGATAGTGAAACTCATTCTCGTCTAAAGACAAGTTTGTCGCTATTTAATGCTTTTAACGAGTCTAACGACAAAGATAACTCGGTTCTTTTCATTTTTAGAGAGTCTGAAAAGGTACGTAAAGTCAACTCTGAAAGTCCTTTTTCGTCATCTAATCCCTTAAGTCTGAAAAAGTATAAAACAATACAGAAGGGATGAGTTTTCGATAGTTTTAACGAGCTGAACAAAACAAGCGCTCGATCTTTTTGTGCAATAATCCCTCAGGTCCAAAAAGATTAATATCTAGAGGAGGGATAGCACTTCCGGTCGCTTTAACGAGCTGGAAGGCCAAAACTCGGCAATCTTTTCATATTTTACGAGTCAGATGAAAAGAGCTTAAAGAAGACTTGTCTTTTGAGGAACGAGTGATAAAATGGTTAGCAGCTGATTCCCGGTATAGGTTGGAATTTTCCAATCACGGCAGTGTCACAAGGATGGCTAGTGTAATCACTCTTCGCAGCTGTTCCTCAAAATGGGTAAACAATCAAATGGAGGTGAATGATTGGCCAATGGAAAAGTGGAGGTGATGGTGCAAACACGACCAAGGCTTTAATGGCTGATAATTTACATTCGCAGTGGTTATTTACCGGGTAGTTCATTTTTTAACGAGCTTAAACGTGGATTGAAACACTTGCTCGATCTTATGTTTATTTTTTAACGAGCATGAACTATACGATAAAACTGCTCGGATCTTGTGTTTATTTTTTAATGAGCATGAACTGTGTGCTAAAACTGCTCGAATAATCCAGTCATATGATAAGAATGTCTCATTTAAGATTCCATTTTTTATGGAGCTTGCGCCTTACAAAGCTTTGCTCCGGATCCTTTCGTTATGCAAGTTCGGAAACGACTAATCCTACAAGTTTAAAGGGTTAGACCTACAGGTTTAAAGGGAGGACCTAAAAATTTAAAAAATAAATAGCCGCCCTTTGCTTGCACTCAAAAAGGTTTGCATGCCCCCAGGCATAAAGTACGATTTCAAGGTTACCCCTTCTTCACTTCCGCCAAAACACTTGTTTTACCGAGAGAGGCCTACCTCTTTTAGGTTACCCAAAGATTGTTCCATTAATCTTTCAAAAAAAAAACTTCTTCGGCGATGTCTACCGAGATAAACAAAGGTGAGCGACGATGCCCGCCAACTCACATAACTTTGACAAAAGAATCTTATTCTAGAAAAACCCCCTTCCATGCCAGACGGGGTATGGACTAGTCATATTCTCCCGCGGAAATCTACCCTATACCCAAAGTTTTCCTGCCGAAGCAGACCAGGACGCATGCCCCCTGGGTTCCAGTCATATCCTTCCGAATCACTCGCGCTCATCGGGAGGACGGACCGTGGGTTGAGACACTTCTTGCGTGAAGAGACCATTTAGGGATGGTGTATGACTATTTGTGATGCGTGATCCGGGAAATGAAAGTTGGTCCACGAGCTTGACCACTCTTCCTTCGTGTGGAAAACACATTACTCTAAAGAGTGAGGAGACGATGGCTCCCATGCAATATATATAGTCTCGTCCAAGGAGTAGGTTATAATCCAAGGGTCCTTGAACGACCATCACGTTCATTTGAACGGTCTTCCCTTTCAATGTTATGGGCACATTGGGGAGGATCCCTAAAGGTCGACTGGTTCCTTTATCAAAGCCTGTCAGATTTCTCATTTCAGGCAAAAGCGCTGGCGAACCAAGCACTTTCCAAGCAATAGAGGAAAGGATACTCACATATGCCCCCTCATCAATGATGGTGCCAGCCATTACCATTCTGTATATTTGAACGATAATTCTGAATGGTATGCTTGCTGGCAACCGGGGTCTGCCTAGTTGGTTCCAGTCGAAGGACACAACCAGGTTGCTTGGTGGTGGGACCGAATAGACGGCCGGATATCGCTCCGACGAACTTCCTTCCTACGATAAAGGAATGGGTGGATTGCCCCCGTGTTCGTCGGAGTCTGTGTTGATGAAGAGAATTTGGACGGTGTCGTCTTTATTCTCTTCTGTGATGGTATCATTCGAAGATAGAACCTCTGAAGGCAAGACCGGGTCAACTGCCGCCTCGACCTTTTGACTTTTGTTAGGTATGGATTCAGATGGTTCATCCTCAATGATAGGTGCTTTGGCTGACCACCTGAGCGGGCCAGCCGGGTTCTCAACTGGTGAAGGACTTGGTAGGAGTTTTTGATATCCAGGAGGAAATCGCACTGGTAAAACCGGGCGATCTTCCAAAACTCTTTTAGCCTCATCTAAGAAGGGACAACGGTGGATGGCATGGTCACCTTCACATAGTTTGCAGGGAAATCTAGCTTTCCCTCTCTGTCCTGTGGCTTCACTTTCACTAGTTGATGGTGTGCTGCCAACATGGCTATCAGAGGTTGACGCCACCGAATTGTGCAAACGGGGAGACCAGTCCCTTAGTATCCGAGGGATGCAGGGACAATCTCTGTGGAAGTGGTCTCCCTTGCATATGACACATGGCGAATTAGGCCTAGTCAGTGCTGTGTGTGGATTTTTGTCAGACAACACTTGTTTGCCCCTAGTTGCTTTTGGCTCCTTCTTCTTCTTCTCTTTCTTCTTCTTTTCCTTCTTCTCCTTAGGAACTTGGTTTTTTGTCTTACCAGTTCCGTCAAGCGAAGAGGAAGGAGGAGAGGAAGAATTAGATGAAGCAGAAGGTTGGTGGGTAACTCTGGTCTGGTCTAACTGTTGACTCGACTGTTCAGGAATAGCGGTGTTCTGAACGACATTGGTTGAAAAGAGCCAGACCGGCAGGCCAATTGTCAGTCCTGGAAGCGACAATGTGGCCATATGGGGTGCACCAACATCTCCCCAAGAGGAGAAGGGACTAGGATTTCCACCAAGGGGAATTCCTTGGTTGGCGGGCTCCATTTTCTCAACCTAAAGATCAACGCAGGAATAAAGGGTGATTGTTCTGTTTAAAATAAATTTTTAACGACGCTTAGACACAACTTGCTTTTTCACTTTTAAAGAGTCGAGAAAAAGCTAAAGATGACTCTAGTCTCCTTCGATGTTTTAACGAGCCCGAAGTGACAAATGCTCGGATGGACTTTTTCTGTTATAGAGTCTGAAAAAGGCCAAAAGAAACTGCTCTGGAGTTCTAGGCAGAGGGTGTGCCAAACTTTTCGCAAAACCGCAGAATACTTTTTAGGGTACGAGTGGTCGATCTTCCTGAATGCTGTGTTCAGTGCATTGCGATCAGTAGGGCGGCCGACACGGCTTCCTAAGGATAAAGGTTATATGCCTATAGGGGTCTCCCAATATATACGCGACGGTACGTGGGAGCACAATCCGTACTGCCGCTATCGTCCCTCGGGAGGAATCACCCACCATCAGCGAGATCGACAGTCACCAGGCTTTACGACGCCAGAACACGTCTCTAGCCTAGACCTCTATGTTGTGCGTTATGTTACAAAGCGTTGTTAAGTTCATTCGATTTATTTTAGGTTGATCTTTTTAGAAGTTTGCCTTTTTGGATCACCACGAGATGTATGATACAATTCCTAAATGCAGTCTAAAGATGATAAGCAAGCTTTTATATCTTTTCAACTATGAAAATCCTAGCTACAAAGGGTAAAGAAAGACACCATCTTTTCTCAAAGAGCAATCAGCACACTCTAATGCACTTTTCCTAAATCAAGCATGCAAACTATCAAGATGCAAATGCACAATGCAGGTGTTTGTTTTCCGCTTCCTTAATATTGATGCCTAAAAAGAAAGCTTTTTGTACAACTTTGAATTTGCTTTTAAATGACAAATACAAACAAGTTTACTTTTTCGAAATCAGAAAGGGTAGAAGAGAATACAACACTTTACGACTTTCGAAATGAACACTTGTTTCGACACTTAAAAGAGACAAACTCAAACGAAAAGCAAAAGTAAATGTATAATCAACTGTAAACAACCAATGAACTCTCTCCTAAGATCACAATCAACAGATCTGAATCAAGGGCTACAGGGCGATTATTTCACTCTTGCAAAGGAAAACTGTAAATGACGCCACAAACACATAAAAACACTCACAGTCTTTTGTACAAAAGGAGGTGGAATTTAAGTAGAGAAAAGGAGTTATCAGACAGGTACCTATGCTGGTTACAGGCTGCAAAAATCAGAGATCAAAACAAGGCAAAACAGAGCAGAGAACCCCAGCTGCACAAGGCCTAACTGGATCAACGCACCCTCAACACAGAGTTTTTGACATTCAGTGCAAGTAGCCTTCACGGGACCTGCGTTGAAATGAAAAACCTCTTCACAGGGTCTACGCTGAAGGAGAAACGAGAGTTTCTCACTGGGTTCTGGGTCACAGTTTGCTGATTAATCTATGGTTTCAGGCCAAATAAAAGCAACAAGCAAGGTACAATCAAAGGGATTCTTTGAGGGAGGGCTAAGATCTATCACAAAGGATCATCAAATCATTTGTGAGTCCATTGTTCAGATCATAGACAAATCCAGTGATTGGATCAAAGCAGCAGCTGTCTACTTTGCATCTGAGAATAGCAGATGCAGTTCGATTGTTGTTGTTGAGTCTATGAAACAAACAATGATAGAGACACAAATAAAATGACTAAACAGATCTCCCCAGTGGAGTCGCCAATTTGTTGTGGGGAAAAATGCCTATGCAGGACGATCCTATCCACCTAAGGTGTGACAGTGCCTTAGCAACAAACAGACACAGCTATTCTAGTATTCTTCCTTTATGAATTAAGAATGAAGAGAGATGGATGGACTAACCGATGTCTTCCGTTTGTCCCTCGATCCGATTTCTCTTCTCTTTGAGAGTTCCCAGCTACTTGCCTTCTCACTTGCCCAGCTTCAACAGGTCTCTGCAAGATCACAAGAAGAGAACACTACACAAAGACATAGATTCATATTCATAACTAGTTCAGGATTAGAAATAAACTAAACATACTAATGCAATCATACATCAAAGATACATCAGTATATAAGAGAAACCAAGATAGCTTTATTGATGAATAACAAGGTTCAGGAAGAGATACAACCAAGAAGGCTCCAATCCAGTATCTCCTTCCCAGCAAATGGAATTCCTATCTTCACCTCCCTTCAAAGCATTAAGCACCCAATGATCCCAATCTCAAACCAACAGCAATTCTTTGCAATAACAAAATTCCAGCCTCTTGGATCTCATGGAGGAGAGATCCATATATAGATGTTTGGAGAGAGGATGAGTCAGCTTGAGATCTGACTAGTGTCCTCTCCCTCTGTCAGTTCTTGTTTCCACTTGGAGGTTCTTGCTTCCACTTGGAGGTTGAGAACCTCTTACTCATCACTAGTCGAATTCACTGAGGCAAGTGTCATTCAGGAAGATTCTGGAAGCTTCTGGGGTCTTGACACCTCATTGAATGAACTTGCCATTTGTCAATTCCCACTCAGCGCACCCTGGTAGTGCTTCTAACTACGTTGCAGTGCAAGTAGCCAGTGCAGACTTTGCATTTCAGCGCAGACAGCTAGTGGAGCCTTTGAATTGATCCTGAATTGACTTGTTTTTGAGCAGTTTCTGGTGGAGAACTTCTATGAATTGCTGTGGTTTGTTAGCCTTGTTCCTCTAGGGGTAGGAACAACATGTTTAGGGACTTTGGATCCCTTAGATTATGGAAATTTCATGCTCAATGCTGTAAGGCACAAAAATGTCTATAACATCATCTGAAGATTGTGTTAGCAAGGTCGTATCAGTGTTGAATAGCACTAAACCCAGCGTTAAGCAGAGGCCAGTTTGTCAGAGGCCACGTGCTCGCAGGTACAATTTGTCCAAAATTCGGTGATCGATGTTGTTTAAATTGCAAATCGAATTGAATCATTGTGTCAGAAGTAATCGATTCAAATTGCCATCGATTGTTACAGTGAGGTCAATGTATTTGTTACAGCTTTCAAATTCTGCTTTCATATGGTTAATTTGAGTGTAGATTGGGTGTTGCGTCCGGTATACATAGTTTCAATTTCCTAAGATAACCGATTGAAGTATGTAATAAGCCAGATTGGAGCTCTAATATGTTCAAAAGCAATGTTTGCAGATCGCTACAGTTTGAGCATCGTTGATGAGAAACAGGTATGCGATATCGACATTCGATTCTAGCCAACTCTCATTTTATATAAATTGCTATTGCCATAAGTCGAAAGGTTCGATTGTTTGGTTGGAAGTTGTGTTTTGATTGAATGACAATTGAATAAAGAGATTCAATTTAAAGGCATATTTGGGCGCTAATGCCATGATCTTATTTGAATTCAAGGGTGTAAATAATAATTGTATGGATGTCAGCAACAGAGTATTACAGGCAAGACTTGCATTGGATGAGATTGAAGGTCGAAAATTAATGTCTGAAAAATAATTCAACTTGTTGTGAGAAGAAATGTTAAATATTGTTTTTAATCATAAATATGAAGGAGAAACTAAAACTTTCGCATGAGTTGAATTTTCCAAAAAGTGAACTGAAATTGACTAGAACAGGAATTGTCGTTTTTATATGTACAGTTTGTAACGATTCTGGGTTTTGCAGTCTAGAGTTGCGTTATTTTGGTATCAGAGCTCGGCTCTGTATGAAAGTTTCTTGAGAAGTGTTGAAGACTGAATTTGAATTTATATTAAATCCTGTATGGGGAAATAATTCTCAGTTATGCATTCGAACAGAATAGAATTCTGTTTTGATTGGTAAAATTCGATATGGGTTGTATGAGTGATTGACAAATTGCAGGCGATAAGTGCATAGATAAATTATGACAACAGATGTGCATGTAGACAAGGGATATCAGATTTTAATCTGACAGTCAAGCAAATTAGAGTATAATTGGGAGAATGGAGAATCGTGCAGGTATTGTGTTTGTTTAAATTTTGAATTGCCTTTTACTGACAAGAAATGGAATGAGGATTGATGGTTGCAGCAATGAAGAAACTCAGCAAAGAAGGAATTATTGCTGACAGCTGAAGTTTTCTAGATAAAACCGGAAGATTGGAAGAAAGGATCAGATTCTAAAATCTGATTGACAGTGAATTTGTGCAGAGGAAGCATAAAGATTGCTGGAATAGATTTGCAGAAATGGTGAGAGTATGATTTGGTTGTAAATGCCAATTGAGGTGTGGGTTTAAATGCAAGTAAATTGATTATTGGGTTTTTGGTTTATGAACCATATGTTAAGGAGGAGCTTACGCAATTGATAATAATAGTGTATGTAATTGTTCAGAATTGAAGTTTTATTTGGGCAAAATTTTTGAGATGCATTTTGTATATGGTAAGGTGTTGTTTGCAGCAATTTGTAGCAAGAGGTTGTCAGAGATTGGTTCGAAAACAAACAGAAGCCAAGTGCAGGAGTTGAACTTGTGGGAAGGATTGCTGAGAAGTGGATTAAATGAAGTCCATACGTGAACAGATGCAGTTCACAAAGGAGGGGAAGATGACTATTGATAGTCATTTTCAGAAATCTGATGAGGAGTACGAGTGGGAGAAGGCCAAAATAGAAATTCAGCTTGAATTGTTAATGGAGTTGTTGTAGGAAAATGTGAGAAACCAGATGCATGGTTGGACCATGAGAAAGAAGGTAAAGTGGTAGAAGTTGCATGCAAGAAGAGAAAAGCAGGTAAACACACAGTTGATGGAGGAGCTGAGGAAGCTTGAGCAGATGTTGAGTTGTAAAGAACTCAGAGAGGCTAAGTTGAAAATGTATGTTTCCATTTGTGGCCCGGAACATGGCGAAATTCTGGGTGAAGAGATCAATGACGAAGATCTCATGAACTATTGGGATAGTTCAGAAGCATCTGAAGAGGTAATGATGAGAGAAACAGGTAAGGCTATGAAGCCTTGTAAATTTTCTCACAATTCATGTATGTTTGCTGGATGTGCGATAGATGGTGAGCAGTCTGATGGAACTGTCACAAAGGACAATGAGGTTCTTGAGGTAAAGTCTGGTAGAGGATTCCTTTCAGAGAAGGAATGTGATGATTGGTCAACAGAAAATGAAGGTATGGAAAGTTGTGTAAAATTTCCGAGTTCTACTCCAGTTGAGATTGTTCAGTTGTATCGGAAGTTAGATCTTCAGAAGAGAGAGTTGGAAAAGCAGAGGATCTATGTTCAGGAAAAGTTGCTGAAAGACACAGAACAGGGGAAGATTTTCCAAATAGATGATGTGGAAAAGGGACTAACTGATAGTCTCACAGAGGAATTGAATTAGCATACTGATGTGCTGATGGATGAAGGAATTTCAGAGCAGCATACTGAAATGTTGCCAGCAACAGCAGAAGCGGCACTAAAGCCTTATGTTGTTTATTCTAACAATTTTTTTGTGAATGCAGGTATTGGTACTGAAGAACATTTGACTCCGTTGAGTAGTCAAATGAAGGGAGAAGAATTTCTCTGTTCCATAAGACAAGAGGGTGAGGATGATCGGGTGGTAGTCAGAATAGAAACAAGCATAGAAGCAAGAAGTCAGCAAGTGGCAATACCGATAGAGAGAGTAAAACCTGAGCAAGCCGTCTTAGCTCAGCAGACAGTAAGAAATCAACAGCTGGTCGATTTATTGGACCGAGCGATTGAAAGCATCAGAAGACTGATGATGAAAGTATCCCGGAAGAGGTCAGCCGTAGTGAAACAAAGAAGCAGCAGCAAAAGAAAGACAACAAAAGATTGCGAAAGCACAGCCAGTGGAGCGATGCAACATAAAGTGTGGAAACCTGGAGAGGAATATCATAAAGAAGCAGTGACAAGTAGAAAGTTACAACACAAGATATGGGATCCAGGCATACAAAAATCCGAACACATGATCAGGCGATCATGTTTAATTTCAACGTTGGGAGTCTGATGCGGGAGCATCAAGACCATCTTTTCATTTGTAAATATGTGATAAAGGGGGTGTGACAATTTTAATATTTTATTAATTAATTTGTTATTAAAATAGAAGAAGGTGAGGATTTTGTAAATATCCTTTTATTAATTAAGAGGATATGACAGAATTTGGTTAAGGATATGAAGGGATAAGATTCTAGATAATAGGGTTTGTTGAGATATTCTAGTGGTGTTGAGATATTAAGGGGATTGAGCATTTAATTAGTTCATTTTTAAAAATTGTATAAATAGGAAGGGGTTTTGAGAGAAAAATACATGGAAATTGTGAGAGATGTGAGGTAGAATTAGATAGGCTTGGTGTGTAGCGAGAGCTCAGAGAGGTGTGAAGATTGTGTTTGTGTGAAATTGAGTCAAAAGAGAAACTTTGTTTTGTTTTTTTTTCTGAGTATTATGAAAGTAACTGCGTTTGTCTTTAATCGAATGCCAAATTATGTAGACTTGAGCATGACATGTCTGCGTAATTGATTGTAATAGTAATTCTATGTGAAGGGTTGTATCCAATGCATTTTATTCTGTAGTTTTGCGTTGAATCATTGTACACGACTCTGTTTTTGTTGGGTTTCATTGTTGTTAATATAAATCTGTGGGTAGAATCGATGTGTGAAAGCGAAGGAGATTCAATTGTCAACATTGATTTTTATTACAAAACCGGTTCAGAGTCATTGAGAGTTTCAATAGGCGTTAATGGAATTGGGTTTTTTTTAATGGAGACAGCGCTTAAATTATAATTGTGAAATTGGTAAATCGATCACCCTGAATCGATTTCATGAAGAAGAATTCCTATATTGGTCAAGAACTGGTTGAAAGAGGGTGTTGCTCCTTTGAAATTATATATGCCATGTAAAGGTTTCTGTCTTGAATGCCTTTAACTGCATCTGAAAGTCCTGAACGTTGTCATTCGAATGTATGATCTGCAAAATTCTGGGAGATAAAGAGCGCAGGGTCAAATTTATGACTGTTTATGTTTGATTTTATATCGTGATATCATTCTGAGCTCGTGGGCGCAAAGAAGTCACAGTTTTGTAGTCACGTGGAGTGGAGTATACACTGGATTGGTTTCTGCGTTAAGCTGAAGCACACGTCAAGCAGAACTGAGCGTGAAATCGATCCATATGTTATCTATAAATAACAAAAGTCGTGGATCATCTGAAGATTGTGTTAGCAAGGTCGTATCAGTGTTGAATAGCACTAAACCCAGCGTTAAGCAGAGGCCAGTTTGTCAGAGGCCGCGCGCTTGCAGGTAGAATTTGTCCAAAATTCGGTGATCGATGTTGTTTAAATTGCAAATCGAATTGAATCGTTGTGTAAGAAGTAATCAATTCAAATTGCCATCGATTGTTACAGTGAGGTCAATGTATTTGTTACAGCTTTCAAATATTGCTTTCATATGGTTAATTTGAGTGTAGATTGGGTGTTGCGTCCGGTATACATAGTTTTCAATTTCCTGAGATAACCGATTGAAGTATGTAATAAGCCAGATTGGAGCTCTAATATGTTCAAAAGTAGTGTTTGCAGATCGCTACAGTTTGAGCATCGTTGATGAGAAACAGGTATGCGATATCGACATTCGATTCTAGCCAACTCTCAGTTTATATAAATTGCTATTGCCATAAGTCGAAAGGTTCGATTGTTTGGTTGGAAGTTGTGTTTTGATTGAATGACAATTGAATAAAGAGATTCAATTTAAAGGCATATTTGGGCGCTAGTGCCATGATCTTATTTGAATTCAAGGGTGTAAATAATAATTGTATGGATGTGAGCAACAGAGTATTACAGGCAAGACTTGCATTGGATGAGATTGAAGGTAGAAAATTAATGTCTGAAAAATAATTCAACTTGTTGTGAGAAGAAATGTTAAATATTGTTTTTAATCATAAATATGAAGGAGAAACTAAAACTTTCGCATGAGTTAAATATTCCAAAAAGTGAACTGAAATTGACTAGAACAGGAATTGTCGTTTTTATATGTACAGTTTGTAACGATTCTGGGTTTTGCAGTCTAGAGTTGCGTTAAAATTATTCCATGAATTGATTCAAGCTGAGTTCCACAGCTGTTGGTAATCCTTAAACCACCATTTACTAGAATAATTTATCTTCTCCTACCCATTTCATGCGGTTTTCCCTAAAACACTATATTCAAAGGGCACATTCAACCATTAACGATTGTCCATTAATAGATTTTAGCTCTTTTCTTGCACTCACATGCACCCCTTTGGATTAAGGTGGTTGATGTGGGAAACCTAATCCTTAAGGATTATGTTAAGTTGTAATTTCTACTTGAGAGTCTTCCTCACCTAGTTCTTTTCAAGTTTTTTGTTGTAAGATATGGCTATCATCAGTCACTACAGAGCATGATAGGATGCATCATGGCATCATAGAAGCAATGAAATCAAGAGCTTGTGATCATAGAGAAGCATGAAAGATAGATGAAATAAAAGTCTATGGTAGTCACCTATGGATAGTTATAGCTCTTGATAACCTCGTTAGTCAAAACGAATAATTTTCCTGATGAGGATACTTAAGATTCTCTATAAAAATCTTCGTCGGATGGTTCACCAATTAAAAGGAAGAAAGTGTTTCTTCAAGAATTCCAACTTGTGGAATTCATGGGATAATAATATGATGAAAAAAGAGGTGAATCAGATCAAGAGATTGAAGTTCTTTCAATCAAGGAAGTTGTTGAAGCAAGTCTAGATGGCCTAAATAAAAATGAGGTATGTATGCTTATATTTGATATTCTAGAGTCATGTCATATGGTTGCAGGTAACATTGATAAATGTTCTATCTTGAGAGCATATAAAGAGAAAAAGGATCCCCTTCATTGAAAAAATGAAGGAAGGCATGAGTCACACATTGACCAGATGAAATCAACATACTGTTTACAATATTTGGAGGAACTATGATTGAAAGTTCCTGGAAGAAAATTGTGTGAAGAAAGAAGGGAAGAGATCGTAAAATATGCAACTATGAACAAGGAAATGAACATCCAAGGACTAAAATATTTGACTAGGATATCTACATGAAATATATGAAGACTCTAATGAAGTATGAAAAATAAAGAGACCCTTGACAGTATATATATTTTTGAGATGTGTCAATTGTTATGTAGGATGTTGATGCAAATTAGAAGATGCCATGATGAAATACCATCACAAAGGTAATTTTGATTTAATGTTATTTTCTTATTTTTTGAATAATATTTGGAAGGGCTTATGCAGGGCTACAAAGAGAAGAGTTATGGATGTATTCCACCACTGGTGACCATATAGCTAGATGAAATATCCTTAATGAAACATGGCATGAAGAAGGCAACAAATCGTGAAGGAGGACCAAATATGGACTAATGTATCACTTTCAAATGGAAGGAATGATGACATGACTAACTCATGCATGAAAGTGATGGATGGTTTGTGCCCTATGAAGAAGTCCTGAAAACTGTAGACCCCATCATAAGGATGAAAATTCATGACATCAAATGAAGGAGTTCTACAAGCAGTTGGTTATCGCATGATCTCCACTTGAAGAGATGTTGAAAGCAAGTCCCTAGTCTAGAGAGAGCTTGGGTACATTATTGTTTATAGGAATGGGTATGTCCTCCCTAGATTGAGGAGGAGAGATAGACACATCATTCTTATCTTCACTTGGGAAGACAAAATGGAGATTAGGTAAAAACATCTGGCATCCAATATTCTTTGAGGATGAGATATGGCATCCAAGGTAAGTGTAGTCATGGAAGACCAATATTTTTTGAGGATTGGGAATCCAAGATAAGAATAGTCCTGGTGGAACACACTCTGAGAACAAAGGTAGGGTATGTTCCGAGAGAGAAAATGATGAGGGTGTTTATACATCATTGGTCTCATCAACATTGAGTAGATCTAAACTTGTGGAGAGATAGAGTTATTAGTCAAGCCCTTACTATGTTACAATGTTGGATGATATGATGTTATACAGATGTTATGAAACTAGCTCACAAAAAGATAGAAAAGATAGATCAGAACCTTATAAATAAGCATCTTCGAGGGGGAAACCTCCTTTACATTACAAAAATGAACAATTCTTGGATGATACAAATGACAAGACCTCCTTTCTATATATAGGAGTCTAAGGTGTCATAATATAATCAGATCCGACACAACAATAATAATGCAATGGCACAATAATAACACTAGTGGGCTTCTATGGGGCACAATAATAATAATAATGGGACTACATGGGAAAAATAATATAATAAGGTTGTACTAATAACAATAACGGATTACACTAGTAGTATAGGGACCTAACATGCCCCTCTCCTTTAAAAGGTGTTATCCTCAACACTTGAGTAATTCTTGATGCTTTTGTATAAAATTCTTTTTCTCCCATCTTGAATCCTGAACGGGTAAGTTCTTCCCCTTGATGAGATACTCTGAAATTGATCAATTTCATAGCTATCAAGTTCTTGTTTCTATGACTACTCCAGGTTCCAATATAATTTTTCCTTCCTCGTCAAGTCCTGGCAATATTGTTCGACCTGGGATCTTATACAACTTCTGAATGAGTGGCCACACTTCTTCATCCTTCTTCCATTCATCCATTGCTTCGTTTATCCAATCTGGTTGGATAATATAAATGTTTCACAACAATGCTTCTACATCTGCAACCTTTCCTGAGAGTGCATCTAGCACAACATTCTGCTTCCCTTTTTTGTAGATGATTTCAAAGTCATAACCAAACATCCTTGTGACACATTTTTGTTGCTCTTCAGAGGATAATCTTTGTTCTAAAAAGTATTTAAGAATATCATGATCCATTTTTACCTTGAAGTGTCTTCCCATTAGTTAGGGTCGCCATTTCTTAAGTGCATGTAGTATTGCCAACATTTCCTTCTCATAAATAGCTTTGTGTAAATACTTTCCTTTGATTGGACAACTTTTGAAAGCAATGGGTCTTTCATCTTGCATTTAAATGGCACCAATTCCATTTCCTGAAGCATCACATTCCAGAATAAAATTTTTTGTGAAGTCTGACATAGCTAAGACCGGTGGTTGGCACATTGCCTCTTTAATATGGTCAAAGGCCTTTGTTGCTTCTGGAGTCCATGAAAATGAATATTTCGTCAATAATTTTGTTAGAGGTGCTGCTATTCTCCCATAATTCTTAACAAACTTGTGATAATACCCTATCAACCCGAGAAATCCTCACAAATGCTTTATGGAGGTGGGGATTTTCCATTCCTTAATGGCTTTAATTTTGCTAGGGTCTACCTTAACACCTTCATGAGGTACAATATAACCCAGATATTCCACGTCTTGTACTCCAAAGGAACATTTGGATATTTTTGCATATAATTGTTTCTCCTCCAATAGTTTGAGCACCCTATCAACATTTTGAACATGATCCTTCCAAGACTTGTTGTAGATTAGTATATCATCAAAAAATACTAACACAAATTTTCTAAGGAAGGGTTTGAAAACGGAGTTCATCAAACCTTGAAATGTAGAAGGTGCATTGGTAAGGCCAAAAGGCATGACCAAAAATTCATAATGACCCTCATGAGTTCTAAATGCTATTTCAAAAGTCTTCAACCTTCATTCCGATGATTCATGCAATTCATCCAATAATTCATCAATGACAGGGATGGGAAATTTATCTTTAATATTGAGCTTGTTGAGCTCCCTATAATTTGGACTCATGAGCCATGATCCATCCTTCTTGTGCACCAATACTACTAGAGCAGAGAAAGAACTTTGACTAGGTTGAATTATACTACCCTCTAGTAGTGGTTGCGGTTGTCATAGCTGTGAAGTCTATGGTAAGACTCAGGGGAGGTAACTCATTAGAATTTGGCTAGAATTAGTGGGCTGCTGGTGCGTTGGTGAAAATGGTCTTATAGGGTCATTTTTGTAATGAGATTAAGGGTGCAAAAGGAGAAAGACTCCAAAAATATGGACAATGTGAGAGGGTCAAGCGATTTGGTGAGGAGGCTTGAACACCAGACAAGAACCTCGTATTATATGATCACGTGCCATGGGAATGAAATCTGATGAGTATTAGAGGTGGCATCATAATTCACTATGAATCATGGAAATACATTCCTTTTGGAATTCAAAGAGGGGATTCCATGCAAAGGAGAGCATAAATGTGATGTGGGTAAGTGGTCCACCAAAAATTCATAATGGCCCTCATGAGTTCTAAATGCTGTTTTCAGAATGCCTTCAGTCTTCATTCTAATTTGATGATATCCTGAATGAAAATCCAACTTGGTGAAGTAAACTGATCCATGCAATTCATCCAGTAATTCATCAATGACAGGAATGGGGAACTTATCTTTAATAGTGAGCTTGTTGAGCTCCCTATAATCGAGACACATGCGCCATGATCCATCCTTCTTGTGCACCAATACTACTGGAGCAGAGAAATAACTTTGACTCGGTTGAATTATACCAGCCTCTAGCATTTCTGCAACCATACATTCAATTTCACTCTTTTGGACATAGGGATATCTGTACGGCCTGATGTTTGGAGGAACACTTCCTGGAATCAGATGAATAGCATGATCATGATCACGCATAGGTGGGAGACCTTTGGGAGTCTCAAATACCTTGGAATGGTTGTCCAGGACTTTTTGGAGATCTGGAGAAGTAGATGATTCCGATGTGGAAACATCTAGTGAACATAATTGTGCAATTACACCTCTTTGTTCCTTTTTTAGAAGCTTTGTCATACCACTAGAGCTGATTATCTTTACTAATTTCCCTACAATACCCCTTAATTCAAATTCCTTTCCTTCCATAGAAAATTTGATGAAAATTTCTTGAAAATTAAGTTATTGTACCCAAGGATTGTAGCCATTGGACTCCTAGTACAACATCAGCACCTCCCATTGGAATGGAAAGCATTGGGCTAGTCAATACATATTCTCCCATGGATAGCTTGATATTATGGCACTTTCCAGAGAAATTTATTGTTCCTCCATTTGCAATCATCACTTGACACTCTAGTGCTGGATATAGGAAGAAATTCAATTCTTTTGCTACCTTACAATGAATAAAATTGTGCGTGCTTCCTAAATCAATCAACACTATTACCTTTTTCTTCTTGATTTGTCCTTCTATCTTGATGGTTTGAGGAGTGGTAATTCCTGCCAATGCATTACAAAATATGGTTGGATTTATTTTTTCTTCATCTAGGCTTTGCTCCTGGAGTATATCCTCTTCGCTTGACCTTTCTTGCTCCTTTTCTTCTTCCTCTTCACAATCTATGTAGAATAATTTCTTCTCAGCACACTTATGACCTTTAGTGTATTTTCTATCACAACTGTAACAAAGCCCTTTTTCTCTTTTTTCTTCCAATTGTTGTGGTGTCAACCTTATAGGTTGTGGAAGACTAGGGGAAACAACATTTCCATCTTTATAGTTGTGAGTGGTATGTTTCCTGGTTGCCATAATTTTGCTTTCCATTTTTCTTTCTAACCTGAATGCCTTCTCTAATGAATCAGGTTACCAAAGGTGAACATCATGTTGGATATTATCCTTTAAAGACCCTATGAACACATCAATCCTATGCTCCTCTGGAATATCTTTTACTCTTATGTTCAATTTTTGGAACTCTTCAATGTGCTCCATTATTGAACCCTTTTGTTTGAGACTTATCAATTGGCTAAAAAAAGTGTTGCTTTTTGTATCCTCATAATGTGCTATCAATTCTTCCGTAAAAATTTCCCAAGTGATAAATTGTTTACAAGAGAAAAGCCATTGATACCATACAAACTGATTTGGTTCCAAATATAAAGTTGCCATACGTACCTTTTGTGCATTTTGTACATTATTGAGATCGAAGAATTGCTCCATTTGTAATATCCATGTGGCGGGATCCTTGCCATCAAACTTCCTCATATCGACTTTTGGAATATGGTGAGTCTTCGATCCAACATTAGAGTCTATGGAATCATGATTAACATTTCTTTCGTTCTCATCATGAGTTTCCTTTAGTACCCTTTCACCATTAGTGACCATTTCTTGTAACAATTTATTCATATTTATCTTCAATTCTTCCATCTTATCATCCATGCCATCAATTTTAGCTTCTATGCCTTTCTTTAAACAATCCATCTTAGCTTCTACACCTTTGTTTAAACCATCCATCTTAGCTTCTACATCTTTCCTTAAAGCATCCATCTTAGATTCTGTTTCTTTTTGTGCAAGTGACACTTGTTGCACTTGTTCTTGTAATTTTGATATATCATATAGCATTTCTTCTTCTTCTTCATGAGTCATGCTAGAGCTTTCAGGTTCCTTACTAGGTGTTTGCATTTTCTTTCCTCGGGGCATCAGTTACCGATAATAATGCTCTACTAGCCCATTTAATTCCTTCAAAATAAATTTTCAAACCACTCTTAAGCAAAAATTTAAAAGAATCTACACACATTTTTTTCACTTTGTAGGACCTCTATATTGCCTCTGATGTACCTATTTACTTTCAGATCATCCAGTTCTGAAATTGCAACCTGTGGTAGCCCACTGTGTCCTCTTTCTAATGCCACCAGTCTGATCCAATTTGGATTCTCCAAGGAAGAGTTATGCAAAATCTCCCACATTGACCTGATTATAGACTAGTTTAGTAGAGTGAACTTGTACAATGTACCACGAGTCACTGTTTCGTCCTTTGGCTCTAAAAAAATATATACAAGAAACTATAGTCTGTCCTCTTTCTACACCTTCTGACGAAATTTCAATCCAATGCTCAGGGGAAAAGTTATGATGATTTTCCTCAGGTCACCTGTTTGGAATGTAATTCAGGAGTCTACAAAAAGACCAACTTCCTCCGATCATATCTCCACAAATATAGCGCAAAAATCTATGAAATCCGAGATTCAGCGCGACGTCTTCTCGAATGGGTTTTTTTTTTAGCTTCCGAAACGTCGCATAAAAAACGTTATAGTGAAAATGCCACGATGACCTGTTTGGAGTAGAAAAACCCTATAATCCAAATCTCTGATACGAAATGTTATGAAACCAGCTCAAGAAAAGATAGAAAAGATAGATCAACACCTTAGAATTTAGCCTCTTCGAGGGGGAAACCTCCTTTATATTACATAAATGAACAATTATTGGATGATTCAAATGACAAAACCTCCTTTCTATATATAGGAGTCTAAGGAGTCACAATATAACCCAGCAGACATAACAATAATAATATAAAGCCACAAAAATAACAATAGAGGGATTCTATGGGGCACATTAATAACAATATGGGGGCAATAGGGGCACAAAAATATTAATAAGGGGTATAACTACAATAGTAATGGGGTAATCACTAGTATTATAGGGACCTAACAATATCTACCTTGAAATTTGTAGCGATGGAAATTTACAATACTCAACACAATCCCCAATCTCTTCCACTCTTATACACACTTGGGCATCTCATTACGTTGACAACACTTGAGACTTCACTACCTGTTTTGGTCGCAGGCCTAAAAAAAATCCCCCAATGTTAAAGCTCCATGACCCATTTGCCTTGCTACAATGATGCTTACACCATGTATAGGATCATGTAAATACCTTCCTAATCCCATATCTGCATTGTTGCAAAAGATCTTTCCAATTTTACTTATCAGGCCATAAACCTTTGGCAACATAAGCGTCCATTTGAAGCCAAAACACGACCTTCGACTCTAATAACAATTGTTAAGAATTTACTATAGAGAGATAAATTGTTTAACGATATTTACCGAGAGGCAAAATAACTCACAATAATCACATAAACAATATACACAATATTTAACCAGGAAAATCCCAACTCCGGGGAAAAGCCCACCCTAATGAAATTTCATTAGCCTTGGCCAAAACCCTGACCAACTCAGCCATGTGAGCATTCATCTCTCACCTCCCTGACCTCCATTACAATGAAGTATTTCTATCCTTTTATAGGCTCCATTACATGTAATACCATGGGTAGAAAACCATGGGTACACAATAGCATGTTGGCCAAAACCATCACTAGGTAACCTAGTCAACCTTGACTGAAACCCTAAGTCAATTATACCTAACAGAGATCAGTGGGGTCAAACTGAAAAATAGAAAAAATTGAACATGATCACATACTCAGAACACTTGACAACACAACATTGGTCACTTAGGAACACATGAACAAGATAATCTCCTCAATGTGACAACTTTCCCCAAGTACGACACTAAACATACACTTTGCAACAATAGTGACGATACTTGTGTGACAATGCATACAACTTTGGAATTAGTCTAATACATGTCTATATAATAAATAGGACTCATTGACACCAAATTTACCCCTCGAAACAAACCATAATTCTTCTTATGCAATGCGCGACACTTTCCCTTCCCAAAACAAAACACATAAGAAAGTAAGAGGAAAGTGAAAATGACACTCATAAAACGCAAACATCATTGAAAGAGACATGGCAGAATGAAGATAGCATGAAAATGACACTTTTTAAAGTGAAAAAAAGAAAAAGCGATAGTTGTAAAACATGAAAGTGACACTTGAAAAAGTGAAGGTGTGTAAAAGTGATAGTTGGAAAAACTCACTGAAATAGAAGAACAATCGCAACCAAAAGTGAGAGAGGGTCAATGAAAGTGTTCACTAACTGTCAACGTCAGTTAAAAATTGCATAGGAACTGTCTTGATGGACTTTTGTTATTCATGTTCAAGCTTACATAAAAAGGGTGTGCTCATGGACTTGTTGGGGACTGAACAGGTGTGAGTAGGTGACTTTTACACTTAAAAACTTATCAAAGCATCAATCAACCATAAAGTGACTATGAAATGAATGGTTGTAAGATCCATAATAGGCTCCAAAATTTAAGTGTAGACCAATTTTTGGAAGGTGTTGCTCACAGCGAAAACACTTGGCGACACACTGGTAGAACTTCCAATTTCTTTGCCTTGGTCTAGTTTTATGCACAGGGTCTATTTTTGCAAGAATTATTGATTCTTTGTGTAGATTACTTTGGCTTCCCCACTTAAGCCAATTATATACATATTCTCGCCATCTATTTCTTGGTTGAACACATCCATAGGGCTAGCCATATCAAAATATTTCGATTCAGGAGAAGGGTAATGTAATTCACTAGCAAAAGATATCTAGGGTATGATTTTTCACCTCTAGCATTGTTTCACTGCCAATAGGCCTAGACAGTTACACTCTGGTGGAGTCACTTCAGGAACACAAGCATTTCTTCACTACAAGCGAGCTTGGACAGTACCCCGATGAAGTTACTTACTTTACCTCACTGCATAGGAAGCATTTTTCTTCTTTCACCCTTTATTTATTTATTTTTATAGGATTTGGCTTTGACACTTATTTATTTCATGGGGTGGAAAAGGGATCTCAGCTTTAAGAGAAAATGAGTTTGATCCTTCAAATAATCATATACGAAACCTCTGATATGTATTTACTTGTTATGATTTTCCCCTTGTCCTTCTCTACTTGATTAGTTCAACATGCAAAACACTGGAACATTACAACACCAAGATTATAAATGAGATTTCTAAAATAGATATGGGTATCATGGTTCAACACAAAGCTTTACTCACAAAAGGATCACATTTTTTATTAAAACATCATTGACCAGAAGATATAAACCTAAGATAGAGAAGCGAATAATAGATAAGCGAAGCATAATTCATTGTCATAGTTGTGTTTTTCAAATTTTTCTACATTGAACAATGTACACTTTGAAACAGGAACTGATATTGTTACCTGTTCCGTAGAGATATAAAAAAAGTTACCCGATTTTGAAAAGGGACAATGCAGAACACACATATTTTTTAGAGCATATATTTTGGCACGTTAATTTTCTTTTTTTATGTACATTACGTTTTAGAATGTTAGTGATTTGCATTTTGAATTAAAAACGTGATGATTCTGCATCAAGCCCTTTTTTTAAAAGACCTATTTTTTTACTCTAAATTTTCTAATGTATGAAATGTAAATAATTATTTTCTAAATTTAAACATTTTTGAAGTGGTCTTCTTCTTCATATTTTCTTTTTTTTTTTCTTTTTTTTTCTGTTGGAGTGAGGTTTTTATTATTTTTCATATTTAAAGAAGAAGTTCGATATTTTGAAGTTTCGATATTTGTTAGGATATTCTGACACATAGGAAATAGCTAAGTATAACTTGGTCTAGTGTAGAGTTAGGTAAAGTGTGTTTCTTTAATATGTACTTTTGTAACGTACAATCCGACAGTCATGATATGTAGTGATCTGACGATTCATTCTCTCCCTAGTATTACCGACACTTGATCCGTGGCTTAACACCCGATTGGTCGATGATCTCTATTTAAAGAGCATGGAGGGTCATTTTTAGGGTAACTGTTCATGAGAGAAGCTTATGTAAATTTTCATTCTTTTATTAATAAATTTCCTAAGGTGGTCATGTTGGCTTAGGCTGTGGACTATTTCCCTCTTTGAAGGTTTTAACCACGTCAACAATACTAGTGTATTGATCTATGATCTATTTGTGAGCGGTGTCCTTTGGTGTTTTGTTTGAGGAACTTACACTGTAAATTCCTACATGGTATGAGAGCTATTTGAGGGCCGCATTCGTTGGTGATCCTAATCTGAAACTAGTAGAACTGCATCTGACTGTCATTTCCTAGATCTATTGTTTCTAACTGCTTTCGAGCCGAGAGGACTACTCTATTGTGTTAGGAGCATCTATTCCAGTGAGGAACCCCTTTCATTTCATGCGAAAAGGTTTCTGGTATACCTAGCTACATCATTTTTAAGATTTGGAGGTATACATTGCTTATTTGTAGTTTCTAGTTATTTTCTCTCTGTATATTTCGGTTTATTTAGCTCTTTGCTTTTTTATTACCAGATCTATACCTTTCATTTATGTGTATGCTCTTTTACCCACAAATTTGTGTGATCTAGGCGAATCAGAAACATAAAGGAAGGATTTTTCTCATGCGTATGCTCTTTTCCACGGCGGCTTAGTGTGATCTCGGAAAATCAGAAACATTGAGGAAAATATTTAGTTTCCGGCTAAAGCTAACTTCAAACTGCAAGGTTTGTTCTTTTTGCATCTCCGTGTTGGGCTTTGTGTTTTTGTTTTGTAGGAAAAAAGAGATCAACCAAGCACAGAGCCCAAAGCTTCAGTGACTTAAAAAAAAAAGAAAAAAGGAATTCCCTTCCTCTTTCCCAAAAATTTCTAACCTTTTAATCTAGCTCAGTTGGTCCAAAGCTACTTTATGAGAGTAGAGATCTTGAGTTCAAGTCTTCTTTTTGTTGAGCTAATTAGGTTAGGTTTGGAAAGGGGGTGGCTCTTTTTTAATATAACATTATCATTCATTTCCACACATTCCCACACTTTGTCGGCATCTTCAACAACTTTTCTTCAAAAAGCCATAACTTCTTCATTTAGAAGCCATTTTCAAAGCCGTTTTTTATAAACAACCTAATATTTTGAGATCTTTCCATTGGAACACTTAGTTTCAACATCTATAGCTTCAATTTCTATTAAAATGGAAAGCCCATGCCAAGTTATTCTTGACAGCACGAACTACTTCCAATGGTGGTCCTACATTGTGGATTTACTCAGAAGTAAAGGTAATTATAGAATAGCCTCAAGCTAAGAAACCAAATCGAAAGATGAAGATAAGGCAGCCAAATGGGAAAATAGGCAAGATCAAGCACATGGGTTGATAGGGGTGTATATTTCTCCGGACCTTAGATTCCATATCGCAAAACTTGATACTCCTAATGAAGCAATGAAACAGATCACTAAAGTTTTTGGAATTAAAAATGAACTTTGAGCCCATCAACTTGAAAATGAGTTGCTTACATTGGACCCCAATAATGTTTCTTCCATTGAAGATTTTTTGTCCAAGTTCAAGACCCTTAGACTTCTCTTGGAAGGTGTTAAGGTTAAGAAAGAAGATGGTAACCTTATCTATTCCATTCTTACTATGTTGGGACCAACCTACTCTGTGTTTGTTTCCATCTTCCATTCTACAAGAGAAGCCTTCATTTCTCAAGGACAAGCCTACAAGTCCCCTTCCTTTGATTCCTTTTGTGATTCTTTAATAAGAGAATAAGAAAAACTCTTACACCTTGGTCTTCTTAATCTTGGAAACTCTTCTAAGAAAGCCTTAACGACCTGGCAGCAACCAAATTCAAAGAATCTTAAGAAGCCGTATCCTAAAAAGAATGGTCCTAAACCAAACAAGGGTCCTAAGCAATTTCAGCCTCAAAATGAAAAATCATTTCAACAAAATGATATTAAGGCAAATAAAAACAAAGGGAAGAAAACAGATAGAAATTTCCACTTTTGTAATCGATATGGCCACTTAGAATCCAAATGCTTTAATAAGATGGAAGCCTTGGAAGTAGCAATGAAGAAGCATAACATCCATTTGGAGCACTCTTCAACTTCAACATCATCTTCAAGAATAGCACTTTTTGCATGTGGCTATCAAACATATCGGTCTGTAAATGCACTAAATGTATCTTCTTCTTCTAATTCTCATGAGTGGTTCATTGATTCTGGAGCTTCTTATCGCATGAACAAAAAAAAGCCATGTTTTCTTCTTTAAATGATTGTAACACCAAAAATATATCTGTTGGTGATGATAGATCTATTAGTGTTGTAGGAACTGGAACTATTCATATAGACAATGGTCAATTTAATGATGTATTATGTGTTCCAACCTTATCCTGCAACCTTCTATCTATACATCAGTTAACTCATTCAGGTGAAGGTAAAATCGTTGAATTTTCACCTCACAATATTGTAATTAAGGACCTAAGAGATCCTAGACAAATTTTAGCTACTAGCATTGTTGATGATTCTACAAGGTTGTATAAGTTTAAAAACTTTGGGTCGTCAAATATTCCCTCGGTATTTGTTGCTCATAATGATGAAGTGAGCAAACTTTGGCATGAGTAATTTGGTCACTTAAACTATTGCTCCCTTCAGAATCTATGTAAAGAAAATATTGTGATAGATCTTCCAATGGTATCTTGCAGAGATGGTGTTTGTTTTGGATGTGTACTCGAAAAACATCATCGAGATAGTTTTGAAAAATGTGCCTCTGGGCACGCCTCAGCCCCTTTATAGCTTGTGCATAGTGATTTATGTGGTCCACTTCTAGTTGTTCCATTTTTTGGCTACAAGTATTTCTTAACTTTCGTTGATGATTTCTATAGATGCACTTGGATATACTTCTTAAAACTCAAGAGTGAAGTATTTAACATGTTTTTGCCCTTTAAGGCCTTTGTTGAAAAACAATCTAGACATCAAATTCTTAAGCTAAGATCTGATAATGGCAGAGAATATGTTAACAACAAATTCATCAACTTTTGCACTCATAATGGAATTCAAATGCAACATATTGTTCCATATACTCCACAACGAAATGGTGTAGCTGAAAGGAAGAATCACACCTTAAAGGAAATAGCTGATTGTATGCTTCAATCTAAAGGACTTAGTCTTAATTTTTGGGGAGAAGCAATTAACTGTGAAAATTACATAATAAATTACACTCCTACTAAGGTTTTAAAGAATATCACTCCAAAAGAAGCATGGAGCTCAATTAAACCAGATGTAAGTCACTTTCGTGTTTTTGGAAGTGAAGCATGGGCCCATATTCCAGATGAGAAACATAAATATTTATAACCTAAGAGTGAAAAATGTATTTTTGTTGGATATTCTAAAGATGTCAAAGGATATAGACTAATTCCACTTAAGTCCAAAAATGTTATCATTAGAAGAGGTGTAAAGTTTGCTGAAAATATATCGGCCTACGAGCCTAGTTCGGTGGATGTGCCACCTCTCTCTATCTCTTCTACTTTTGAAAATATTTCTTCTTTAGATGATGAAATCGAGGATGACAATCCTCCCCCAACTTCTCAGGATCCTCCTTCAGCTCCTCAGCTTCCAAAATGGGTATGTGCTACTAGAGATGTAGTAGGCATTCTTGTCGGTGATCGTACCGATCAGCGACATACACATTCTCCGTTCAATAGAGCCTCTTCTTTACTAGCTCAAGATTTAGCGAATTATGATCCTCACACCTATGCAGAAGCTTCAGGCCATCTAGATTGGGATGCAGCTATGAATCAAGAATATCGTTCATTATTGGCAAATGATACATGGGATATTGTTCCTCTACCAAAGGGATGAAAAATTGTTAGATGCAAATGGCTTTACAGAACCAAGTATGGACCAGATGGAAAAGTTGATAAACATAAAGCTTGTCTTGTTGCTAAGGGTTTTTCACAAGTTGAAGGCATTGACTATACTGAAACCTTCTCCCCTGTTGCCAAAATTAACTCTATCCACCTTGTTCTTTCCCTTGCTCCCTCTTTCAAATGGGAAGTCCATCAGAAGGATGTTAAATCTACCTTCTTGCATGGGGACTTGCATGAAGAAATCTATATGGAACAACCTACTAGCTTTATACAAATGAACTCCAGCCTTGTATGTCGGCTTAAGAAATCCCTTTATGGTCTCAAGCAAGCTCCTCGGGCTTGGTATGCCAAAATGGATAGCTTTCTTTTAGAAACTGGCTTTTCTAGGTGTCATTCTGACAATACTATCTACACCAAGAAAGTGGACAAGTCTCTTATCATTCTTGTCCTTTATGTTGATGATCTTATCCTCACTGGTAGTGATCCCAACCTTATAAACCATGTGAATTCCAACCTTAAAAAGAAGTTTGAAATGACTGACTTAGGACACTTGCATTATTTTCTTGGTCTTCAAGTCTTGCAATCCAAGGAAGGTATTTCCCTTTCCCAGTCCAAGTATGCTTGTGATCTTCTACACCATTTTCACAATGGAAGACTGTAAGCCGGCCCCTTCTCCCTTTCAGTCTGGAGCCAAACTTTCAGTCACTTGTACATCCCCTGAGGTTGATGTTACCTTATACCATCAACTTGTAGTAAAACTTTTGTATCTGACCCATACTCGTACTGACCTTTCCTTTGTTGTTGGCCTTATTGCTCGATTTATGCAAAACCCACATGAAATTCATTGGAAAGTAGCTAAAAGAATACTTCATTATGTTCGAGGTACAGTCCAGTTTGGGATTCATTACAGTGTAGAAGCATCTCCTCTATTGGTTGGTTTCACTAATTCAGATGGGGTTGGTGACCCTGATGATCAGAAGTCTACTGTAGGTTATGTGTTCGCTCTTGGTTCAGGACCTATGACATGGGATTGCAAGAAACAAAGTGCCATTTCTATTTCTTCAGTAGAAGCAGATTATCGTGGTGCCGTAGAAATTAGTAAGGATGTCATGTGGCTTCGTCAGATCCTGTCAGAGATTGGATTTTAGCAGCAGCATCCGACTACACTTTGGTGTGATAATCAAAGTGCCATTCAACTATGAAAAGATCCAATCCAACATCAGCGCAACAAACACATTGAACTGGACATGCACTTCATCAGAAAGCTCATTCATGAGCATGTTCTTGAAGTGCAATATTGTTCAACAGATGATCAAGTTGCAGACATATATACAAAGGCTCTCACAGAGGCGAAGTTTACTAAACTTCGATTTATGGTTGGAGCTTAGCAAGTTGTCACTAAGGGGCGATAGGCTCTAGTGCCTCCTTCCTTCTCCTACTGTGTCATATTTGTACATCTATCAATCCTATCCTAATTTGTTCTTAAGGGGGGGTGTTAGGATATTCTGACACATAGAAAATAGTTAAGTATAACTTGGTCTAGTGTAGAGTTAGGTAAAGTGTGTTTCTTTACTATGTACTTTTGTAACGTAAAATTCGATAGTCACGATATGTAGTTATTCAATGGTTCATTCTCTCCTCGGTATTACTGACACTTGATCTATAGCTTAATACCCAATTGGTCCATGATATCTATTTAAAGAGCATGGAGGGTCATTTGTAGGGTAACCGTTCATGAGAGAAGCTTATGTAAATTTTCATTATTTTATTAATAAATTGCCTGAAGTGGCCGCGTTGGCTCAGGCCATGGAATGTTTCCCTCTTTGAGGGTTTTAATCACATCAAAAATACTGGTGTATTGATCTATGATTTGTTTGTGAGCGGTGTCCTTTGGTGTTCTATCTAAGGAACTTACCCTGTAAATTCCTACAATATTCTACATATTTATACATCGTTAATTAATGTTTCAATGCACATGAAATAACTGTCTCTAAAAAGAAATAGTTTTTAACAATTGACATAAAGGTAACCATTTTCAACATAAATATACCTACAAAATTACACATTTTGATCATTTTTTGTAATTTTTTGCTAGAAATGACATGTCGAAATCACAATTTTTATATGAAAATTTTAACTAAAAATGGCTAAATAATAGTTTTTTTTATGAATTTTATGTCAAAAAATAATAATAATCATTTTTTTTAAAATAATGATTAACATAAAAATTAATGCGAAAATCACATAATACAAATATTGAACACATAACAACATTAATTGAATGCTTATTCTTATCATAAAATGTCAAAGTCAAAACATTACATGTATAACTAATTAATAGTTACAAAAATGAGCTTGATTACCAAACATAACTTAAATTTAATCAACAATATCACGTAATCCAAACTCTTCATCCTCTAGAGTGTCATCATTGTCTTCTTCCACAATATTTTCTACTTAATTTCGCTCATTTTCCTCTTCTAATGGAACTTTGATGTCTGTGAATCTCCCAATGTATGCCTTTCCAATCATTCCATGTAAGGGTGGTTGGGGTTCCTTTGCTTTTTTTTCCACCTTCAACCCAAGTTCTTACATTGCATCTGGAAGAAATTGAAGAGCATTAATTGTTTGCTGAATAAAATTGCATTGTATTGGATCTTTTCCAATGGCAATGCAATTTCTTCATTTTTGAAGGCAACATGCTAGTGTTGTACCTAATTATCAAGCACAAAAGAAATAATGAATTAAATTAGTACAATGACATATAAATTAATAAATAAGATATTTCAATTCAATTCCAAATAATAAAACTTACCTGAGCCAAAAAAATAAATATAGAATCCAATCTCCTTCATTTGAACATATGTCTCTCAGATAGTTAATCAATAATTGTGGTTTTTTATAAATGTTAACTATCTTTTCTTTTTCTTCTTTGTCTTCATATGTTAGTTTTCTCACAACAACATCATAAGCCAGTACTTGACTATGACTCTTTCCATTTACCTAATTAAAAATCATAGACATATAGCTATCATCTTTTGCCTAGCTATCAATATGGATGAACCCACAATCATTTATAAATGGTTGATCTTCACGGTTAAGAAGATTTGTCTTTTTCCTGTAACATGAAATATTAATAGTTCAATTAACATGTACATAAATGAATTTTTAACATTAACCAAATATACATTTTCAACATCTTACCATGTAAGCTGCATCCTTGAGTTTGTTTTCCCCTTGAAGCTTGACAACAACATTGCCAATTGTGTATTTGAATGAAATGTCACAAATCTCCATAATGGTGATGACATGTCTTCTAGAAATCCTGCAACCACTTTACTAAGAGCTTGATAAGTATAAGGGTCACTATCATAGTCAATTTTTGGAATGTTAAGATATTTCCTATGTGTCAGAATATCCTAACATAGATTTACAGGGTAAGTTCCTCAGACAGAACACCAAAGGACATCGCTCACAAACAGATCATAGATCAATACACCAGTACTTTTGATGTGGTTAAAACCCTAAAAGAGGGAAACAGTCCACGGCCTGAGCCAATGCGGCCACTTCAGGCAATTTCTTAATAAAAGAATGAAAATTTACATAAGCTTCTCTCATGAATGGTTAACCTACAAATGACCCTCCATGCTCTTCAAATAGAGATCATGGACCAATCAGGTGTTAAGCCACGAATCAAGGGTTGATAATACCGAGGAGAGAATGAACCATCAGATCACTACATCTCGTGACCGTCGGATTGTAAGTTACAAAATGTACATAGTAAAGAAACACACTTTACCTAACTCTATAGTAGACGAAGTTATACTTAACTATTTCCTATGTGTCGAAATATCCTAACATCCCCCCTTAAGAAAAAATTGGGACAGGATTGAAGGATTTACAAATATGACACAATAGGAGAAGCAAGGAGGCACTAGAGCCTATCCCCCCTTAGTGACAACTTCCTGAACTCCAACCATAAATCGAAGTTTAGTGAACTTTGCCTCTGTGAGAGCCTTTGTAAAGATGTCTGCAACTTGATCATCTGTTGAACAATATTGCACTTCAAGAACATGGTCATGGATGAGCTTTCTGATGAAGTGCATGTGCAGTTCAATGTGTTTGTTGTGCTGATGTTGGACTAGATCTTTGCATAGATGAATGGCACTCTGATTATCACACCAAAGTATAGTTGGATGTTGCTGCTGAAAGCCAAACTCTGACAGGATCTGACGAAGCCACAAGGCTTCCTTACTAGCTTCTACGACACTAGGATACTCTGCTTCTACTGAGGAAAGAGAAATGGCACCTTGTTTCTTGCAAAACCATGTAATAGGTCCTGAACCAAGAGTGAACACATAACCCGTAGTAGACTTCCGATCATCAGGGTCACCAGCCCAATCGGAATCAGTGAAACCAACCAATAGAGGAGATGCTTCGGCACTGTAATGAATCCCAAACTGAACTGTACCTCGAACATAACGAAGTATTCTTTTAGCTGCTTTCGAATGACTTTCACGAGGGTTTTGCATAAACCGAGCAACAAGGCTAACAACAAAGGAAAGGTCAGGACGAGTATGGGTTAGATACAAAAGTTTTCCTACAAGTTGATGGTATAAGGTAGCATCAACTTCAGGAGAAGTACAAGTGGCTGAAAGTTTGAATCTAGACTGAAAGGGAGAAGGGGCTAGCTTACAGTCTTCCATGTGAAAATGGCGTAGAATATCACAAGCATACTTGGACTAGGAAAGGGAAATACCTTCTTTCGATTGCAAGACTTGAAGACCAAGAAAATAATGTAAGTGTCCTAAGTCTGTCATTTCAAACTTCCTTTTAAGGCTAGACTTCACATGGTTTGTAAGGTTGGGATCACTACCAGTCAGGATAAGATCATCAACATAAAGAACAAGAATGATAAGAGACTTGCCCACTTTCTTGGTGTAGACAGTATTGTCAGAATGACACCTAGAAAAGCCATTTTCTAAAAGAAAGTTATCCATTTTGGCATACCAAGCTCGAGGAGCTTGCTTGAGACCATAAAGGGATTTCTTAAGCCGACATACAAGGGTGGAGTCTGTTTGTATAAAGCCAATAGATTGTTCCATATAGATTTCTTCATGCAAGTCCCCATGCAAGAAGGTGGATTTAACACCCATCTGATGGACTTCCCATTTGAAAGAGGCAGCAAGGGAAAGAATAAGGCGGATAGAGTTCATTTTGGCAACAGGGGAGAAGGTTTCAGTGTTGTCAATGCCTTCAACTTGTGAAAAACCCTTAGCAACAAGACGATCTTTATGTTTATCAACTTCCCATCTGGTTCATACTTGGTTCTATAAACCCATTTGCATCTAACAAGTTTTCATCCCTTTGGTAGAGGAACAAGATCCCATGTATCATTTGCCAATAATGAATGATATTCTTCATTCATAGTTTCTTCCCAATCTGGATGGCCTAAAGCTTTAGCAAAGGTGTCAGAATCATAATTCACTGAAGCTTGAGCCAGTAAAGAAGAGGCTCTCTCGAACTGAGAATGTGTACGTCACTGATCTGTAGGATCACCGGAAAGTTCACCTGCTGCATCCCGAGTAGCATGGACCCATTTTGGAAGCTGAGTAGCTGAAGGAGGATCCTGAGAAGGTGGGGGAGGATTTTCATCCTCACTTTCATCATCTGAAGAAGAAATATTTTCAAAAGTAGAATAGATAGGGAGAGGTGGCACATCCGCCGAACTAGGCTTGTAGGCCGATATATTTTCAGCAAACTTTACATCTCTTCTAATGATAACATTTTTGGACTTAAGTGGAATAAGTTTATATCCTTTGACATCTTCAGAATATCCAACAAAAATACATTTTTCACTCTTAGGTTCTAAAGCTTTATGTTTCTCATCTGGAATATGGGCCCATGCTTCACTTCCAAAAACATGAAAGTGACTTACATCTGGTTTGATTGAGCTCCATGCTTCTTCTGGAGTGATATTCTTTAAAACCTTAGTAGGAGTGCAATTTATTATGTAATTTGCACAGTTAATTGCTTCTGCCCAATAATTAAGACTAAGTCCTTTAGATTGAAGCATACAATTAGCCATTTCCTTTAAGGTGTGATTCTTCCTTTCAGCTACATCATTTTGTTGTGGAGTATATGGAACATTATGTTGCATTTGAATTCCATTCTCAGTGCAAAAGTTGATGAATTTTTTGTTAACATATTCTCCACCATTATCAGATCTTAGCTTAAGAATTTGATGTCCAGATTGTTTTTCAACAAAGGCCTTAAAGGCCAAGAACATGTTAAATACTTCACTCTTGAGTTTTAAGAAGTATACCCAAGTGCGTCTGGAGAAATAATCAATGAAAGTTAAGAAATACTTCTAGCCAGAGAATGAAACAACTGGAAGTGGACCACATAAATCACTATGCATGGGCTGTAAAGGGGCTGAGGTGTGCCAAGAGGCACATTTTTCAAAACTGTCCCGATGATGTTTTTTGAGTACACATCCGGAACAAACACCATCTATGCAAGATACCATTGGAAGACCTATCACCATATTTTCTTTACATAGATTCTGAAGGGAGCGATAGTTTAAGTGACCAAATTTCTCATGCCAAAGTTTGCTCACTTCATCATTATGAGCAACAAATACTAGGGGAAGATTTGATGACCCAAAGTTGTGAAACTTATACAATCTTGTAGAATCATCAGCAATGCTAGTAGCTAAAATCTGTCTAGGATCTCTTAGGTCCTTAATTACAACATCGTGAGGTGAAAATTCAACGATTTTACCTTCACCTGAATGGGTTATCTGATATACAGATAGAAGGTTTCAGGATAAGGTTCGAACACATAATACATCATTAAACTAACCATTGTCTATATGAACAGTTCCAGTCCCTACAACACTAAGAGATCTATCGTCACCAACATATATATTTTTGGTGTTACAATCATATAAAGAAGAAAACATGGCTTTGTTTTTGGCCATGTGATAAGAAGCTCCAGAATCAATGAGCCACTCATGAGAATGAGAAGAAGAATATACATTTAGTGCATAGCGAGACTGAGATGCTTGACAACCACATGCAAAAAGTGCCATTCCTGAAGATGAAGTTGAATTTGAAGAGTGCTCCAAATGGATGTTATGCTTCTTCATTGCTACTTCCAAGGCTTCCATCTTCTTAAAGCATTTAGATTCTAAGTGGCCATCTCGATTACAGAAGTTGCAATGTCTATCAGTCTTCTTCCCTTTGTTTTTGTTTGTCTTATCATTTTGTTGAAATGATTTTTCATTTTGAGGCTGAGATTGCTTAGGACCCTTGTTTGGTTTAGGACCATTCATTTTAGGATACAACTTCATAGGATTCTTTGGATTTGGTTGCTGCTGGGCAGCTAATGCTTTCTTAGAAGAGTTTCCAAGATTAAGAAGACCAAGGTGTAAGAGTTTTTCTTGTTCTCTTATTAGAGAATAACAAAAAGAATCAAAGGAAGGGGACTTATAGTCTTGTCCTTGAGAAATGAAGGCTTCTCTTGTAGAATGGAAGGTGGAAACAAACACAGAGTAGGCTGGTCCCAACTTAGTAAGAATGGAATAGATAAGGTTACTATCTTCTTTCTTAACCTTAACACCTTCCAAGAGAAGTCTAAGGGTCTTGAACTTGGACAAAAAATCTTCAATGCAAGAAAAATTATTGGGGTCCAATGTAAGAAACTTATTTTCAAGTTGATGGGCTCTAAGTTCATTTTTTATTCCAAAAACTTTAGTAATCTGTTTCAATGCTTCATCAAGAGTATCAAGTTATGCAATATGGAATCTAAGATCTGGAGAAATAGACATACTTATCAACCCACGTGCTTGATCTTGCCTATTTTCCCATTTAGCTGCCTTATCTTCATCTTTCGGTTTGGTTTCTTAGTCTATGGTTATTCTATAGAGACCTTTACTTCTAAGTAAATCCACAATGTAGGACCACCATTGGAAGTAGTTGGTGCTGTCAAGAATAACTTGGCACGAACTTTCTATTTTAACAGAAACTGAAGCTATAGATGCTGAAACTAAGTTTTCCAATGGAAAGATCTCAAAAAATTAGGCTATTTCAAAAAAAAGGGTTCTGAAAATGGCTTCCGGATGAAGAAGTTATGGCTTTTTGAAGAAAATTTGATGAAGATGCCGACGAAGTGCGGGAATGTGCGGAAATGAAAAATCCGCCCCCACAAAAAGGAGACTTGAATTCAAGACCTCTACTCTCATAAATTAGCTTTGGACCAAGTGAGCTATACAAAAAGTTTGAGAGAGAGAGAGAGAGAGAGAGAGAGAGAGAGAGAGGGGGTTGAAGCTTTGGGTTGTGTGCTTGCTTTGAGAAAGCTCTTTTTCCCTACAAAACAAAAAACACAAAACCCAACACGGACATACAAAAAAAAATGAACCTTGCAGCTCAAAGTTAGCTTTACCTGGAAACTAAATATTTTCCTCAATGTTTTTGATTTTCCGAGATCACACTAAGGCGCACCGGCAAAGAGCATACGCATGACAAAAATCTTTCCTTTCTGTTTCTGATTTTCCCAGATCGCACAGAGTCGCGGGGCAAAGAGAATATGCAAAAATGAAAGGTATAGATCTGGTAATAAAAAAAAACTAAATAAACCAAAACCGAAATAAATAGAGAGAAAATAACTATAAACTAGAAATAAACACTGTATACCTCCAGATCTTAAAAATGACGCCGCTAGGGCTACCAGAAACCTTTTCGTGTGAAACCAAAGGGGTTCCTCACTGGAACAGATGTTCCCAACACAACAGAGTAGTCCTATTGACCCGAAAGCAATCAGGAACAGTAGATCTAGGAAACGGTAGTCGGATGCACTTCTACCGGTTTCAGATTTGGATCACTAATGGACGCGGCCCTCAAATAGCTCTGATTCCATGTAAATTCCTACATGGAATATTGAAATCATTGGGAATATCTGCAATAACTAGGGCATAATCCCTTTCAGATATGAGTTTAGCAATGTCTTCACGGACACCTTGTATTACTTCATATTGAATAGTGTCAAGCCCATTCCAAATGAAATGAGTAAGATTTGGATCAAGTTCAACATTCTTAAGACATTGCTTCTTCAGTCTTTCGATCTTAATTTTTTCAATAAAGGTTCTGAAACTATCTAGTGCTCCATTTGCATCCTTCCTCATCTTTAATCAAATAAACAAACATATTTGTAAGTTATAAAATAAAAATTATATACAGATGAATTAAAATAAATGTATAACTCAACATATCTTTTTAAATGCAAGATAAAAAAATTAATGTTGATGTAGAACTTGAATCTGGATAGTTGTGTACACCATCATCCCTACTATCTTCATTCAACAATTTAACCATTTCTTCTTGTATTTACATGTAAACTTTGTGATTGCATAGATAAAGTAAAAAGCGTTAATATAATGATATATATAACAAATACTGCCAAGAACAATATGTTATATTTAAAAGAAAATTATAATCTAGAAATAAGTAAAAACAATTCAACAAACTTACTTTTGAAATTCCTCAAACATTTCCCCGATTGATCATTCCCCTGACTTCATACGAGATAATATTTCTTTGACAAGGTTTTCATCCTTCACTCCTTGCAATACTCTCCAAGGTGTGATATTCATATCTTCTAGACGCTGCTTCATTCTAGGACCTGATTTACCGTTGCTACATATTAATGGTTTAGATGTTTTGACCTTCTGGTTTTTAATTCCAATGTTATCCCACATGCTAAAAATCTCATTAATCAATTCCCATATCTCTTCAATTCTAAATTCCAACTAGAAAATGTTATCAATACCTCTGAATAAATCAGTATTTACTCTACCACCTTTTGAGTTGATTTTCTCCTCAATTTGATAGCTTATTTCCATACAACATTCCTTTCAGAAATCTAAAGTAACATTTAGCTTATCCCCACCACATTTTTCTTCAAATTCACTATGAATAAATCAAACCCTTTATATTAAAGTCATAGACATCCTATATTCATTATCTTCATTATGATCCCATGCCACTAACTTTTCTTATGTATCTGATAAACTAGCATAAATGATACATTTCATTGTTTCAAAATATGGGTTATTGGGATATTCCTCCATCAATTATCTTTGAGCCTCTACATAATGGTTCCCCCCAAGCACATAATAATTGTATTCAAAACATTTTTACTTATCAAATGCTTCTATGTTGGGAACTTGATTTGGCTCAACAAGAAGCACATAGTTAACCACATGAGCATATCAATTATACTTCATCAATGTCTTAAAGTTGTGAACATGTAGGTGGTGTGGCTTTTTGATTTTATATTTACATTGTCCTTCACTTTCCTTGTAGATTTGTCTCACATTAAGCTGAAATGTACGACCATCCTCAATTAAGTTTCTCTTTGTCAAGTTCTGTCGAATGGAATTTTGTTTTGTTTTAATAAAGTCGTCCTCTAAATCAGCTCCTAGTGTAATGATTTCTCTCCTTTCTCTCGAAGTTTCACTAGGATCTTGACTGCTGATAATGACTACTTCAGAATGTTCAACTTTACTTTTCTTCCTCATAACATTCTCATCATTAACTAGAATAGATTTATTCTTGGGCATTGATACTTTTGGTCTTTTATGGTTCTTCTCCTTTCTAATATTAGGTCCAATGTCATCCTCAGTAACAACAACATATTCTTTAGTATCAGTTTCAACTTCGTCATCTTCAAAAGTAACCTGTCTACCTTTGCTAGATTTATCAACTAGAGGGATTTTTCTGATCTCTTGGATGTAGTTTTGTAACATCATGAATTACTACATTTTTCTTGTTTTCCATATCTTCTTCTAACACTGAGTAGAAACTACTGACAACTTTCATAATATCATGCTCTATGAAATGAATTCCTACTAACATAATTGAACAACTTTCAACAAAATTATGCCGAACAAAATATCGCATGTCAATAAAAACATAGTTATAAAAATATAATGAGATAGTTACAAGAACACAAAACACAAATATAAATAACAATACTTAGGATATTTTGTTAAATCTCATTTATGATTTGTTTACCCATATTTGTAGATACCTCTCTCGTGTCGTACAATGAACATGAAAGCTGGTAGTTATTCCTTTCATGTGACTTCGGCAGTTTTGCAAGTATGTAAACAACTTCATTGTTTGGTACCAAACACATGTCTATGACCTTTCCCAGCACCTCATAAATGCCAGTATCATTAGGTATATAAACATATAGATATATTTGCACATCTTAGCTTTCTCTTTCTTTCACATACCATACATTTGTTGGAAGTTTCACTTCTTTTGATTTCTTCTAGTGTGAAATAATCTTATTATCATTTGTGGCACTTGATAGATTTGTACCTATCAACTCAAATTTGGTTCATTCAACAATGTTTTTTGAAGATCTACCTTTAACGGTCTTCGGTCCAGAAAGATTCACAGAAATCTTGTTTGATGCCATTTTCTTGAAAAAAAAGACACATATAAATCAGTAAATTAGAAAAAAATAATAGCTTAAATTAACAAACAAAATGATAAATGATAATTAATTTTGTGAACAATAACAATTTAAAAAAATAAAAATAAATGAGAAATTTAAAAATACAGCACCTGTTGTCCCACCCCGAAAATTGACCAACAGGTATGCCCATCCCCCTTACACCACCTTGGCGGCCCAACAACTACCCCCCCCCCACTCCAGCCCCACCCGGCCCACTCCACCCATCCCACCCCACCACACCCCACCCAACGCTAGAATCGGCCCACCACCCCGGCAACCAACCCCCCACCCCTCACTCATGGTCCTGTTGGGCCACCGGGGGCATTATCAGTCCCACCATGCCCATTGTGGATGTAATGGGTAAATTTGTCCCACAAAAGTTTTTAACTTCTAAAAAAAAAATTTCCTTAAACTTATTTAAATTTGCACAGCAAAAAAATTAATTAACCTTTCAAACACGATAATCCTCCGTTGAATATGTTGTTGATAACAGTGTAGCTCCTCCACAAATTCGCTCCAAGTCTTTTAACAAACTTCAAAAAACCTTCATGAAATGTGAGGAATAATGATAATCAAATTTATTATATAGGGGAAATTACGAAATTGTTTTATAGCATGGTGAATGTGGACATTTTTTTTTTAGAAGGTATAATAAAAATTAAAGAAAACATTCAATTGTTTAGTAAATATAATATAGTTGAAGTAATAAATTAATCAAGGTAAATGATTTAGTTTACAATTTTAATTTTAAATATTTATTTCATAAAAAAAATAGTTAAAATTTTTCAATAAATTGAAGAAGAAAATAATGGAGGGAAATACATAAAATGAAATTTTTGGAGCGAAAATTTTTCAACGGAAATTTTCATTCTTTGAGCTATATATTGTCACTAGGAGAGTTTGCATTTGTATCATTCAACCTCTTCATTTGAGAGGCATGGATTCTTCTCATACTGAATTTTCTCTTTGTGAAGCATCAACATCTTCGTCGCATAACAACTCTATTCATATTGATGAATATAATGGAAATTCTTCCACTATGAATAGAGAGTCAATTCTTCCACTTAGTCCTATTCCTAAGGACTATGGGAGCAGCACTGATGAAAGATGGGATGAATAATTTCAAATAAATAAAGAGTCACGGTTTCCACTTAGTCGTACTCCTATGGATTATGAGAGTAGCAGCGATGAAGAGCATGATGAAGAATTTCAAAAGAATGGAGTGTCATGGCATCCACTTAGTCCTAATCCTATAGACTATGAGAGCATCAGTGATGAAGAGCATGATGATGAATTTCAAAAGAATGGAGCGTCACAGTGTCCACTTATTCCTAATCCTATGGACTATGAGAGAAACAATGATGAAGAGCATGATGATTAATTTCAAAATAATGGAGTGTCACAGTGTCCACTTAGTCATAATCCTATAGAATATGAAAGCAGTAGTGATAAACAACTTGTTGAATAATTTCAAAATAATGGAGTGTCATGGTGTCCACTTAGTCCTAATCTTATGGACTATGATAGCAACAGTGATGAAGATCATGATGAAGAATTTCAACTGAATAGAGTGTCATAGTGTCCACTTAGTCTTGATCCTATGGACTATGAAAGCACCAATGATGAAGAACATGATGAAGAATTTCAAAAGAATTAAGTGTCACAGTGTCCACTTAGTCCTAATCCTATTGACTATGAGAGCAGCAGTGATGAAGAGGATGATGAATAATTTTAAATGAATAAAGTGTCATAGTGTCCACTTGTGAAAGAAGCAGTCATGAAGAACATGATGAAAAATTTCAAATGAATAGAGTGTCACAGTGTCCACTTAGTCCTAAACCTATGGACTATAAGAGCAGGAATGATGAAGAACATGATGAAGATTTTCAAATAAATAAAGAGTCATAGTTTCCACTTAGTCTTAATCCTAAGGACGATGAGAGAAGTAGTGAGGAAGGATAGGATGAAGAACTTAGTCCTAATCCTAAGGACTATGAGAGTAGCAGTGACAAAGAACGGGATGTAGAATTTCAGTAAGTAAACAGTCACATTTTCGACGTAGTCCTAAATCTATGGACTAGGAGAGTAGCACTGATAATGCAATGAGGAAGAATATCCAATAAACATCGAGTCACGTTTTCTATTTAGTCTTAATTCTAAGGACTACGAGAGTAGAACTGAAGAAGGGGAATATGAACAATATCCTCCACGTTAGTATTTCAAAAGCACAACTGATCATAGTGAGGATAACATTCCTCAGAATGATAATGAAAATACCTTTACAAATGATGATCCAATGATGAAGATGTTGCCAAGAAATATTGTATGGAGGAGTAGGAGTAGACCTTTTCATATCAATCCAAGATGTTCTAATTATAGAAGGGGTAGAGCAAAATATATGACGACAAAAAGTTCTATCAGCACTCTCATTTCAAGCGAATCTTGTCAAAAAGGTTGCTTCAAACATATGGATTTCAAATTTTCATTAGAGAACAGGAAGATATATTTGTCAATGAATAAAAGCATGCAAAATCCATATTTAGTTGGGTGCATGAAATCTACATTTCAGGTTATGATTATCATATTTGCTCTTTATTTATCTATAGAAAGGCTTTCAAAATGTTTCATTCGATGGGTAATTTTTGTCTCTCAAGAATCCAAGAAAAATTGGAAATGGATCCCACATTTTATTCAGAAGTATGTCATAAATGATAGTTTGGCCCATTATCAAATACTGCAATGTCATGGATGAAAGATTTCTTTTCAAAGCACAGAGAGTGTATTCCAAATAGATAGACAATACATATTCTAGATATTTTTTCAAGATGATAAATCTACAACTTGTACAAAGAATATGCATAAGGTTCTGAGGGACATGGTAGGTTTATTACATATCAATATTTTGTGAGAGTGTGGAAGAAAGAATTCAACAATGTCTGTATTCCTAAGAAGAGAAGGATGGGGATTTGCAGTACATGTGCTTATCTTAAATCAAAAAGGGATAAATGTGAAGGGTTAGAAAAAGGTAAGCATTCATAACTTTAACTTTTAAAATTGTATCGTCATAAACTATGAAAATGTATTTATTAATGAGTCTTTTATGTTGTGTAGATTCCTTTGTAAAAGAACTTTAGGAGCATCGCAAACAATAAAAAGGTGAAGGGAAAATGTTGTACAAGCATAGAGAGGAGTGTTATGATAATCTGAATACATATTTGAGCTTGATAATTAATGGTATGGACCACAAGAAAACACTTTTACCACATTTTGTTTGCACGCCAAAAATTTTACAGGAGGAAAATTTAATTCAGTATCACTTGGTCAGTTCTATGGTATTCAATGGGAAAATGTTGCCAAGGGTGTACTTCACAGCTCTAAATATTCATAATGATGCAAATCTGACAATGACCATAATTTATGACATGTGCTTTCTCATTGGTCTGGTAATCTTCCTGAAGTTTTGTATCTACAATTGGACAACACTTGTCGTGAAAATAAAAATCAGGTTGTTTTGGGATATCTAAACGAGCTTGTTGAATTGAGAATTTTTCAGAAGGTAAAGGTTGGTTTCCTTCTTGTTGGGCACACTCATGACCATATTGATTAGATGTTCAGTCATTTTTCAGTGACATTGAGAAGGAATGGAGTTGGGATCTTTCCATCATTAATTGAATGTATTAAGAAATCATACATGTCAGAGCCTACTTTTGATGTGTTGGAAGAAATTGTTGACATGCGAAGGTTTATTCTGGGATCACATGGTGAGGAGAAATGCATTGAACAACTTAATGACATTAGCTTCCAACATCAATTTCATATCAAAAAAATTGATGGGAAAACACTAATATGTTGCAAGAAGTATTCAACTACTACAGAATGGGCACCGTCATCAGGTTTGGAATTTTTGAAGTTCATTCTGTATCATCCAATATTTGCATCAAAAATGTTTTTATTACAATCAGTTGGTGAATTTCATAGTGCACACAGATAGAATAAAGATATAAATTACTCTGGTTGCCTAGAAGAAATTAAAAAATGTATTAGATATGCATATGAGTACTTTGACATTGCTAATACAGTTTGGTGGGAGTCATTTTTCAATAATCAAAGTGATATCATTTCAAGAACAACAAATGAAGATATACCTTTGAAAAATCCATTTATCTGTCTACAAAATGTGCAAATGAACATGAGGAAAGAAACATTGTTGAACAACAAAAATATAAAGGTATTATTAAATCTTCATAGGCAGAGGAAAGAGAGATGTATATTGGTTCAAGAAGATCTCATGCACAATGTGAAGCCATGGAAGACCTTTTCAGGGGTTCAGTACAGGATATTAAGGAGGGTTGCATGATCGCAGTGCCAGCAGATGGATATCCCAATGGCTATCCATTCTGGGTTTCTAAGGTTATAAATGTCTTTACATAAAATGAAGATGTTATAGGTGTTTGCCACAAATACACACTGACTCAATGGTGCGTATAGGCCAGAGATGGTAGTTCATAAAAAAATTGGTGGAAATAGAAAAAGAAAGGGTACAAACATAAATCATCACTGCATAGACCCCTTAGAATTGGAGGATGTTGACATACTTGTTTATGACATCAATTTAACTAAGAGAGGAACTCTTCACTTCAAGATGATAGAGATTCTGAAAAGGTTGTCACCAGAAGGAACAATTTTGAGATGGGAGTCTGCTAAAACCAATCATTGATCTAGAAGAATTTTGAATCCTGAAATGGTCGACATGCATGTGGACTCAAATGGGGCACTAATTGATGAAAGAGAAGAATATGGAACATCTTCGTCTGCATCCAGTCATTCATTTGAAGATGTCAATTCTGATGGTGTGCAAGAAAATATGAGTGATTTTGAATAATTTTCTAAGACAATTTATATAACTAATGTTTGCATCGTTGAAATAAAAATTTTAATTTTCATATGGTGTTAAATCAAAAGTTATGATTCATTTTTATGTTGTTGGATTCTATGTTTTAATTATGTTGATTTGCATTTTTTAGAATATCTACAATGCAACAATAAATTAGAGATATAATGTATGTTTCATTCAATGTACAAATAATGATATTTTCATTAATATAGTCATGTAATTTATTCATAATTTCATGGTTTTTTAATTTTATGGTTGAAAATTTTCCAAATTTTTTTGTATCTTTAATGTTATGGTTGAAAACAATTTGAATTTTAGTGATCTCTAGTGTGATGTTATTATATGTTTAACAACATGGATGAAAACTAATAGAATTTTAATGTATTTCAGATCCCATTATTTTATCTTTATCGACATTACTATAACATGTTGAATTTATACTTAGAAAAGAAAAATGTTATTCTACCAAAAACATTAGTGTGTTTTTTCGTCAAAAACAACTTCTTTTTGGCACATAAAAATTTGGTTTTTATAGCATTTTTAGAAAATGTTGAAAATTGACCCTAAAAAAAACCATCGTTCCAGTATCAATACTTTTCGTTTTTGGGGTGCTTTTTGCACAACTTTCGCACAAAAAATTCGTTGTCACTACCATTTTTAAAACATGTTCAAAATTGAGCCTAAAAAAACCATCGTTCCAGTATACACACTTTTCATTTTTAGCACTGTTTTTTATGTTTTTACGAGGTTTTGTTTTTTCCAGAGTTCCTGTTTTGAGTTTATAGTTCCCGTTTCAAAGTTTGCATGCTTATTGTCTTTCGAGCCATAGGGAACATCCTTGCTGCAAAGTCTTATTTAAAGAAACATAGAGGAAGAGACAAGTCATAACAAGGAAACAAAATCAAATTACAATGCAAATGGGGGCTAAACCAAAAACAACATGGGAGGTAAAGGTTAAAAACACTAGATATACTATAGAGAGTGAATGCAGGATTAATGTGCAAGGGAGACTAGGACGCAGCTGGACCTACTCCCAGCCTAATCAACTAGAAGGTCAAGGTCAACTCTAATGAAATTTCCAATTTAGCCATTGTAACTGCTCTCGACCTACATACACAAAGATATGAGAAATTAAAACTGATATAAAGCATACAATAGAAACTATAATAAATTGAACAACTTGCAGAATGAATTGAAGGTATTTCCTATCGACATAAATATATGTCATAGCCACTACTTCTAACCAACTTGCAATCTTACCTTTTAGATGAAAACATAATCAAACAAACCTCAGAAGCTTCATGTGAATGCATTTTCATCTATGTTGTCCTCCTTAGCTAACATCCAAAAATATCGAAACTGATTCTTATGAGCAAGTATGATGTTTCCAATTGATCATAGGTTGGATCATGAAAATCAAAGAAATCCTCTTGAAAACCCTAAAATCCTCGAAAAGTTGAATTTTTAATTAAAATCATGAGATCGAGATGCGAATCTCGTAAGGGGAAATGAATCTAATCATATTCAGAAGGCTTATCAAGATAGTGGGGGTCTGACATAACCATCAACAAAGGTTGAGGTGCCTCAACTACTTGACAAGTATATGAATAGGGAGATGATAAGCCATAAAGATCAAAGGATGTAAAACAATTGTCATTGGGTATGCTCATGAGAAAATGATAAGTTGAATGACAGTTACTAAAGCAAGCTTGATGATCAAATGGACCTATTATGGCATGAGATTCTCGGTTAGTAGACAACAAGGACAAATCAATTTGAAAAAATTTGAAATTTTTCGAATGATAGAATCATGTTTGTCACATGATAAATATGACAAACCATTTCCTTGTACATGGTTACATACTCCGCTAGCATCGTAATCATCGAGAGAAATGAAAATACATGTTAGTATATAGAACACTTGAAACTAGTCAGGATACAATGAGTGAAGAATAATTTGATTCACCAAATAACTCATGCATTCTTTAGAACTCAAGAGGATTTTAGGTGTGATGAAGAAAAATATTAGAAGTATAACATTCACAAGAAAAACCAGGAGTTGAATATTCTAAAATGCATCTAATAGACATGATTCCTTTGGCCAAAGATAGTCTTTGAAATGATCAACTTCACAGTTCCATGCTTCTATGAGAGATACACACTCCAAACCCAAGTTAAGTACAAGATCCTTGCATGGAGATGAATTAACTAAAATAGAATATTGAATCCGATCTTAAATTGAATCTTGAAATTTTGAAAGATTGTATCTAAAATACAAAACATATTTCAACAAGGAACTTACATCCAATGAAACAATGCAAAGAAAAGAATTTTGTGAGAAAACCAAACTTGATGTAGTTCGGGGATCCTACCAGAGTTGCAAGATCCTGACATAACCATCAACAGAAGTTGAAGTTCCTTGACTTCCTAACAAGTCCTGAAACTTTCAAGGATTGTAAAATCACATTTTGAAGGTTGAATGAGATCATGTATGGTGTGCGGATAGCTGCTACCAATAATTTCAATAGGATCACTACTATCTGAATGGAAGCCATCTCTATCACAGATTTGATTGGATTTTATAGCTTCAACAACCACATTCCTAAGTATAAATATTATTCTATATGCACATGTAAGGATGAATATATTTGACAAATTTCATGAGTAACCTGGACAGAATATTTATCTTCATGCAAAACCGAAAATGACAAGGACTAGAGTGGATACTCAATGATTTGATAGTTTATTTTTTCATCATGCATAACCCCACTACCTTGTGTTAATTGAGAAGTCAACTCATCAGATGAAGGAATTGGAGAGTATGGAGTATCTTCATCACAAGTAGACGCATCAAAAATGGTAAAGCATAAGGGATAGTGACATGAAGATGAAGCTTGCATAAGAACATATTCTTTAACTATATGATATCCTAGATATAATTATTTCAAATCAAAATATTCTCAAGAAACAGAAAGATCAACTGGTTCACTTGGGCATTCATCATCAGATACATCAACATAGTCATCCATATTAGAATGATGGTTTCCCAAAACAAAAGATTGGTTAAGAAAATTAACTTCATTTGATTGACTACCAATATTAGTATATTCAAAATCATAGAAGGATGAAGGAACATCATCTTGACATATAATGTTTTGAAAGAGGGATGAGAGGCCAAAGGCCTCTTCAATTTCCTACTCCTCTACCTATGTAATGTGACTGCCTTGTACTTAATCACAATTTGAACTAGCAACTTCAAAATAAAGACAGTGTGAAGAACTAGTTGGTGGAGCATATTTATCAAGAGGATTGTGGTACAAAGCGTCATGGGATGTAAATGATAGAGGATGATATATTTCCCTTGAAGAAGTAATACTTTCGGTGGAACCAGATTCAGGATTGAGGTTAAGGATGCTAGTATCATCTTGAGGAGTGGAAGGACTAGCCTTCACCATATGCTCCATGAACCATTCCAAGGTTTCCTCCATCAGATCTAGATCATGAGAAATGGACGAAGGCTGAAGAGATTGATTAGCCATTTGATTTTCAAATTTCCCAATTGTGACATTATCAAGGCACCAACATTAGAATTGAAAAAGGAGGAGAACAAAAAACAAAAAAGATAAAGGTTCATCCTTTGAAATTAGAGTTGCCTCATGATTTAAAAAGGTTGTGGAAGCAAAAATATCAAGGGTTTCAGATTCACCATGAAAAGAGATATGCACCAAATGCTTAAAATTTTGTTTCAAGAAATTTCAATCCATATCCTCTTCAATAAATTCATAACAAAGGTGAAGGAATCGATTAGAAAAATCCTCAATTTATTCATTAAGATTCATTCTTAGTTGATTAACTCTTTTAAGGACATCCCAGTAATCATACCTATCAAAGGCTAAATGAAGCTCCTTGACTAGTTGATCACATGAATAGATGGAATAAGATGGCAAGGTATGACGCCATAAGTTAATGCAACCTTCAAGGGTGAGGAAGAAAAGTATAAGAGCATCATCTTCACATTTGATTTTACAAAATTCACAAAAATAGAGAAAATTAGAGATATGTTCGGCTATGGATATTTCAGCCTCACCATAAAATTTCAATTGAGACAACTTATAAAGTGACTCATTGAGGATTGAAAGTTTACCATCATATTATTAGTGAAACACCCTAGGAGTATAGTTTGTGGAAGAGACATTTAATATAAAAGGTTCAAAACAGACTCAACAAGTCATTTGGCCCTCCTTCTAGCACCATTTGTTGATGGTGCTAGAAATTCGTCAACCAAGGGGGTCTCCCCGATGTTAAGTCGCAACTAGACCTCACTCCATTTTGAATAAGAGTCATTCTTGAAATAAGGATCGGATGCCATATGTTCTTAGAGATTTTCCTTAGCCATGATGGTTAACACAAAAGAGTAATGTACATTTACTTTTAGATCAACAAGTGAGTATTCCTTGTGGAATGTTCAATTGCAGAATATAGTGAGATTTTTCTACCGAAGGGGAGATAAAAGCGAGCCTTTAAAAGACGAGTAATAGTATTGATCTAGTAAAGGCACATGAGCATATATATATGGATGGATCATTTATCAACTAGCGAAATAGTTCACATAGGAGAAACAATTGTTAAAACATATACAACACACCTTCAACAAGATAAGTACCAAAGCCACTAAAATAGCTCAATTTCCTTAGTAGGAAATGAAAAAAACATACATTGTAAACATTCAAAGAACAATCTTACAATATTTATGACATACGCATTAAACTGTGTTGGCTCAATGAGCTTTCAAAGTAAACAAAAGTTCCAAGAGGCACTAGTACAATGAATACCACTATCTCCAATAGTGGAGTATTAGAGAAACAACTTACTCCTCGAAAAGAACTGTCTTAATCTCTAATGCCTAGTAGGAGAAGCCAAGGTGAAAAGTCCTTTGCATGATTTATGAGGGCGTATATATAACAAATGGGGCGACCATTCACCTCCCTCGTGACTCTGGGCTACCCTCATGACTATTTGACTTCTCTATGACCTTTTGACTCGTTCATGAATTTTCACACTCTATAGATGACTCTTAGACTCCCACTTTACATTACTTTTTTCATATATTGGAAATTACATAATCCAAAAATGATCTGGAAAATGATGACATGACACCTTGAAAAAACATGACATGGATTGCATGATGATATGACAATGTCAAGCCATTCTTGTTGTTGCTATCTTTGTGTCTTCTTGAAAAATGGTACATCTTCTTCCTCTTCCTCCTCCATAAGCCTTGAAGGTATGGAGTCTTCATTATGATCTTGATCTCAAGCTATGCAGTCCATTGTTTAGGCAGGTCAGGGCAAGGCAGTTGCGTAGTTGAGGGGCTTAGGGAGGCAGTCCTGAGGCTTGATGCTTGATATTTCCTATTTTGTAATTTTGGAGGGACAAAATCCTATGGATTTTGCATTTGCATAGTTCAAGGAGTAAAGTTGGAGGCTTGTTGCTTACAAATATGCAATTTTTAGAAGAATGTGACTAAAAAGAAAGGTTGCATTGTTCTGGAACTCAAGGGTCAGGGCTTAGCACTGAGAATATGCAGTGCACAGTTCTAGGAGGTAGGAACTGAGGGTTAAGATTGCACAGTGCACAGTTTCAGAGGGTTTTGTGAAGTCGAGTTACTCGTGAAAGAGATTTTAAGAAATTGGCTAAGTGTGGGATCAGTGAGGTCAAAGTGAACAATGAAAAACCATGAAAATTATCACACACTCAGAATAGGTTGATGACACAACATTGATCACTCAGGAACACACAAAAAACATAATCCCCTCAATGTGATGACAATGCAACAACTTTCCCCGAGTGCGACACTAAAGGTATACTTTGTGACAATAGTGATGACACTTGTGTGAAAATGAATAAAACTTTGAGAATGAGTCTAATACATGTCTATATCATAAATAGGACTCATTAACACCAAATTCACCCCTTGAAAAAAACCATAACTCCGCTGATGTGACGTGCAACACTTTCCCTACCCAAAAGATGACACTTGCGAGAGTAAGAGGAAAGTGCAAATAACAATTGCAAAATGCGAAAAACATTGAAAGTGACATGTTGAAACAAATATAGCATGAAAACAACACTTATTAAAGTGAAAACAAGAAAAATAAACAATTGTAAACATAAGAGAAACACTTACGAAAGCGAAGGTGCGCAAAAGAGACAATTGGAAAAACTCACTAAAATAGAAGAACAATCACAACTGAAAGTGAGAGGCTTTCATTGAAAGTGTGCACCAGCTGTCAACATTGGTTAAACATTGCACAAGCACTATCTTGATGGATTTGTGATATGCCTATTCAAGCTTGCATAAAAAGGCGCGTTAATTGACTTATTGCAAACTAATCATATGTGAACATGAGAGTTTGACACTTACAAACTTAACAAAGCATTGATCGACCATAAAGTGACTATGGAACAAATGATCACAAGATCCACAGTAGGCTCCAAAATTTAATTGCAAACCAAATTTTGGAGAGTGCTTTTCGCAATTACCAGAAGAACCCATGATAATTTCAAACTTTTATCAAATTCCTTGACGGGTTGATGATTTCCATATAGGTGACTAGACCTAATTTGATGGCATTGGACATTATTTTTGTGGAACAGGAATTATTTTTCTTAAAAATGCCTAATTTATGAAGGGAAGCCTATATAATTCAACCTAGTTATTAGAATACAAATTTTGTAAGGATTTTAAAAAATTTATACTGTTGTGTTTACTAGGATGAGGTATCGTGCCTAAAAGACCATCCACTTCCAATCTAGTGTCATACATGGACGCAACTCATCCCAAGCCTCAATATTTATTTGCTCATTGTCCAATTACGACTACTCTTGTTGAAATGGATGAAATGTTAAAGTTGGAAGTTAAGAATCTTAAGATAACTAAACTATTTTCATTCCTTCAAGTTAAAGCGTATTTAAGCTATTAGACTTCTTTATATTGGAAAGAGGGTGCCATATTTTAGAGATTTTTATTACAAATATTAAGTGTATGTTCAAGATTTAATAAAGGTTGTGATTAAATTTATTAAGTTACATTTCATCAATGAAGATTTGTGATTATTTGTGTTATTTTAAGTTTTTTTAAACTATGTAGATGACTTTCAACTCTAAAAGATGAATTCTTGTCTGCCTTATTGCTTGCATTGGTATCCTAAGCCCATGAACTTTCATCAACCATTTATACATTCAAAAGTGTATTTTAAACATTAACAAATTACAATCTTATTAGTAATTGCATTAGTGTCTTTAGGCCAAAAAAAAAAAATCAAATAGAGCACCTCATTTTAAATTAAAAAGTTCAAAAAACATCTATTTTAATATTTTATTTATTTATTTTTCTAGATAATTAACCCTCGATTTAACCCAATTCCATCTCAATTGTTGTGTTAACTTAAAAATTGAAAATTGGGTCTATAACTTTAGAGATCATGAGTACACCAATCCGTCGAGTGTTCTAACGGATCAAAAAATCATTTTTAGTTTACAAAATACAAGTAAATGATTGAGGGCAATGAGAATGCTATTAACATACGAACTCTTCACAGAAATATATGTGAATGCCTCCTCACTTAACCGGCCTCCTCACTTAGCCGTCACCGTATGGCGTGCCATGACCATAGTTGAGCATCGCCTCGACCGGAGAACACACATTGAGCATAGAGTCGGCAATGGCTACACCCAAGGCTGCAGTGAAGTTGGGATCTGCCTTTATAGACGCCGCAGAATCCATGATTGATGAGTGAAACTCATTGATTCTTATCCAATTCCTGACTCATATCTGTAGGCAAGTGTTGGAAGCTGCCTGCCGCTAAATATGGATGTTGCACCTGTAATTCCGGATTGAACCAGTTATCTATGAGGCCGAGAGTGATTGTGGGGAACGGGCTCGAGGTCGATATTCTCGCAGTACAGGGTATAAACTGGTTTCCCTACCAATGAGGTGGTTGGACAAACCAGCGTGCATAGCAGCAATAGCCAAGGACTCAGAGAATGAGTGTATTTGTCTTCGTAGGTTATTATTACAATTGTGGGGTCTTGGGCCCATCTCTGAACCTGCTCATAATCCACCATCATATTAACATATTTATATTAGTAGGTAGGCTTGCTGCATGTATTTCATAGCCCATGAGAGTATTCGGAGCAGATTTCTTTCCGAAAAAGGACGAAATCGAACCTGTTTTTTAAATGGGCAACTGGGTGCCATAGCACATCTGTAGTAAAATCTCGGACATGAATTATTTCTTGTCGACTTTTGCCCGTATTTTCGCCAGCGATAGCCATCGCTTACCTGTTTATAATGGATCACGTTAGTTTTTTTTAAATATGACGGAAGGCCAGAATGAATAGAGATTGATATTGTTCTATGTACCCACTTTGCAACTGTTTCACAAAATTAGCACATAGGTTACAGCTTACAATTTATAAATCATGCACCCCATTTCAGTCCAACATTTCTTTATATTGGAAACTTCTCTTTCCCCTATTCTCAGAATCTTTATTTCTGGTTAACTGAAAGGCTCTGGAATTTACGATCAAGCAGGCCGCCCATGCAACCCCCAGTGAAGTATATGGGTGCATTCTACAACCTGTCTCCTATTAATTTATTTGTGTGCAACAGTCAGATTTGGTGTATTAAATATAGTGCCTAGTCCAAACTCATGCAATCCCAGGTTTGATTTTCAACAACTTGCCATTCTTAGTGAAACGTTTCACTAAGAATGGCAAGTTTCTGAAAATCAAACCTGGGATTAGATGAATCTAGACTAGGCACTACGTTCAATGCACCAAATTTTACTGTTACACACAGATAAATCCAATGTATTCGTGGAATTGGATTTTTTTATTTTATTTTACTATGGTCGTCCAGTCTGAAAAGCCTAAAAAACAAAAGCCAGTAAACGAAAGAATTTCAGAAAATGCCATAATTTTTATAAAAAGTGATTGATTTTTCTATTCAAAAGGATTTTTGATAAAATAAAGTATAAATATCGATTTAACATAGATAAGTTTTGAAATTATGGAAAGATCTTATATTCTTAATTTTAAATTTTGGAAAAAAGAGGATTTTAGAAAATACCAGATTTTACATAAAATAAATTTTAGATTTAAGTTTTGGAAATGAGAGAATTTCAAAAAATGTCATTTTAGATCTAAGTTTTGGAAAGGAGATAATTTCAAAAAATGTCTTAATTTTTATAGAAATTTATTCAATATTCTATTGAGAAAGATTTTAAATAAAATAAATTTTAAATATCAATTTTCTAAATGTAGGATTTTACATAGATAAGTTTTGAAATTATGAAAATATCTTGTTTTGAAAAGAACATATTTAAAATTAAAATTTATTTAAAAATTGAAATAAATTATGGAGAAAATTAGAGGGAAGTGTTTAAGATCTATCGGCAGAAAAGTGTTTAAGTCTAATTTGTTTCGAATTTAAAATTTTCATTCTAATATATATATAAAAGTCTTTAAATTGTATATTATCCGAATTTTTTTGGAATCTATTTTTTTTCCTTCCAAATTTTACTAATTGGAACACTCACCGGCCCGGAATTAGAGGTCTCAGAAAACCTGGGTGGATTTAGTCTTGGTAAGTTTTAGGAGGACATAGTCTCCTCATCTGTCATTGCCATATTTGCGACTAGAGCACTATGTCAACATTACAGGCCGCAAATTCACATTCCATAGCCTTAGAGATGCAGTTCATAAGTGTGATCTATATTGCAGTGTAACTATGCGATCACAGTCCTCACCTCGTTGTGAATGACTGCCAGTGCAAAAGATTAATAGGTTAGGAATTTCGAGAAAGAGGTTAGCCACTAAGCTTATCAGTATCCTGGGTGAGGATAGACGATATTAACTGTAAACACAGTCACTTTCGTCTCCTCTCTTGATGGTGGATTCCCATAATTTGTTTGTTTAGCTGGGGAGGCAGATATTGTAAAAGGCCTGCGACGTACACGAAATACTGCATCTCCTTGTTTGTTTAAAGGGCACTGCAGTGGGCGGGAACCTGAAGCGGCTCTGGAACAACAAAGATGTCGAGCTTCAAATTAAGGTATGTTCTCAAATGATTAATTGACAAAAGGTTGTAGTTACTGAGTCTAGGTTAAATAACTTATGCCTGGACTAAATCTGGTCTTCTAGGAATTCAAATCTCATTCTTCTGTAAAAAAACAGGAAGTAGAATAGGTTCTATATGTTTGCCTTTCCCGGGGGTTTTGTGTATTGGATGAATTAACAATGCTGTTTATATTTCCTGAAATTTTCACGCCTCCAGTTATATCGGAACTATTTTCCGTTATCCTTCTTATTCTCACGGCCATGTGCATACTGGTCTGCATTTACAAGACACACACGTTTCACTCCTCTCGCGGCCCGAATGCTAGCCTGCAATAACCTTTCAGCTCTTTCATGTCCTTCTTTTTTCCCGATTGAAACACCATGTTTACAGACACATGCTCTGAATGCATTTTGGTATAAGTGGACTAACACTTTCTTCGTGTCACAACCTTTCAAAAGTTTCACCATTAGAATCGGCTTTAGGTGGTGGTCTTACCAGGGCTGATATTGCATATGTTGTTGTGAGGGCCCTAAGTCCTAAACTTGCTCAGAGGGTGGCTTTCGAACTCACTTGTTTTTTCGAGGAAGTGAAGTAGCCAGATTCCAATTCCATGACTTTCCGGGGATTTTTTTAAATTATTTAATTTTAAAATATCACAATCCCCGATAGCTGGTACCCGTCTGAGGAGACGAGTGTCCTTATCCTTACACTTTGCACACTCTTCCTAACGTCCTCACCTGTCCCTCCTACATGTTATCTGACTGTCTTTAGACTATTATTCTCTCCGGTTCTGAGGTGTTATCTTCCCAAATCAGGGTCTTGATTTGGTGGCGTTGATATTTTCTTTGGCAGCGAGTTCCAGGTGCGCTAAGGCGTGGGAACTGGCGTGACTGCAGGGGGACGGGTGATCTTTTATTGCCCGCAGAAGCTTGTCCTAGTAGGAGGGATGGAATTAAGTCCTGGGGATGTACCTGTTACACCATAAAGCTTGTTTTAGCGACATTGACATTCTCTTGGGCGGCGACTTCTAGGTGGGTTGAGGCATGGGGATTGACCCGAATGCAGGTGGATGGGTGAACACTTACTACTCGCAGTGGTTTGTCTTGGTAGGAGTGATGACATTAAGTCCTGAGGGGTGTACTTGCTTAATCATAAATGCCAATGGACCCTTTTGAGTCTTGACACCTCTCTCCACGAGGCCTTCATCCAAGCCACACTTGAGGCTAAGTCACAACGCCACGCAAATTTTGACATGACTAGGAATGTGGCACGCTCCCCTCAGCTGACAACCCTGGGTGACGGAAGTGACATGTGAGCATATGCCAGAAGTTAGTTACAAATTAATTTGGAGGAGGGGAAAAGGGGTGGCAGAAGGCGGGGTGGAAAAAAACATTGTGCCATCAAGATTAGCACACCTGCACCAATACTATCATTCAACCATGATGTTCTCCTTGATAGAGTAATGAGCGTACAAAAGAGGGTTCTAGTGGGTAAGTGGTATTTTGCGGAGATAGAAGAAGCGGAGATGAGGTAGTGGCTGGTAAAAAAATGGAAAATCTTGCTGGGATATATCCCCATAGTGATAAGGCTAATGGGAGGCTGGTACAATTTCCATTTTATGAGCAAGGGAGATCTCAGGAAAATCCTAGCACTGTCATGGGTCAAGGATCAAGGATTTCTAGCTATGTATGCCTTGTATGTGGGCTTCAATCCATTGAAGAAAATGCCCAAAAACAAGCTTATCTAGGTCAAATTGCTTGGATTACCTTTAGAATTTTGGATGAAGGAAGTGTTTACCAATATCGGCAATGCCATTGGTAAATTCATAAATTTTGATCCACGATGTCTGGGAGCCAGGGATAAAAGGATTGCATGGGTCCTTATTGAAAAATATTTTGGCGAGGCCTTCTCGGATGACATTGAGTTAAGGTGGGAGGACATTAACCTCACACAACGCCTCGATTTTTGGGGAATACCATTTTGGTGCCTCAATTGCTATCAAACAGGACACTTAATAAATGACTTTGCTAAAGGAAGAGATGGGTGGCAGCCTTCGTAGGAGCATGTTTTGGATAACTTAGCATCTACGGACAAATACTAATTCACTAAACAAGTAGTTGTACCTAGAACAATAGTTTAAAATGTTTTAGACTTTCCCTATAAGTAATAGATAAGAAGAGAGGATAGAAGGCCTACCTGTAGTTCCTCTTTCCTCTCGACTCCCTTCTATCGATTTCGTCACTCCTTCCCGTACTTCAACTGCTCGAAAAGTACCTTGTCAACACAAGAGAAGGTGAAAACTTATCAAAGCATATGATCCATTGAATATAAATGAAAGGATTCAGAAGCAATTCATACATATAAGCATTATGAAAGAACATAAATATGGAAAAAGGTTCAAACACTTTACTAGATAGAAGAAGGAATTATAACCATCAGTGTCTGATTCAAAGTCATTCCTCCAGCTTCGATCCCATCCACATCACATCAAAAGCAAGACAAGTTTGTGGCATCACATAATTTGCTCCAAATTCAAGTCTCATAACAACATTATCTCCTTACAATTCAACATAGTCCAGCCCCTGATCACTTAGATGAGTGGTCAATTTATAGGAAGATGAAGGAGGTTTCTTCATTAATGGTGACATTGAATGGCCTTCTATACTTAGAATTAGCTCCATGGAGGAATAGATGAGAGGATAGGATGATCCTTAACTCATTCCTCATCCATTTTTGAGCTCATAGGAATTGATAAGACAAAGAAACTTCTAGATGACTACACAAGATAAGAATATTCCCAAACCCTATGTGAATTTCATTCATTCTTGCCCAGCGCATGTGAAAGGAAGCCTAAGTGCTATGTAGAGCACCCTGGCAATGGACTTAGTTGCTATGCAGTGCACCTTCATAAAGGCTCAGCTGCGCTACTCCCTCCAGAGGCAATCTCTCGATGTCTTCAAGTTATGAAAATGTCTGGGAAGGAGGCATTCAAAGGGTTGACTTGTTTAGGGCATGAAACAACTGATTTTAGGGTTTGATGAGTCTTAAATCATTGATCTTAATGTTGGGATTTGATGTGCCCAAATAGATCTGTAATAGCTTCCCCCTAAAGCATGAAGTCGGAAAAATGCCAATGTTGAATGAAATGCTTCACAATGTGATGAGGAGGTATCAAAGTGGAAGGTGACCTGTATCAATTACAATACATATATCATGATATTTGATTTTACATGAATTGTTGAGGGAAGGCATATGCATGCTTAGCTTATAAACCTTCATTACATGTACATAAACAATCGTCTACAGATATAGACCCATGATTGGAATGACTATCAATGTAAAGTCGTTGTACATATGATTTAGTACTCTTGATATCGCATCTTGGATGGATGAAACTAGATATGGGGTCTTCAATCTTGTTCAACCATTCACTCAAGTATGAGTCTGACTATGTGAATATGTGATCTGAAGTCGAACATGGGAAGACACCATCTGATTACCAGCCAATGATGTAAGTTGTTAATAGTTGTGAGAGAAATCACCAATAATGATAATGATCCTCAAGGTATTACAGTACATTCTCCATGGTGTGAATGGATGATTTGATGTTGAACACCATACAAAGTCTTTTGGTCAAAGGCCATTGATGTATGCCTATCGCCGAAAGTGAGAAACTTGCCATTGATGCATGCAAGCCTCAAGGTACTGAATGGGTGTTTCTAAGTCAACTTCTTCAGTAATGAGTTTATGTTGACAAGAAGTGACTCGTCTTAGGAGGGCCTTGATGTATACCACATCAACAATACGAAACAAGTATAGTGATTTTAGAGATGGAATTTGACTAATGACACAAAGTTCAGGAATGGCGGTCATGAAAATGAAGGTTTATGGTATTGTGAAAGATGGATTTTGACTGAATGACTTCTCTTGAACATGTCAGTGACACTAAAGTGAATTGGCAACATTGACCCAAAACAAAGCAATGGATGGTATGATAGGCCAATGGTATGATAACCATCAAGCTAACCAACCCAGATAGTCACGGTGATGGAGTGAAAGTGTCATGTTCAAGAGTGACCTGCTACCATAAAGTGGTTTTCCCCTTTTCCCATTTTCCCCAGTCATTCCTTACTAGTACCTCTTTATTTTTATCAATCTTGAGGAAGATAACATATGCTTGTTGTATAATTTCACCCTTTGGGTGAATCCATCACTATTTGATGTTTTAACCAGTCTAGCGAAAGTGAAACTCAGTCTTGTCTAGATGGACAAGTTTTTCGCTATTTGATGTTTTTAACGAGTTTAACGACAAAGATAACTCGGTCCTTTTTATGTTTAGAGAGTTTGAAAAGGGACAAAAAGAAAACTCCACAATTTCTTTTTCGTAAATTAATCTCTAGTCTGAAAAAGCATAAAATAATATAAGAGAGATATAATTTCCAATCCGTTAACGAGTTGTAAAGTACAAGTGCTCAGCAATCTTTTCATGTTTAGAGAGTCTGAAAAGAGCTTAAAGAGGACTCCAAGGGGGTTCCTTTTTCGTTTTTAACAAAGCTTGAAAAAGAGATAAAAGTGTGCTTTGCGGTCAAAAGTACAACTTATAATTGAGCACATTGAATTCTGCAAATCAGTTGTAAACCTACTCAAAACATCACAAAATGGATTAAAAATATCTATTTCGTAGGTACAAATAGGCCAATACTAATGTTTAGTCGATTAATTAACATGAAAGAAACATAAAATAAGTTTGTACCATATCATTTTTACCATTTGTAACTTACCATCCAGTTCTGTGCTCTGAGCTTAGTTTTTACCTCAAACTTCACCGGCTTATTGCGAAAGATTCTACGAACCATTTCTCGAGCCGTCCGGACCAGGTTGGAACTAAACCTCTCTACTTCCTTTTCAGTCCATTCTTTTGTGATTTCATGTAAGTTTCAAGGTTTTTTTGGGGCCCCTCCGATTTCATTTCTTTTCCCTAGGATCAGCACAGGCTTTCACATCGAAAACTGAGCTGAAGAGCACCCAAAAGAGAACCTGTTACCATGAGCACCACTAGATCTACTTAGGATATTTTGTATGCATTTTTGAGTTTTCAGGTCAGATGACCAAATGTGTCTTGGGCACAAATTTTGTAAAAACTTATAAAATACCTATCTATTTTAATTTCAAAGTTTTTTAATGGTTATATGCAATCCTATTTAACTGATGATGTGAATTGAAAATATTACTTTTACATATGTCACAAATGTCTATTTAACACATAATTCACTAGAGAATCAGTTAATGTGATAATATTTATGGAAATATGTTGATATTGAATGTATTCAAAACGTCTTTCCAAAATACGAACTCTATGGAACATATGAAAATTTGTTGGATTTCAGACAATATAAATGTTTGTTAGTTGTAGTACAATGAGTTGCAAGTCCAACCTATCGATGATTCGGCAAATGGCAAGTGAAATGGCATCAGAAAGTAGTTCCATCAATGTGCTATACTCAGTGATATTTTTCATCGATCGACCAATACAAATCCCATGAAAACTCACTAACTCGACACTTGGAGTGAAAATGGCCCATGCTACAGAAGACGAATTCTACGTACTACGACTAGCACCATCGGTGTAACCAACAAAAGGTTTTGAAGACTCCAACATCTACAAAAAATGCAAAGTGGATTACTAACCAGATAAAAATATCTAAAAGACACACACACACACACATGCAATGAAAGAATAGGTACAGTGAGTTTTACTACACTTAACCAAGCATAGTAATGTTTAAGGTATAGCTCGTTTTGGGGCTGTGACAATGGAATCCCATTATAATATACTAACTTGTAGGCTCCCTTCGCCAGAACATGCTTGAAAACATAAGGACCCATCCACATTGGTTCGAATTTCCCTACTCCAAGTTTATCAGTTTCATGATCGTAAAGCAAAACTAGGTCTCCTTCTGAGAAGATACGAGGCTTGACATTTCTATCATATTGCGCCTTAATATGTTTCTTATGCACTTCATTAGCTAATGAGGCATAATGACAGGTTTCATCCAGATGGATTAATTCCAAGAAACGCGCCTCTTCTTCAGAAGTGTCGTGTAACAGGTCAATTGTGAGTTTGAGCGATGAAATTTCACATTGTATCAGTAAGATTTCTTCCAAACCATACACCAACTGAAAGGGTGTAAATCTAGTTGCATTTCTCATCGAGGTTTGATATGCCCACAAGGAAGAGTATAGGATTAAGTGCCAGTTTCTTTTATGAACCCCTATCATTCTTTGCAACATCTGCTTTAGGACCTTGTTGACGCACTCAACTTGTTCGTTTGCTTGCAGGTAATACAGGGTGGAACTATCATGTGACAGGCCTAACTTAGCAGTCAATTCAGCCATCATGTGATTGCGAAAATGCGACCCATGATCTGTAAATATGGCTTGTGGTACACCAAACCGGGAAACCACATGGTTAAGAAAGAAAAGAGCAGTTGTTTTGCCACTGTTGTTCAATGTTGGCATCGCCTCGGCCCATTTGGTAAAATAGTCAATGGTGACTATAATATATCCATGCCTCCCAGCCGAGGTGGGGTTACATGTCATAAATTCAATGCCCCATTTGGTGAATGGGCCAACAACAATGACTGGATGTAATGGTGCAGGTGGTAATCTATTTTTTCAATCATATATCTCGCATTCATGACAGTGTCTGACAACAATAATACAATCTTTAAATATAGTTGGCTAGAAGTAACCAGCACGAAGAATCCTTTGTGCGGTTGCATATCCAGATAAGTGTCCACCACAGGTACTTGAATGGAAATCATTCAATGCTTTCTTGGCCTCCTCATGCGTGAGGCACCTCCGTAACACTGTATCGATACCATGATGGTAAAGTGTGTCACCAATGATCAGATAATCTTTGGCTTGATAACGAATACGTCGTTGTTGCAAGCAAAAGGTATCTTGCCAGAAAGTTTGGGTTTGGAGATAAATCAGTATATCTCCATACCAGGTGTCGAATGACAAAATTAGAAACAAAGACTCATCCAAAATTGATGGTTCAGATGTTGATTCGATGGAGGTCAAGGGAAGGTCGCATAGTAACTCAGTGAAAGCTAGAGATTTCTTTGACTTAGACTTGATGAATTCTAAATAAAGTTCCTGTAAAATAACTATCCATTTCAAATATTTGCCCCCCAGAAATTGATGTGACAGAATGTATTGCATAGGGTTGCAATATGAAATGATAGTTGTTTTTCATAACAGGATATAGTGGTGAAATCTTTAAACAGCTTGCAGACCTATGAAAGCTATTTTTTCGACATAAGAGTACTTACTTTCTATATCATTGAGATTATGACTCAATTAATAAATAGGATGTTCAATCCCATTTTTCTTCTTGGACTAAAACCATGCCAATGGTTATATCTGCAGTGGCAAGATACGGGTAATAGTCATTTTGGCAATTTGGAGAGTACATTAATGAAGCTCTAATCAGGGTATCTTTAAGAGCGTCAAATGAAGCTTGCGCAACCTGATCCCAATGAAAGGCTATCTCCTTTTTCAAAAGACGTGTAAAACCTTCAGCCATTTCAGCGTAATTAGGAATGAACCTCCTCAGAAAGTTAGCTCTCCATTGAAGTCTTTGTAACTATAAAAGATTTGAAGGTGGAGGCAAATCCAAAATTGTCTGAACCTTTAATGGATCCAGTCAAATCCCCTCTTGAGATACTACAAATCCAAGCAAATGACTAGAACCAACGCAAAACACATTTTTGTGTGGATTGAGTCGAATATTCTAGTGTAGACACAATAAAAATATTGCTCTCAAATGTTGTGGGTGATCAATCCACTTTCGTGAATGAGCAGGTAAATCGTCAAGGTAAGGTTGAAAAATGTGCTTGATGTCATGGAAGGCATAATTCATTGCCCTCTAAAATGTGGCCCCAACATTCTTCAAAACAAATGGGAGTTTCCTATAGGCGAATGCGCCCGATGGACAAATAAAAGTTTTTTTTTATTGGTCCTGTGTGCATACATTGATTTGATTGTAGCCGGAATATCCATCCATAAATGAGAATATTTCACATCTAGCACATTCATCAATAATCTGGTCGATAAAAGGTGTAAGATAATTGTCCTTTGGACATGCCTGATTTATATCCTTATAATCGACGCACACTCGTATTGTTCCTCATTTCTTCATGACAGGAACAATGTTGGAAACCCAGTCAGTAAGAGAAACAGGGTAAATGAAATGAACCCGCAAAAGTTTTTCAACTTCTGCATTAATTGCAGCAGCTTTCTTTCAATTAACAGGTCAAAGCCGCTATCGAACTGGCTTGACGTTAGGGTACATTTTAATTTCGTGTTCAACAATACTAGAGCCAATACCTGGCATCTCCTCGTAAGACCATGCAAAAATATTTCTAAATTCACGAAACGGGGCACAGTAATTTCCAATGGAGAACAAGACTTGCCGACATAAATGTTTTGTACAATATTAGGCTTGGTCGAAATATTAATAGAAATCGTTTCTTCGATATTTGACAGATTTTTCTCAGAGTCGATTGTGTCTGTGAAAACTAAGTTCGATAGAAAATCAACAATTGATGGGTGGTTTAGTTAATTTGAATAATCTTCAATGTCATCTGGAAGATGGGAACGATGATGATAATCTCCCCATGGTTCCCCTCCTATCATCATTGATTGGATGATTCCTTCATCCGTAGAATGTATACATGAAAAAGGATCTGAAGAGGTACCATATTCTAATGACCTATCTAGCCATACAATTGTTGAGTGTGGATTTGGGTTTTTCGCACAAGCCCGAAAGATTGATTGCTATGGGGATTAACGGCATCACCTCAATATTACTATCAACTTCAACTTTGTTGGTAATTATCCTTAAACTAGATGAGGTGGAGGAAATCATGTTGCAAGTCTCTACTCTTGCCACTTCCGCCAAATCAGATAGTGACGGGAGGGTAAAAGTACCCATTAGGGAAGGATCTTTAAAGAGACCTACTCCAACACTTTGAAGTGACAGTGGAGTTCCATGTACCAACGAAATGCTTCCTGTAGCCTGTGAACTATTGGCAAAGAAGGCTAGCTAATCAATGATTGTGATTCCGCCCTTGAAACGGAATGCAATAGTACGAAAGTATGTGGAAACCACAACAGCCATAGCATATACCTAAGGCCTTCACAGTAAAATGTTGTAATTGAGGGTATGTCAACTAGCTCAACTTCAACAGTGACTATTTTTCCCCCAAGTTTGATTTGCAGGTTACTCAAAATCCCACATGGAGTATATGTTCTTCCATAAAAAGCTTTCAACGTGGTCAGTGATCGTGACAATGGCGGTGAACCAAGTATTTTCCAGCAGCTCCTGGACATAATGCAAGTAGATGCCCCCTCATCAATAATAGTTCAGTGAACATTCTTATTGAGAGCTTTTACTTGAATTAGGAAAGCTAATTGCACCGATAACTTTGGTGTAAATCCCGCATGGTTAAAAACCACAAGATTTGAATCTGAAAGATCTATTCCACCTATTGCTGATAGTAAAGCCTGCTTGTGGGAAGGATGGTTTTGCAATACCTCGAGTGTCGACATAGAGGAAGGTGATTGAGAAAGATCTTCCATTATGTTATAATTTTGAGTTGTTCGAGCTCAAGGGTTGAAAGTCGATTTGTGCACAACTCCCTTTGGTCGTTCTATTGTCAATTCAGGTACAATGGGTGGAACAACATCAGATGAATTCGAAGTCGAAGGATTAGGTTGAAAAGTGGCCTCATTATTCAACATTGATGATAGATTTCCATAATATTTGTTTCTCGTTAACACCAAAACTTCGTTTTGTGGGTTTGTGATGGATAACATGAGTACTTGGGATATGGAAGCATGGTCTGTTCCAACCAAATGTGTCTCCAGGGTTGGAAATGGATCTGTCAACACTGCTGATGTGTTTGAAGTCTTTAAAAGTTTAGAGACCTTAGAGCGGTGTGGACAATCTCTTGTAAAATGCTTGTCATTACATATCAAACATGGATAACAAGGTTTCCTTGCCGAGGTAGAGGAATCAGATGATTTCTCTGGAGGGGTATTTTCTTGTTTCTTTTTGTTCTTCCCGTTTTTCTTACACCCTAGTTTCTTTGGATTTTTTCCTTTGTCAGATGACATGGTATTAATCTCGGAGGCAAGAGTATTTTATGATGCATTGGTAGTTTGATTGAAAATAACAAGAGTTTGACGAGATGGTCATCCTTTTGTTTGCGTGCTTGAAGGACCGATCACACCATCGTCGGCATGAGAGTCCTTACTCGATTGTGGAGGAGGGGGAACAGTGAAAGCTGATCGAGGTGCATTGGGAATTTTGTCATAAAGCATGCCAGATTATGTGTAAATCAAATCCAAGTATTAGGCACGAGCAATAACTTGCTCTTCTGTGACAACTCCACATTTTTCCACATCCTTGGTGATTTATGGCAATAAGGATTTTATGAACCACTAAGCAAAAATATGATTGGGAACATATGTCTTAACCATTCGACGATGACGCCGCCACTCATGAATATGATCTGAGATATGGGTACTAGTAGTCTATTTAAAGTTGGTTAGGAGTTTTGTTCCAGTCTCGTATCTGATAGGTAACTGGAAGTGGGTCAAACTGTAGTGGCTAAAGTGGTGAAATTATTGAAAGAAGCTCTTGGTAATTCAATGTACCATTTAGGAGTTGGACCAGTAAGTGTTCTTTGGAAAAGACAAAGTCTGACCGAATCATCATTTAAGGAGTTTGATGAACACCACAAATGAAAGGTCATGACATGATTTGATGGGTCTTCTCCAGGATTTCTATTAAATTTTAGAATGTCAGATGGTAACTTATGCAGAATTATCGGGCACCATGTTGTTGGGAAAAGTATCCAATACGGAATGACCCTATCCCACTCTAAGGGTGATAGTACCTCAGCAACAACCGAATGCAAAGCTATTCAAGATTACTTCTTTATGAGATGTAAGAGAGAGGAGAAAGAGATCCACTAACCGTTATCTTCCGCTAATGGTTGATCCAATCTTCCCTCTTTGCTGCTTGCTCCCAGCTCCTTGCTCTTTCACTGGCCCAGCTACACAAAGATCCTGCAAAAGCACAAGAAAGGGAAACTACAAGAAGCATACATCCATAATTGATTCAAGGATTAGAATAAATCAAATATACAAGCATCAATACGCCACAGAGATACATGCATATAGAAGAACCTCAAATGCTTTATTAATGGAAGAAGTAAAGTTCTGAGAGTGTTACAACCATAAGAGGCCCAATCCAGCAACACCTCCCAGCAGAAAGAAATCTCCTCTTCACCTCCTTCAAGAAAATCACCCAATAGTTCTATGCACAAACCAACAGCACTTCCTTACATTCACAAGATTCCAGCCTCCCTAGACCTCATGAGAGAGCTCTATATATAGGAGTTTTGGAGAAAGGATGAGTCATCTTGAGGCTGGCATGAAGCTGACTAGTGTCCTCTCCCACTTCAGTTATTCTTCAGTTCTTGAGTCCACTTGGAGGTTCTTGCTTCCACTTGGAGATCTAGATCCTCTTACTCATCACAAGGCGAATTCCCTGATCCAAGTGTCATTTTGGAAGCTTCCTGGGCATTTGACACCTTGCAGAATGACTGTGCCACTTGGCCAATCTCGCCCAGCGCAGGTAGCCTTCATTAGAGTTGACATTCAGCGCAGGTACAGAGTGGAGCAGTTGACATTCAGCGCAGATGCTTAGTGGAGCAGTTGACATGATCCATAATTAGCTTGTTTTTGAGTGCTTTCAGGTGGAGAACTGATATTTAGTGCTGTGGTTTGCTGACCTTGTTCCTCTAGGGGTAGGAACAACATGTTTAGGGACTTTGGATCCCTTAGATTATTGACATTTCATGCTTCATGCTGTTAGGCACAAAAATGTCTATAACAGTTGCCCCCTAAAGTATGAGGTCGTTTATCGGGTGAAATGCTTTATCAGGAGGATCCCAAGTTCATTCAATCGCTGAGAGGTGCCCTGTAATAAAATACAATACAATACATTATTTTTCATTCTGCTTTCATGATCTAGCTGAGGCGGGCATTCCCATGATCAGCTTTATAAATTCATTTTGGTACATAGAACAGACGATCGTCTGGTGTTAGACTGATAATTCTCCGCTAAAATTATCATCCTTTGAGTAGGATGATCATCTGCTGCAATGATGTACATATCAAATGTCTTTATATTTCCTGAATATATATCGCAGCCTGGATGGATGAAACTAGATCCGGGGTCTTCAAAACTCGTTCGATCTTCACTCTAAGTACAAGTCGATCCATCTGAGAATTGCGCTGAAGTCGAACATGGAAAGACATCGCTTGATTACCGGTCAATAATGTAAACCGTTAACAAGCGCGAGAGGAATCACCAATAATGGCAATGACCCTCAAGGTACTGCAGTACAATTCACGTGGTGTGAATAAAGGACTTGGCGTCGAACACCACGCAAAATCTTCTGGTCGAAGGTCATTGATGTATACCTGTCGCCGGAAGTGAGAAACTTGCCATTGAGGCATGCAAGCTTCAAAGTACTGGGGGGGGGTGTTCCCAGATCAACTTCTTGGATAATGAGCTGAAGTCGACAAGAAGCGATCCGTCAAAGGAGGGCCTTAATGAATCCCACATCAGTGACACGGAACGGAGCTAATGATTTTAGTGGAGGTGAAAACAATCTGTGAAATATGATTCAGGGTGGCGATCATGGGTGGATGAAAGATAATGTATGGTAGTGGATGGGACACGGTTGACTCTTTCTGAACAACATCTCTCGAACATATAACGACACTGATGCGATGGATCGGTAGCATTACCCCAAATGTGGATGGTTTGGCGAAGACCATGGTGATGAGACCGGTGAATGAAACAACCCAACCCGATGTGATACGGAGGAAAAGTGTCATGTTCAAGAGCGACTTGCTACCATTAAAGCTTTGAGGTTCTCCCAAATTTTCCCCAGTCATTTCTGACCAGTACCTCTTTATTTTTGTCAAGCTTGAGGAGGATAACATATGCTTGTTCTATAACCTGCCCTTCGGGCAAGCCCATCGCTATGTTTTAACGAGCCTAGTGATAGGGAAACTCGTTCTCGTCTAAAGACAAGTTTGTCGCTATTTAATCATTTTAACGAGTCTAACGACAAGGAAAACTCGGTCCTTTTCATTTTTAGAGAGTCTGAAAAGGTACATAAAGTTAACTCCAAATTTCCTTTTTCGTCATCTAATCCCTTAAGTCCGAAAAAGTATAAAACAATACATAAGGGATGAGTTTTCGATAGTTTTAACGAGCCGAACAAAACAAGCGCTCGATCTTTTTGTGCAATAATCCCTCAGGTCCAAAAAGATTAAAATCTAGAGGAGGGATAGCTCTTCCGGTCGTTTAACGAGCTGGAAGGCCAAAACTCGGCAATCTTTTCATATTTTACGAGTCAGTTGAAAAGAGCTTAAAGAAGACTCGTCTTTTGAGGAACGAGTGATGAACAGGGATAGCAGCTGATTCCAGGTACAGGTTGGAATTTTCCAATCACGGCAGTGTCACAAGGATGGCTAGGTGAAATCACTCTTCGCAGCTGTTCCTCAAAATGGGTAAACAATCATATGGAGGTGAACGATCGGCCAAATCAAAGTGGAGGTGGCAGGTGCAAAACACGACCAAGGCTCTTATGGTTGATCAGGTTACGTACTTAATGGTTATTTACCGAGATGGGTTCATTTTTTAACGAGCTTGAATGCGCCAAAACACTGCTCAATCTTATGTTTATTTTTTAACGAGCATGAACTATGTGCTAAAACTGCTCGGTTATACCAGTCATAAGATAAGAAATGTCTCCTGTGAGATCTCTATTTTTTATAGAGCTTCATCTTCACTAAGCTTTGCTCCCTCTCATCCTTTCTTTATGCAAGTTCGGAAACGGCTAATCCCAAAAATAGATAAATAACCGCTCCTAGCTTGCACTCCAAAAGGTTTGCATGCCCCCAGGTATAAAGTACAATTTCAAGGCTGCCCTTACTTATCCGATAAAACATTTTTTTTAAAGGGTGAGGCTTGCCTCTTCCTGGTTACCCAAAGATTGTTTTGTTAACACCATCAAACGAAAACATTTCCTCGGCACTATCTACCGAACTAGACAATGATGAATGACTGTTGTCAAACAAGTAACCTTGTCAAAAGAATCTTGTTCTAGAACAACCCCTCTTCCATCCACGGACGGGGTACGGACTAGTCATATTCTTTCGCGGAAATTCCACCTCATACCCAAGGTTTCCTCTGCCCGAAGCAGACCAAGATGCATGCCCCCTGGGTTCCAGTCCCATCTTTCCAAATCACTCGCACTCATCGGGAAGGAGGACTGGGGGTGGAGACATTTCTTGAGTGAACAGACCATTGAGGGTTGGTATTTGACTATTTGCGATGCGTGATCCTGGAAATGAAAGTTGGTCTACGAGCTTGACCATTCTTCCTCTGTGTGGAAAACACATTACTCTAAAGAGTGAGGAGACTACAGCTCCCATGCAATATATATAGTCTCGTCCAAGGAGTAGGTTATAATCCAAGGGTCCTTGGACGACCATCACGTTCATCTGAACGGTCTTCCCTTTCAATGTAACAGGTACATTGGGGAGGATCCCTAATGGTCGACCGGTTCCTTTATCAAAACCCGAGAGATTTCTTATCTCAGGGAAAAGCTCCGGGGAACCCAGTGCTTTCCAAGCAATAGAGGAAAGGATACTCACAGATGCCCCTTCATCAATGATAGTTCCAGCCATTACCATTTTATAAATTTGGACTATGATTCTGAATGGTATACTGGCTGGTAACCGGGGTCTGCCTAGTTGGTTCCAATCAAAGGACACAACCAGGTTGCTTGGTGGTGGGACCGAATATACGGCCGGATATGACCCTGACGATGTTCCTTCCTGCGATAAAGGAATGGGCGCATTGCCCCGATGCTCATCAGAGTCTGTGTTGACGAAAAGAATTTGGATGGTGTCATCCTTATTCTCTTCAGTGAGGGTGTCATTTGAAGATGAATCTTCAGTGACGGTGTCATTTGAGGATGAAACCTCTGAAGGAAGAACCGGGTCAACTGCCGTATCGACCTTTAGACTTTCGTCTGGTCTGGATTCAGTAGGTTCATTTTCAATGACTGATGCTTCAACTGACCACTTGAGCGGGCCAGCTGTATTTTCAACCAACGAAGGACTTGGCACGAGTTTTTTGTATCCAGGAGGAAGTCTCAACAGTGAAACCGGACGATCTTCCAAAACTCTCTTCGCTTCGTCTAAGAAGGGACAACGGTGGATGGCGTGATCGCCTTTACACAGTTTGCAGGGGGATCTTGCTCCCCCTCTTTGTCTTGAACCTTCACTTTCGCTGGTTGACGGTAAGCATTCAACATAGCTATCAGAGGTTGATGCTCCCGAATTGTGCAACCGAGGGGACCAGTCCCTTAGTATCTGGGGAATACAGGGACAATCTCTATGGAAGTGGTCTCCTCTACATATGACACATGGCGATTTAGGCCCGGTCTGTGCTGTGTGTGGATTTTTGTCAGATGTCTTTTGCTTGCCCCCAGTCACCTTAGGTTCCTTCTTCTTCTTCTCTCTCTCCTTCTTCTCCTTCTTCTTCATGGGAGCTTGGCTTTTGCCGGCTCTACCTTGCGAAGATGAAGGATTGGAGGAAGAGTTATAGGAAGTTGAAGGCTGGTGGGTAGCTCTAGACTCATCTAACTGTTGACTCGACTGTTCAGGAACCATGGTGTTCTGAACTACATTGGTTGAGAATAGCCAAATAGGCAGGCCAATTGTCAGCCCTGGAAGCGACAATGTGGCCATGTGGGGCACACCAACTTCTCCCCAAGAGGAGAATGGACTAGGATTTCCATCATGTGGAATTCCCTGGTTGGGGCGTTCCATGTTCTCAACCTAAGATCAACGCGGGAATAGGAGGTGATTATGTTCCATTTAAAATAAATTTTATAACGACGCTTCAGACACAACTTGCTTTTTCACTTTTTAAGAGTCGAGAAAAAGCTAAAGATGACTCTAGTCTCCTTCGATGTTTTAACGAGCCCGAAGTGACAAATGCTCGGATGGACTTTTTCAGTTATAGAGTTTGAAAAAGGCCAAAAGAAACTGCTCTAGAGTTCTAGGCAGAGGGTGTGCCAAACTTTTCGCAAAACCACAGAATACGTTTTACGGTACGAGTGGTCGATCTTCGTGAATGCTGTGTTCACTGCATTGCGATCAGTAGGGTGGCCGACACGGTTTCCTATGGATAAAGGATTTATTCCTATAGGGGTCTCCCAATATATACGCGACGGTACGTGGGAGGACAAGTCCGTATTGATACTTATCGCTTCACCGTGGAGGAATCACCCAACCACTCAACGCTAAGATATCACGTTTAACGACGCCGGAACACGTCTCTAGCTTAGACCTCTATGTGTTTGCGTTATGTTTCAATGCGTTGTTATGTAAATTCAATTTATTTTAAGTTTGATCTTGTTTAGCAGTTTGCCTTTATGGATCACCACGAGATGTATAGTAACACTCCTAAATGCAGTCTAAGATGATAAGCAAGCTTTTCAATCTTTCAACTTTGAAAATCTTAACTACTGAGGGAAAAGAAAGATAACATCTTTTCACACAGATCATAGAGCACACACTAATGCACTTTTTCCTAAATCAACATGCAAACTGTCATAATGCACATGCACAATGCAGGTATTTCTTTTCTCTTTCTTTAATGTTGGCGTAATACAAAAAGAAAGCTGTTGTATAATTTTGAATTCAATTTCAAGTGAAAGCAAACAAGCTTGTCCAAAATCAAAAGACACCTTAAGATTTACTTGTTTCGACACTAGAAATATATAAATTCAAACCATATGACGAAAGTAAAAGCTCAATCAGCTATGAACAACAAATAAACTAACTCTTAAGATCAAAACGACACTTTATCACAGGTCTAGATCTAAGAGGCCACAGCAAGACTAGTTCACTTTCGTTATGGGAAACTGTAAATGATGCAAGAAATACACAAAGAACAAACACAGTTTCTTTATACAACCGAGGAGGAATAGTGGCAAGGAAAGTTGGTTTTAGATAGGCACATTGACTGGTAACAGGCAACAAAACAAGAGTGAAAACAGGGCAAGAAACAGCAGGAAACCCCAGTAGCACAAGGCAAGACTGGTTCAACGCAGGTGGTACACAGGCAGTTTGACCTTCAGCGCAGGTAGCCCCTTCGGGAACTGCGCTGAAATGCAGACAGCCTTCACACAGCCTGCACTGAAGAACGAAACTTTCGTTTCTCTTGGTTTCCGGGTCACAGATTGCTCAAAAATTCACAGTTTTTGGCCAAATCAGAAGCTATCAGTCAAGGACACACTAAGGGATGAAAAGGAGGATGAAAAGCTATCACTAAGAGCTTATTAGAGTCCTTGTGGATCAGCTCTTCAAATCATAAACTTGCCCAGAAAATGAGCTAGAGTAGCTGCCCTCTACTTTGCATTTGAAAGATCCAAATGCAGTTCGATTCGGTACTCCCTTTGTTTATGAAATGAATAGCAAAAACACAAACAACCAACAAGATACGATCCCCAGTGGAGTCACCAATTTGTTGTTGGGAAAAGTATCCAATACGGAATGACCCTATCCCACTCTAAGGGTGATAGTACCTCAGCAACAACCGAATGCAAAGCTATTCAAGATTACTTCTTTATGAGATGTAAGAGAGAGGAGAAAGAGATCCACTAACCGTTATCTTCCGCTAATGGTTGATCCAATCTTCCCTCTTTGCTGCTTGCTCCCAGCTCCTTGCTCTTTCACTGGCCCAGCTACACAAAGATCCTGCAAAAGCACAAGAAAGGGAAACTACAAGAAGCATACATCCATAATTGATTCAAGGATTAGAATAAATCAAATATACAAGCATCAATACGCCATAGAGATACATGCATATAGAAGAACCTCAAATGCTTTATTAATGGAAGAAGTAAAGTTCTGAGAGTGTTACAACCATAAGAGGCCCAATCCAACAACACCTCCCAGCAGAAAGAAATCTCCTCTTCACCTCCTTCAAGCAAATCACCCAATAGTTCTATGCACAAACCAACAACACTTCCTTACATTCACAAGATTCCAGCCTCCCTAGACCTCATGAGAGAGCTCTATATATAGGAGTTTTGGAGAAAGGATGAGTCAGCTTGAGGCTGGCATGAAGCTGACTAGTGTCCTCTCCAACTTCAGTTATTCTTCAGTTCTTGAGTCCACTTGGAGGTTCTTGCTTCCACTTGGAGATCTAGATCCTCTTACTCATCACAAGGCGAATTCCCTGATCCAAGTGTCATTTTGGAAGCTTCCTGGGCATTTGACACCTTGCAGAATGACTGTGCCACTTGGCCAATCTCGCCCAGCGCAGGTAGCCTTCATTAGAGTTGACATTCAGCGCAGGTACAGAGTGGAGCAGTTGACATTCAGCGCAGATGCTCAGTGGAGCAGTTGACATGATCCAGAATTAACTTGTTTTTGAGTGCTTTCAGGTGGAGAACTGATATTTAGTGCTGTGGTTTGCTGACCTTGTTCCTCTAGGGGTAGGAACAACATGTTTAGGGACTTTGGATCCCTCGGATTATTGACATTTCATGCTTCATGTTGTTAGGCACAAAAATGTCTATAACACACCAAGGTGCATATAACATTGGATCATTAGTGAGCTAATTTAAATTTGGTAATTCTAAAGTTGCTACAAATGGCAACTGTTGATTCAAGTCAGGTTGAGCATACCCGAGATATGACGAAATTGGCTGAGAAATAGATCTTTGCATACCGACATAGGGCATCTGCATTTGGTAACCTTGGTATGGTTGTTGAACAAAAGTAGTATAAGGTGGTTATTGATAACCAGGTTGAATGTGTGGCTATCCATAACCTGGAAATCCTTGTTGACTAGGACCTTGGTAAGCTTGAGATTGACCAAAACTAGGTTGAGCCTTTGGAACAAGTCCAAACTATGGTTCGAATTGCTGGAATTGGGCTTGTTGAAATTGAGGCTACCACGGTTGTTGAATCAATTGTTGTTGTTGTTGGTACAACTGTTGTTGATTTAACGGTTGTTGTTGTCCAGCAATGAAAGGTTGGATAGGTTGCGAATAAACTATACCAGTGTAAGCCTGGCTCAGTTCAGATAAGGGTATACTAACCTGAGGTTGTTGCTAAACTCTAGAAACAAGTGGTTGTTGTACAACAACTTGAGGAACTTGAACTTATTGACTTGAAACTTATGGTTGCAAGGTAGAAGGATCAGTTTGTATTGGTAGAGATACAACAGTTTGAACTTGTGGTTGTGGTACAGTAGTAACAACAGGTGTAGTAGGAATAGCTGACATAGTTTGCAATGGTTGTGTTGGATACACAAGCTTTGGTTGAACTGGCATTGTTTTTTGCAATTGACAAACTCTAATTCCAAGTTGACCTGAATACTATGGGATATTACCATATGGTAGTCCTCCAGAATAGGGATGATACGATGAATAAGCATATTGCGCTCCATATGGTGGCAATCTAATATTTAATGGATACATAGGTCTTTTTTGACCATATTGCCCAGCTTGATACTAATATGCAGGATCAAGCTGTTGAGTTCCCATTAGAGAAGAACCAGGTAAAATTCAGGTTGAGGTCTTTGGTGATGACCATGGTGTAGAAGCAACCCGTGAGTGGGTTCCAAATAATGATTGGTAACCAACTAGGATGGATGATTCACCATATAGGTGTGACTCAGGTGTGGTAGAAGACATCAAAGAGGTTACAACAGAAGATTCTATTGCAACTGCATCAGATGATATAGTTTGAGATGTTGACAATTGTTCAGCGATATTTAACTGACCCAAAAGTTGTCCTAAAGAATCGATGGGTACTTGAAAAGAAGCAAGATCGAATGAAGCGAAAAAATAAGGAGTATTAGCATAAAGATAAAGCCCAATTCCAAAGTGAAACGAGGTTCCAGGTGTGGAATATTCTTCCAATTCCTCCTCTATAGCAATTAAACCTGATGGAATAAATTCACCGTCAGGTTCGTAAAATATTTTTGGTGTTGATGAAGTTGAAGTCTCAATAGTTATTGATGTCTGAGAGGTAACCAATTGATCATCTTCTGGTAAAGTAACAACTTCTGAATGTTCAAATTCAAAGTCGAGATGTTCAGATAAGTGAACAACAGTTTCAAAAATAGGTTCCTGAACAACTTTAGGTTCAGATGTAACTTTAGTTTGAGCTGGGATAGATTCTAGATTAAATTCTGGTCTAACTGATTCAAGTTTAGAAGTACTTTCTTGTTGAGTAACTTCAAGTTGAGGATCAACTTGTTGTCGGACAACCTCAATTATTGTTTCACTAGGACTAGTGTTAATGTCCTCAGGTAATTGTGAAACTTCTTCTTCAGGAACAGATGGGCCAGAAATAGTTGGAGTAACTAGAGTCCCTATACTTCCAGGTAACTCAGAAGAAGAACTAGGAGTTCTTGATGTACTACACTCAGTTAAGCGAGACTGCTTTGGCCGAATTAGTGTCGCTTTGGGAGGAAAAGGTAGTTTTCTCATTGTTCTCTGCGAATGATGATGTATGGGTTGATGTTCCTCCATGATTGCTGATTAATTTCTTATCAAAAAAGAAATAAACAAAAACGGTTATACTAGGCAAAAGGTTTACCAAGCAACTGTGAACTGGAGAATACCTCTTGGTGAACCAAGAAGTACGGGTAGGCAATCTCCCCAAATGTTGTGTTCTGTGTATCATAGTTTACAAGGCAGCTGACTCGGTTACTTAAGGATGGATAGCAACCTAGAGTTTTCGTCCCATATATACCCGAAGGTGCGTGAAGGCCCAGTCCGTATAAGCATTTTCTAATGCAAAACCGCACAGTGAGAGCATTCCCATATACTTTATGTATTGTAACACCTACCTATATACTCGAAGGTATGTGGATGAGCCACAATATATTCACATATGTGCAATGAGGTATCACACTCGGGATGTATTGCAAACAATTTAGCGACAAATGCTTTGTTTTATGATGCCGAAACATGTCTCTAGCCTAGAACCACTAATGTTCTCATTAATGACAATGCTCCATTAGGTAAATTGATGTTTATTTTAAGTTGATCTTGCTTAGGAATTTTCCTTTCAAGTTCACCACGTGATGTATTATGAAATTCCTAGGAATGGAACTATCATGATAAGCATTCTTTCCATTCAATTTAACGACGAAAATCCTAGCTACTTAGGGATAGAGCAATCAGATTTCATTTGATCAAAGAGCAAAGAGCACAATCTAAATGCAATTTCCCTACACTATTCCTATCAACACACACAAACTTTCTCAATGCAACATGGATGTATTTCTTTTCGATTCCCTTAATGTGAATATGAACAAAAAGAAAATATGCATATACAATCAATCAATCTTTCATATGAATGAAGAATTTTACGATAGTTCAAATTCAGAGGAAGAGAAAACTTTACAACACTTTATTTCGAATGAAGATTAATCAATTATATCGTAACTTTGACTATTGATCAATATTGACAAAGAAAACATGAAGAAACATTAATCAATCCAATCAAAGTCGAGCTAGACCAGGAGATAAACACTCATTTTCAGATACATAACATTCATTGATCAATCAACAAACAATCAAACAGAGAAGACTTGGTAAAAACTCTTTCCGAAGGTGGGAAACTGATCCTATGAGGATTAGCGCAGCCCAAAGTGGGAGACGGTGCACTGCAGAGCACTATCCCTAAGCCAGGGATGCTCTGCAGTGCACTATGTACCTCACAAGCCTACGCTGGTGACAGTAAGCCATTTTAAGAGCAAATTTGACACATTTTTGACCAATTTTTTCAATTTAAACAGTTGAATTACAATCCATGAACATAAATAGAGTCTACAAGGATGTCTTAGCAGGTGTATAAGCTACTAGGAAAGAAGATTCTTCCCCAGCAGAGTGACCAATTTGTATTGGAGAATTTAGCATCTACGGATAAATACTAATTCACTAGACAAGTAGTTATGCCTAAAAAAATAGTTTAAAGTGTTTTAGACTTTCCCTATAAGCAATAGATAATAAGAGAGGATAGAAGGCCTACTTATAGTTATGCTTTCCTCTTGTCTCCCTTGTATCGATTCCATCGCTCCTTCCTGTACTTAAACTGCTTGAAAAGTACCCTATTAGCACAACAGAAGACGAAAATCGATCAAAGCATATGATCCATTGAATATAAATTAAAGGAATCAGAAGCAATTCATACATATAAGCATTATGAAAGAACACAAATATGGAAAAGGGTTCAAACACTTTATTAGATAGAAGAAGGAATTACAAACATAATTGTCTAATTCAAAGTCATTCCTCCAACTTGGATCCCATCCACATCACATTAAAAGCAAGACAAACTTGTGGCATCACATCATTTGCTCCAAAGTCAAGTCTTATAGCAGCATTATCTCCTTACAATTCAACATAGTCCAGCCCCTGATCACTTAGATGAGTGGTCAATTTATAGGAAGATCAAGGAGGTTTTGTCATTAATGGTAACATGGAATGGCCTTCCATACTTAGAATTAGTTCCATGGAGGAAGGGATGAGAGGATAGGATGATCCTTAACTAATTCCTCATCCATTTTCGAGCTCATAGGAATTGATAAGACAGGGAAACTTCTAGATGACTCCACAATATAAGAATATTCCTAAACCCTATGTGAATTTTGCTCATTCTCGCCCAGTGCAGGTGAAAGGAAGTGTAAGTGCTCCGCAGAGCACCCTGGCAGTGGACTTAGCTACTCTGCAGCGCACCTTCATAAAGGCTCACCTATGCTGCTCCCTTTAGAGGCAATCTCTGGATGTCTTCAAGTCATGAAACTGTCTGGGAAGGAGGCATTCAAAGGGCTGACTTGTTTCCAACATGAAACAAATGATTTTAGAGTTTGATGAGTCCTAAATCATTGATCTGAATGTTGGGATTTGATGTGCCCGAATAGATATATAATGGAGTATAAAGGGACTTATCATCACTATCAAAAGGAGAACAAGTGGGACTATTTTTCTCCATGTCATGGTTTTGCCACGAAGCAGGGTGGAAACATATCGGGTTCAGGGAACTCCATTCACACTAACCAAGTTTTCTTGAGCCATCTCGCCACTTTGTAAAAAAAATTTCTTTACCTATTCATGTGCACTCCTCCTCCTCGATGTCAAAACAATCTGGTTCTCATATTGCTACCGACTCACCATTTCAGGAACATCACCAGCTCCTTTCCACCCTAGCTATGCCCCAGCTGTCAGTACTGTCACAACACACTCTGGTTGACATTCCATCTGCCTCTTATGCCATGTATACATAAGCTCGAAGGCTCCCTTCACCGACTACTCAACCAAACTCTCCCATAGCTATGTCTCCCACACAAAAGTCTTGGGTTTTATCACCTAACAACTCTATTGATAGTGACCTCAAATTCCTACTTTAAAGGAAGACCCTCGATCGTAAATCCCTCACCATTCATAAGCCAAAGGGTTCTGATTCCCCTGCCATCAGCCCCTCCTCTTCCGGGAATATAACTATTAGGCATACAAATAATAGAGGTAGTAGACATTTTAGAGGACGCCCGCGTCAAACTCATACAACCCTGACAAATTTTTCATCCCTCATTGAAATCCCTATTTCTTCACCTATCTCTCCCAGGGCACTTAGAGCATGTATGCCCTCTAATAGGTTTAAATGAACTCCATCCTCTCTTTGCATATCAGGGGTTTGGGGGCCCTTCCAAAATTCCTCACCTTAAATGACATTTTTCTCTTATCTCATTCCATATTATTCTCATTCAAGAATCAATGCATTCTGCATCACAAACTGTTGACTACTTTCAGAGGATGTTTCCGACATGGTATATTATGGCTACTGACACCACTGGTAGGTCTGGGGGTTTAGCAGCTTTTTGGGATCCCATATGGGCAACTCTGAAGGCCTTTTCCTATTCGACGGGTATTTTCCTGGCTGCAAGCATCAGAGGTATCCCGGGAAGAACGCACATCCTTAATGTGTTTTTTGGATATAATGGAGGCATCTGGGATCCTTCATTCATCTCCTCTTATGTTGGCAGGGGATCTTAATTGTACGACAAGGATGTAGGAGCTATAGGGGCAATCCAGGACAGTAGATAAAATGGCACAAAATCTTAGAGACATTATTTTTGTCCATAATTTATTAGACATTTTCCCTCCAAAAAATGCTCCCACCTGGGATAATGGAAGAAGTGGTAATAGTTATATAGCAAAGAGGCTTGACAGATTTCTTGTACAAGAAAATATTGTGGAAAAGATGGGGGATGTAAGATCCCACATTATTGAAAACTACATATTAGATCACCACCCAATCACACTCTTTTGGTGCAATGATGATATTAGAGTTGGCTTGTCATTTAAGTTTAATAGAGTTTGGATCGAAGACAAAGATTTTGAATCTCTTATCCAAACACACTGGATACAAAGAAGGGATACAAAGAACGGCCTTACACTCACAGAAAATTTTTATAAACAGGCTTCCAAACCTCAAAACAGAGCTGAAAACATGGGAATGGAAGAAGAAGGCAAGCTTGAAAATGGAGTTGATAGAAATAGAGGCAGCCTTAAAGCCACTTCATAGCCAAATGGCCACTCACTCCCTATCTGCTAATGTAAGGGAACATAGTCATGCCCTTGAGTTGAAAAAGAAGAAGATTGTTCAAGTAAGAGAGACGGCATGGCGCTTGAAGAGCAGAGCCACCTGGATCCGTGAAGGAGACAAAAATACTAAGTTTTTTCATCGTTTTGCCAATCATAGAAGGAAACAAAACACAATTTGTAAGATATCAAATGTTGAAGGGAGATGTTTTATGAAACAATCAGAAATTACTGCCCTGGCGGTATCATATTTCCAACAAGCATATTAAAGAATGGAAGTGGAGGAAGCAGATTCACAGGTATGGGTAGTAAATGAATATCCTACAATGTTTAATGAGGAGGATAATCTGGAGCTGTTTAATGTGATTAAGGTGGAGGAATTGATCTGGGACATTAAATCGATGAAAGGGGACAAAATCCTAGCTCTAGATTGATGGAATGTGGAATTATGTGTCCACTTCATAGACATCTTTCTTGAAGACCTTCTAAAGATAATAGAAGAGTCTAGGACTAAGGGAATCATACATCCTCATTTAAATTCTACTTATATCTCCCTTATTCCAAAGAAAATAGAGGCTGCCACCTTTGTTGATTATTATCGAGTTTCCCCATGCAATCTTATATACAAGATTATATCCAAGATAATAGCCAACAAGATCAAGGCTTCTTTATTAAAGTTTATCTCTCCAGAGAAATATGGCTTTATTCACAATAGAATAATCCATGATGTTGTGGCAGTTGCTTAGGAATGCATGCACAGTATCAAGACAAAAAAGATGAATGCATTAGTTATGAAGGTGGACCTCAAAAAGGCATATGACTGCTTAGATTGGGGTTATCTGAGACTAGTCCTTCATAAAATTGGCATAAGAACAAACATGGTAGAATGGATTATGAGGTGTGTTATGATGGTTCGATATGTTGTAGTAATAAATGGGTACCCATCAAGGTTCTTTGTTACGAGAAGGGGACTTAGACATGGGTGCGTTTTGTCCCCCCTATTATTTATACTGGCGGTAGATGGCCTAAGTTTGATCATCAAAAAAGTTGTGGACACAGGTCAATTTGAAGCGATAAAAATTAGTAGTAATATTTCTATTTCCCACAGTTTCTTTATAGATGATATCATGCTGATGGGTACGATAAACAGACAAAAATGGCATGCACTATCTTTAATTTTTAGAAAGTTTGGAAGAGAAACTGGCCTTGTTCAAAATGAACACAAATCTATCATTCTATATGTATCCTACAACCTTAATGATATCAGCTATATCCACAGGAATTTTGGGGTCAAAGTAGTAAACTTAGATACTGGAATGAAATATCTAGGATACCACCTAAAACTTGGGAATTACAAAAATGTTGACTCGATGTGGCTAGTGGATAGATTCCACTCAAGGATTAAGGGGTGGGAGCACAAATGTTTATCAATGGGAGGTCATATCACCCTCACACAGTCAGTTCTCACGCAACAGGGGGTCTCTTGGGCTCACCTATTCCACATCCCACAACTGATAATAAAATCAGTAAATCATATAATGGAAAACTATATTTGGTCAGGTGCAAGAAAAAGTTGTAAATGTCATCTAGTCAAATTAGATAGGATCACTAGACCAAAAAACCTGGGTAGATGGGGTATCCTAAATCTCAAAATTTTTGGCTGGGCGTTGATTCTAATATCATTGTGGTAGGGAATCAATAGTAATGGTATATGGGGAAAATTGATTCGGATCAAGTACATGAAGAATAACGACTTTACTTATTGGATGAGACAGGGATCAATCATGAAAAAAAGTGGATCCAAGATATTGAACAATTTCAATATCGTAAAAAATATTTTACTTCGAAACATCTCATGGATGTTTGGTTCTAGAAACAGAATTATTCTGGGCATATACAGTATTATTGGATCCTATGAGAATCCACTTGATACAACAGAATTAATAAACCACCTGAATAGGAAGGGCATATTTGTTCAAAATCAGATGATTAGTGAATGGAGTGGTAATGTACCAATCTGGCTAGACCCCATCCAATTGAACCTTAAAGGACATTATGAACTGGATTGGTGTGAGCTTGTGAAATCATTAAAAGATGCAGGTATATGTTATGACAACAAAGGGGATCGCATCACCTGGGCGGGAAAAAAGAAGAAATCAGGAGAGACTGAAGTGGCGGATTGCTATCTTGAATTGTGTATGAACGAGCTACAGGATGCGGATTGCTGCTGGTTCTATAAGTTTTGGAAAGCTAATATTCCCATCAGTATTATCATTTTCCTATGGTCAACATGGTAGAATAAGAATCTTACATGGGAAAATTTATAAAAGAGGAAACATCACGAACCTGGGACATGTTGTGTAGGAAAGAAGGTGAGGATAATTGTCACTTATTCCTACACTCTCCAAGCTCTATTAGCATCTGGAAGTATTTCACCACCAAGAAGAAGATGCCATACATACATTTTAATTGAATTAATGATTGTTTAAAATGGTGGAGTACACAATGCACAAGTTGGCGATCTCTCACACTGGCTGTATTCTGGGAGATCTGGAAAGGCCACAACCACCTCATATTTGGAACCAGCAGATGGAGAGAAGATCTGATTTGTGAGTACATAGAACAGTGGAACAAATTGGATCAAAGAGTTGGCACGAAGCAAAAAGAGAAGGAAGATACAGGGATGGTACAAGATATCAAATACTCGGCTGGGTTTTTTGATGGGGCAACACAAGGAGGGAGATGTGGATGTGGAATTTGGCTAAAGGTGATGGAAGATGAAGAGTATTGGATTCACTGGAATGCGGGGGAGGGGACAAGTATGAAAGTAGAAGCAATTGCTTTATGGGGACTACTATGGATTACAAAATTTTTGGATATCCCGCAAATTCAAATATATTGATATTCCATGAGTATGGTTGATCACATCTTGGGGAAGAATAATATTCAATAAAACTCCCTACAAGGTTGGCTGAACTGCATACAAAGTCTATGGAGCACTCTTCAACAATCCTACATACAACACATCAATAGAGCTTACAATAAGAGTGCATATGAAATGTCAAAAAAGGGACTAATGGCCACAGAAGAAGGTATGCATATCCAGTTAAAAATGGGGACAACAATGACAGAAGTAGGAAGCATTAACATGCCAGGATAATGCTTTAAAGTCCTTGACGGTGGAGCAGAACATCAACACAGATAAGTACCTTGAAAAAAAAATTGTATCACTTTTTGTAAATGTTTTGTATATGGTCTTGTATAAAAAAGACAGGTGAAAGATCACTATATATATTGTTGTATGAAGAAAAAGTTCTAGATTAGATGTGTATTAATGTTTTCTCGTTTTCACTTTCAGAATTTGAGTAATATCTAGGAAAAGGGAGATGTTGTTGTAGGAGTATATACTCTGTTGCCTGATTTAGTATATGGCTGAAGCTAATAT